>OX456524.1:27225982-27653482 GCA_949748255.1 Eustalomyia histrio | reverse complement strand
AATTTAATAAAATTTTCAAAAGAACATCCAAGGAACCGCTTAACATAACTTGAAATATGTTATCTACGTTTAACAATATATATAAACCGAACAATTGTGTTTACCATGCGTTTCAATTTCCTAAGGTTAATATTAATAGTACCAGATACTACTTCTAGGTCATAGAGGACTTGCGACATCAAAATAGCATGTGCTAACCTCTGTCTAATGCGTAAGGGCAAGAAAATGTTAGTTCGGTTAATCCTACGCAGGGAGCTCCAAATTTTACCTAATAACAAATCAATGTGGGATTTAAATGAGAGCTTACTGTCAAGTGGAACTCCTAAACAATATATGTTGGTTGACGAATTGAATTTCACCATTGCCCAAAAAAATATCCTAATTCAGAAAAAAGCGGCTAGTAGGCTCAAACATCATTGCCTTAGTTTTCAATGAATTAATGGTCAAGGAGTTAATGGTATTCTATTGATAGACACGCTCAAGCCATAAGTTTATACTGTTCCTAAAAACCACTGAAAACTGTGATTGCCTTTAAACAACAAAAAACCTTCATCCGCAAATAAAAATACTTCAGGTGTTGCCGCATTAGTTACCTCAAAAAGATCATTAATGTATAAAAGAAAAAGTAAAAAGGACCCCAGACATATCCCTGAGGAACTCCAGAATTAAGAGGAAGTATACCTGATTCCACACCATTAACTACCATAAATTGAGCTCTATCTTTCAAGTAAGATAATATAAGCCTACAAGCAGATTTCCAAAACACTCAAATTATCCTCATTAATACACTCAGAATATTATATAGTTAACTGTTTGTAGTTTAATAAAAAAGTTTTCCGTTCCATTTAAAAATAAAGGAAAATACATTTATTTTTCAAAGAAATATCTATATTAACTTTTTTATACATTTATTCGAAATAATTTTCTATCATTTACCGATTTTTTTCAGTTTCATTTATTTTTTTCATTTGTTTGAAATTTAATAAAAAATTACCCACAAAACGGAAACTAGTGGTTTATTTGTGTCCGTAACAGTTATTACAAATTTAAATTTTGTCTGCTGTCTGTTTCAAAACAAAATATTCAAAAAATTTCAATTTGTTTTTTTATTTAAATTGGTTGTATATATACAAAATTTTTCAATACAAATTACAAGAACTTCATAAACACCCATACATACACAAATACATTCACACAAAAAGTGTTTATAGCTTCATATGCATACATACATTTTGTATAGTACGAGTATATTGAAAAAAAAAAAACAAAAAATACAAAAACGGAAATAATTTCAAATAAATGAAAATAACATTTATTTTTTAAGGATTGGTAGGTAAAATTTTGACATTTATTTTAACTGATTATATCATTTGTTTCTTACGGATGTGTCAGTTGATTAATCAACATTTAAAAATAAATAACAAATGGCATTTAATTTAAATGAAAATTAAGTAGACCGGTTTTTAAATGAAATATCATTTCTTTTAAATGACATTTTCAGTTATTTTAACTTACAAACTTTTTTAAGTGTATGTGATCTTATGGGATCAGTAAGTCTAACAAGCAGAGATGTAGTATTAAAACCCTTTCGGAAAACATATTGTGACTTATAAATCTTAACCGTAGTTGAGTTAATCATCTGATCCCATAAAATATGTTCAACAACTTTAGATAAAGTAAGGAGTATAGAAATTGGTTGTAAATGTTAAACCCGTTTCTTAGAAGTGCGAACAACACGAGCTGTTTTCCAAGCTGTGGGATATATAGAAGTGGTCAAAATTATGTTTACCAAGTGTAAAATTACCTCAGATATATATGGAAAGAACAAGTTTTATAAATTTAATTGATATACCATCAACACCTACAGAACTAGATCTAACCTTATTAAGAGTTTCAAACAATTCAAACTCACTTATACAACAAAATAAGAAGGAATCATCAACATCATAAAAATAATGAAAGTCAAGATCTGTCTGATGAGTGAATTTAAATTAACAAAATAGTCATTAATAGTATCAGCATCACACTCAAACACAAAATCATCAGCACCAATACATCCCAAACCTCTAATAACTCTCCACATCCCAGAAGCCTTCAAGCCATTAAAAAGTTTTGAGAAATGTTTTCTTTTTTTCTTACGAATTATATTTTTTGTCCTATTACGAAGCTTAGAGTACGTCCTCCAATTCTACCAGCTTCGATTTGCCTGAAAAGCCATCCACACATCATAATCATTATGAACTATTACACTAACAATAGGGACAAAAGTGAAGAGCATATCAAAAAGAGAGCAAAGAAGGGAACATTTAATGTCAATAGCATTCAAAAATTGAGATAAATCACACTCATTCAGGTATTGAAATAGACCATTCCAATTTATGTTCTCAAAATCATGATATTCAACAGATTTATGAAAACGTTCAACATTTACCTAGTCAGAGAAGCTCATCATTGAAACAGTACTTAACAAAAAGAAATCAATGAGCGAAGTAGATCTTCTTCCCAAATCAAAATGCGTAGGATTCGAATTATTAGCCACTGAAAGATGACACCTCAAGCAAAAAGAGCGAAATAAGTTAGCATTAGCAGTATCAAACAGATTACAATTGAAATCGCCAACAACAACAATATTAGAGTATTTTAAAAACTATTCACGATGATTTAACGGTTTAATTATTGATATTTTTACATTACTAATATCTAGCAAAGACTTTCTGCAGATTTTAGTAATATTTTCTACCGGGGCCTTTTAATCTTATTTTTGGTACACTTTTTATTTCTCTCAGTGTTTAGGATGTTAAAATTATTGAACGTATTTAAATACTTTAGAAATAAAAAAAAAAATAATTTAGTTTTAGGATTTTCCTACCCAAATTCAGCATACAGTAGTTTAACGTACATCATGTACATCACATTGGAATATTCAGAATTTATTATATTCGTTGCATATATAAAATATAAAAATTGTTTTAGTTATTTAGAAAGTAGTTCACTACTACAATCGACGAATCATCTTAAAAATTTAATTCATAATTCTAGTGTTATTTAATCGTCCAATATTTTAGTATATAACAAATTCGGTTTTAACCAACTAAATATGTAGTTTTATATTTTTATTTTTCAATTTTTCAATTTTTTTCTTTGCAATCGCTTAGCAAAAGAATATTTTATAAAGATTTATTTACTGTATAAAATTTTAATACTAAATGACTGAGATAATAAGAAGGAAACAGGTGTATAACCATCATAACCAGGAAGAAAATTTCATAATTAAAAAATATTGAAAAAAACACAGAAAACTTAAAAGGAAATGTTGGATATCCTGCAGAAATTAAAATATTAAATAAACATATTTATGCAGGTTTTTTTTAGTCTTGACTATGTATTACGAAAATCGTCTAAACTTAGCTTTCGTAGAGTTTTTTTAATTCCCATGTAGTTTAGATGATTTTTTTTTTAGCTAAACAGGCTAAACAGGCTTTTAATATACATATTTAATATATTTAAAAATTTAATATTTAATATTAAAAAAAGGACAAGTTTTTTCAATACATAAAAGGATTAATTTTTTCCAAAGAACTACTTAAACTTGTTCAAAATAAACTCCAAAATTATAAATAAATGCAAATTAAACTAAACCCTACATTTTATGTGTTTAGGGTTAGTTTATACAAATTAATATAAAAAAGAGAATTCCCATTACAATTTAGTTTAGTAAATAATATTAAAAAGAACAAAAACTAGGTTAAGCGATAATTTAATTAGTAAAAAAAGAAATATGTACAAAATTATGTTTATTCATTCCCTACAATACAACAGAGTCTTTGGTACTTGACATTATTTTTGTATTTAAAACAAGGGGATACAAAAATCTATAAATAATGTTCCACCAGAACAATGTGTATGGAAAAAATAACATGGAAAAATAATTACTTTTTTTCGCTATTTGTTCCATATACCATTTAAAAACCATTTTTCTCTCCCTTTGTTACTTCTCATTTTAGTTCATTAATCACAGGAGATATCTGGTATATTTTACAATCTTTTCCACGAACTCTATAAAGTATTCATGTTGCTGTTATTAGAATTGCAAATTATTGTAGCATAAGTTTAAGTTAAAAGGCAACAACAGCATGCATATTATTTGAAAGCAGTACACTACAAAAAAAAAAAAATAATTGATGCAAAATTTTTAAATCTAAGCAAATTTTTCATTGAAAAATATGTAAATATAAAAATTCTTATTTAACCTCTAAATAAGGTTGTCAATAAAAACAAATAGAAATTTACGTACCTTTAGAATTATTTGCAAGAATAAAGTTATAAGTTACCAATTATTGTTTACTTTTTGCATTATTTATAAATGCCAAGTAATAATTTTTGAAAATCTATTTATATAAAGATGTATGAAAATGTATTTTGAGTCTGGTTCGAGATCATAGAAAAACAATTTTTTTTTGCATTCCATTCAGCTTGTGTGTAAGAACTTTTTTCTGTGTATTCTCCATTATTACTAAATAAAAACAAGCGGCTAAATTCGGCTATGCCGAATCTTATATACCCTTCACCATGGTTGGGAAAAACCTGAAGTTTATATATGGACATATATGGAATGGACAGATTTATATACGGACGCCTTTTAGAGGAAATTAACCATTAAGTTTGGTGATAAAACTTGGACTCGGGAAGATTTATGTCTCCAGAAAATAGATATTTAAAAAAAATTATGTTTTGGGTATAACTTTTTTGTAGCTGAACCGATATTTCCGAGTTTTTTAGCAAATATGTTATTCTAAAGATTTTCGATCTTTTGCTTTATAAGACGTATCCATAGGTCATATTACAGCTCTAAAATTATAGTTTTTATAAAAATGTTGATGTTTTTAGCCCATTTATGTATTATTTAATTTCGATCTTACCGTTCTTAAGATGCCACGCCCAATTCACGGATCCCGCCAACATTTGGTCAGATGTTGTGTATTGATAACTAAGATGCTCGTACCTTATTTTGGAACTTTTCCTCTTTCCGTTATCCAAATGTACAGAAAAACTGACCGAAATCGTTAAGTCAACTGTGCTTTACGTATTTTTAATGTTAAAAAATATAAAAACAAATTAAAAAATCTCAATAAAATGTAAAAAAAAATTGTACAAAAAAAAGTTGAATAGACGGGAATCGATCGCGCGACTAAAAGAAAAAAAAAACTATTTATGACAAAGCGCTTAGACCACTAAGCCATTGAAGCACATACGCAATCATCGTTGATATAAGTAAATAAACAGTTTTCGTTTAAAACTAATTTGTTTGGTTTTTAGGTAAATCTTTGTATGTGTTTTTTGTTTGTGTATAAAGGTAAAGAGGTAGAAGAAAATAATTTTAACAAATGGATGTGTTTGTTAGCGGAATATTGAACATACATACATATAAAAACAAAGGGATTTTACGGAATAAATTAGAGGTATTCGTGGTTTATTGCTAATATCTCAGCCATTTATCAACCGATCTGGCTGATTTTCATAGCAAACAGAAAAGGGTCATATGTAACAGAAATATATAACAATCAAGTCCTCATCATGTCTGGGGTCTTCGGATAACCCATTTCAACACACAGACGGACAGACGGACATCGTTAAATCAACTTCACTCTTCATAAGGACCCAGAATATATATACTTTATAGAGTCTAAGATCAATATTGTAGAAATTACAAACGGAATGACAAACTAAATATACCCTTTTTCACCACCTGTGGTGAAGGGTATAATAAAGAAAAATTTGTTCATTTGAAAAAAAAAAAAAATCTATGATCTCGAACCGGACAAAAAATACATTTTCATACATATAAGTTTTAAAAAAACAATAAAAATAAAAACTTCTCTAATCTATGTATAGATACATTATTTTGTGTTCTTTTGTAAACAATACGGTAGTGTATGTAAAACATTTATATTTTAAGCAATTGCTCAGTAGTTATAGTTTTCGGCTGAAACATACACTTAAAATAGTTTGTAATTAAAAATAACAGTAAATACCATTCATTTAAATGAAATGATATTTCATTAAAAAACCTATCCACTTACTTTTTATTTAAATCAAATGGTTTTTGTTATTTAAATGAAGAAACAAATGATTAATCAGTTAAAAATAAATGTTAAAATTTTAATTCGGTAAAAAAACTGATTATTAATTTATTTGAAATTGTTTACATTTTCTTTGTATTTGTGTTTGATTTTTAATCTACACATTTTGAATGCATGTACGTGTGTGTCTATGAAGTTCTTGTAATTTGAAAAAATTAAAATTTTTTTTAAAAATTTTTTTTTTTTTTTGAAACAGACAGCAAACAAAATTTAAATTTGTAGTAACTGTTACGTACACAAAAAAAACACAAATTTCGGTTTTTTTGGGGTAAATTTTTATTAAATTTCAAACAAATGAAAAAAATGAATGAAACTGAAAAAAATCGGTAAATGACAGTAAATCATTTTAAACAAATGTATAAAAAAGAGTTAAAACTAATATTTCTTTTAAAAATAAATGTATGTTCCTTTATTTTTAATTACCCTGAAAACTTTTTATTAAACTGCAGAGTGTATGAAAACCTCTTTTTGACACACATTACTTTGTTTCCATCGTAACCATTTAATTAATCACTTACTTTATGAACTCCAAGATACTTTACGCATTATTTCGCTGTGGCTTTGCTGGTAAATCAAAATAAAAATGTGTGCAATTAAAATCATTAATAACTTATAGGGAAATAATTAGTGCATATTTAATGTTTATACTACTAATGAATTAATGCAATAATGTTAATTTTATTTCATATTAATTTTATGTGAATTGAAAAATTCTTTTAATTTTTTATCTTTAAATAGATTCTTTTCATAGTAATTTTCTGCATTTAACTTGGTAATTAATATGTGATTGAATTATTAAATTATTGAATGAGTACATTTTGTATAACTGTGCGAAGTACTTGAGATGTCACATTGTCAATTTCGGCTCGACTCTTTCAAGGTGCGGGTCTTGTTTGTGTATACCATGTACTTCAAAAATCGCCAAAGGCAGAAGTCTGGGACAGTAAAATCGGGAGATCTGGTTGCCCCAGCCAACATACCGAAACGCGAAATTACACGCGCTGAGAAGAAATCCTTTAAAATGTGCATTCCTGCAAACCTGCTTGATCTCAATCACATTTGGAAATTATTCCCTTCTGTAATTTGTTCAAATTTTTTAAAAGCAGACATGGGGACTAAAAAGTATTTCTGTTTACTTAATCACAAGGCAATTGCTCAATTGCATTTAGTACATGAAGTTAAATTAATTTCAATTAATTCCATGATGTTTAACAACAGAAAAATATTCATTATTCCCCATGTTGGTTATCAAAAAAAATCAAACATTTTCCAAGAAAGCGTTTACTGCCACAAATGTGACCGAGGGACTGATAGAATTATTCATATCTACAAATTACATAAGTGAATAATTGCAAAATGTAATTGAGGTCGCCCAGATAAACGAACGGACGGGGTTTGTTAGCTGTACAGTTATCACCCATTTGTAAGGTATTATTCGATTTTTCCTTGGTGTTGACAATCAAAATTTATTTTGGTTCAAAAAGTCGAATGATGTAATTTTATTTTGTAAGTTAGAATTTCGAAAATTACATTAAGAGGGTAAACAGCCTTCATTCGCTTTTTTTATTGGTAAATATTTGGCAATTTGGGTTGTTTCATGCAAGTTGCTGGTAAACACCATACATCAAACTTTTGGTTTGTGTCCTGGATATATACTTTTAACTTATGATCTCAACAACTTTCAAGTGAAATTTGATGCTCATTTACTTACCCAAACTACTTGTTTCAGAGATAAAAGCTTGGGTTTTTCCATAACTCAAGAAAAATGGAAAGAAGGAAACAAGTAAATATTTTTTTGTCTTCATGTTATACAAGATTGTGTTTCAAAATTCTTTTGGTTTTTGACTTTCAAGTGATCAAACACAAATTCTTTAAAATCTGTACATAACCGAGGAAAGAAAATATAAAAAAATTGTACAGTAACCCTAAACGTGTTTAATTCCGGGATTTGGTCATCCACTTAATAACGAAAACATCTTTTCAAGATCAATTAACAAGATTATAACCATAATTAGAATTGCTGCGCCGGGGAGTTGCTTCCATCTATTCGTTCTGGAAACGTCTAGGAACTGGTTTTTCCCAGATCCAGGAATCTTGAGAACCATTTTTATATTGAACTCGCTTTGTGAGTGTCGTCATTCTCGGTAATGACCTGTGCCGCCGGGAATGACATAATGTTTTTTTGAAGAGATGCTGTCAAGTATTTGTATGCTGTAGATGAACCTGTGGGATATCCAACTACTTACTCAACCACAGTCCGTTTGGACGCGATAATTAAATAGTAAATTTACCTACGGCAATACTTCTAAGGCTCCAATAAACCCCGGAGCTCATTGTGAACGTCCAACAACTTATTGTGATCGTGCAACAACAAATATCAAGTTTGGGATAAGTATTGTGGAATAGAATTTGCATTTTTGAGAGATCTTCGATCCAGAAGAACCAGTCCATCTAAAATCAAGAGCATCTCGCGTTAAAAGTGAAAAGTTTTCTAAGCCTCGAAAAATTTTAATAAATTAAGAATCCATTTCCTTTTTTCTCGGGAATTTATTATGGATTTTAGTTGATTTTACTGCTGTTCTTGTTTCAGTGTTGTTTTACAAAGTAACCTCGCTTAACACAATCTTCGATGAACGGATCCCATAAACTATTGGAAGTTGCATGAATTGAGGTTTGTTGTAACTGCCTCGATTTTTATAATTTGCTTTAAGCGAGGTCAAACTGTATTTTTATTTGTTAAGAACTGTGAAAATTGTTTGAAAAATTTTTGGTTTCGCCACATTGCGCATTTTTTTAAGTACCACTTTTAGTTTGTTTTTAATTTCTCCATAATTTCCATTCAATGCATAAATAGTATAACCACTTTTAATTATATTATCCTAATTTTTTTAAGTGTGCTACTTTTATAACTTTTATAAACAAATCAGGTTTTTTCTAGTTTTCTCTTTTCTTTTCAAACTCAAAGTTTAACTTAAGTGATGCATACAACTTTAATTAGTGTAAAGATATAAAAGTGCAGATAATGGAAAAAAAAAATTTAAAAAATGCAAAATGTAAAAATGATTAAGTATCTAATGAGTTAAAAAACTAACGGATAAGAAGACAATTTATGCTTAAAATTAGTTTAAAGATATATAAGTAATCACTTAAAATAGTTTGCAAGTTAAAATAACCGAAAATACCATTTACAAGAAATAATATTTCATTTAAAAAGTGGTCTACTTAATTTTCATTAAAATCGAATGGCTTTTGTTATTTATTTTTAAATGTTGTTTAAACAGCGGACACATCCGTAAGCAACAAATGATTGATCAGTTAAAATAAATGTTAAAATTTTACCTACCAATTCCTTACAAAATAAATGATTTAAACATTTATTTGAAATTTTTTCCGTTTTTGGATTATTTTTTTTGTATTTAGTGTGTTTACGAAGTTCTTGTAACTTTAATTGAAATAATTTTGTTTATAAAGAAACAATTTAAAAAAACACAAATTAGATTTTTTTTGAATATTTTTATTTTAACAGACAAAAAACAAAATTTAAATTTGTAATAACTGTTACGGACACAAATAAACCACAAATTTCGGTTTTGTGGGTAAATTTTTATTAAATTTCAAGCAAATGAAAAAAAATGAAGCTGAAAAAATCGGTAAACAATAGTAAATCATAAATGTATATAAAAGTTAATATAGATATTTATTTGAAAAATAAATGTATGTTCCTTCATTTTTAAATGAAACGGAAAACTTTTATATTAAACTACAAGCGGTAAACTACATTATATTTTGACTTATGTAATCAATTAATATGAAGGTTATTATCAAGTGGGTTTTTTCAGAATTTAGTTCATGTTCCGGGAATCTGATTAAGTTTCGGGAATGAACCATATTACACTGGCAGAAAAATTATCGAGGCAACAAAATTTAGAGATAAATCTCAATGAAATTGCTGAAATAGTATATTCGAGGAAATAAGCAACAGGTGGATGGCTTATAGAGGTTGGTTGAAAAGTTCCTGCGCTCGAAATGAAAGAATACTGTTTTTGTTACGAAATATATTTTTTTATTCAATATAATCTCCTAGAAGCTCAATACACTTGTTCCAATGATCTTCCAATAATTTTTTCCCATCCTTATAATGGTTTTCCGGAAGCTCTGCAAAATAACCGTCTACGGCTGCTATGGCCTTTTCATTCGACAAAAAATGCTTTCCACGAAGGAATTGTTTGAGTTTTCTGAAGAGATAGTAGTCACTGGGAGCCAAATCTGGTGAATACGGTGGATGTTCAAGCAATTCGTACTTTAATTCCTTGAATTTAGCCATCGTCAAAACACTTTTGTGAGCAGGTGCATTGTCTTGATGAAAAATGATTTTTTCTTCTTTAAACCAGGTCTTTTCTCACGAATTTTTTCATCCAGCTGATCCAAAAGGCTGCAATAATATTCAGAGTTGATTGTTTTACCTTTCTTAAGATAATCGATCAACAAAATTCCTTTTGCATCCCAAAAAACTGATGCCATAACCTTCTTTGCTGATCGTTGTGACTTCACCTGCTTTGGAGCTGAACAACCAGCTTCAGTCCACTGTAAACGTTCTTGTTTCAATTTAGGATCAAAACGACGCAAGAAGTCGGTTTTATTCGGCTTTAAACGCTTCAATTTACGCTGATAAATTTGTTTTCGATCCAGTTTTTGTTGAATTGTTAATGTGTGCGGCACTAACTTTTCAAACAGTTTTTTCATATGTAATTCTTCATGTAAAATATGGAGTACTCATTCGTCTGAGATGCCTATGGCATTAGCAATTTCACGCTTTGTCAAACTTGGATCTTCACTAACCATATTATGTACCTGCTCAATGATTTCTGCTGTGGTTGCAGTTTTTGGTCGTCCTTCGCGTGGATCGTCTTTAAGGCTGGTACGACCACGTTTAAATTCACCAGCCCAAAATTCAACGGTGCGTTTTGAAGATGAGGACTCCCTATACACTTCTAACAATTGTTCATAAATTTTCTTTGCTTTTAAACCCTTCAAAACAAAGAATCTAATTACTGCACGATATTCAATTTTTTCCATATATAAAAAAAATCAATTACACGTCAACTTCAAAAGGCAGAATGACTTGCAACTTTGCATGTGTTCTCAGGACAGTTATACCAACTTGAAAAAAAGCTAGCAGTGCCATCTCTTGGTGAGCGCAGGAACTTTTCAACCAACCTGTATCATTCTTGGGAAATTCTTGTGCCGTAAAGCTGGTAACTGTTTCTCAAACGATTCCCTAGAACGAGTTTCGTGAGTGACAATTTAAAAAAAAATCATGGGTGACAACGCAAAATTGTAAATAGTACACACAAAATAATAAAGTGCCAACCGAACTGAAAAGTGCACTTTGGTTACTACACCCAATAAATTCAGTTATCACCACCGTTTTCAAATGTGATTGCTAAATATTTCAGTTATGTTTACTGAAACCGAATTTCAATTGGAAAATTGCAAAATTTTACTCCGTGTGCACTGGCTCAAAAGAACTGCAATTTGATATTATTATTATTATTCCATGCGAAAACTTAAAAATATATGTAAGCAAAAATGATCTTATATGGATATACATGGTCATACACGTCCATGCATAGTGGAATATATGATCACATATATTTCCATATATTTTCGGATCCGAAATTTTATGGTATATAGCCCCATGTTTTCATATATGCTAATATATTATTCATGTATGCCCATATACGGCCATATACTTTCAAATTTTGAATCATATACAAACATTTCAATTTTTGCATGGGATATTTTAAGTTGGCAAATAAAAATCAAATAATTTTGTTATATCTCCGGTACATTAAAACGTAATAACTGAAGAATCGCTAAAAATGTTCACTTTAAATTTAAAGTAAAATTATCAATTATACATTTTATTTTTGGTAATCCACAGAAAAATCGTTTTAATTAATCTACAGAAAAAAGTTAATTGTAAAAAACATTAAATTTTGTTTTAAAATATTTCTAGTAAAAATGTGTAAATTTTTTTCAAGACATCGCTAAAAACTAATAACATTTTAAATAATTTTAAAGATAAATACCTTTATCGCCTTTTAGAGATTAATCAGAACTGGATCGACTGATGACAACAAATGTCATCACGACTAATTTAAATTAAGCGACAATCGGCCGTCGACATTTTTTAATGTTTGAAAAAGAGAAAAGTAGAACAAGAACTTCTAAGTATTCGTACTATAATTATTTTTTTACCAGTTCAAGTATTTTTGTATTAATTATAGATATTTTTAATTTCACCATCAAAAAGATAAAAAATTTCAAAGTACGAATTTTTACAATTCCGTTCTAATAGATAACCCCAATATGGCAACAATTTGGAAAAAAATTTAAGTGTGTGTTAATATTTTATCGCGAATATAGAATATATTCTATTACGACGACAAAACGGCAGACTACAGATCAACATTTGGCTTTTCATACAAAATGTACGAAAAAGCATTTGTCGTTCTAATTGTGATTAATCTCTTATACTCCAAATACCTTTGTTTAAACTGTAATTTTCAGTCCATTTTACCGACAAACTTTTCCAAGTGTATACACCTAACTATTACTTGGTAACAATTTTTTTCTGCGAATTTTATTTTTTTAATGTGTTAAACAAAATGTAACTCTGATACTTATGCAAAATGCGATAATATAAAAAGGGCTTAAGTATGGTGCGCGTTTTCATGGGATAATATAAATATTTGGATTTTTTTTTGTATTTAAATTTAAGGTTGCAGTTTTAAACGTACACATTATTACAAGGATAACATTTCTGATGTGAATACCATAATTCTGTATTCTTACTAGTTTTACTATAATCTTAAAGTTTGGTTTTTTTTTGTATTGAAATTTTCCAGCTGTAGTAAAAATAGTTATTTGTAGTAACTAAACGAACTTGCATGTTATCGTTTCAGAAACTTAAAATATTTACACTATCGTAATTAATGAGTACATAACAAATAAATTCCATAATATTAAAGCGTTACACAATTTGTATGTGCAACATGTACCATAATAAATCATCCATGATTATGCGGCTGTTTTTGTGGCGCATAGTTATTGATGATTTGATTGACCCAATTGTGAAACAATCACGTAAAAGCAATATTGATATTCGCATGTTGAAGCAAAATTTCGCTCAAGATTTCTTTAATATTTTTACATATGTTCCTACAATACAGCATTACTTAATGTTTAATACAAAAATAAAATTTAAAATAAACAATAAGGCTATTCTTATAATCAATATGCACAGCAATTTGTCCTAAGTAATTCAAGCAGTTAAGACTAAAAAAACAAAATTTAATAAGCAAAATACAAATGGGAAAGAGCTATCAAGGTACTTTAACAGGTGGTAAAATCAGACGCACGTCCAAGGGTAATTTCCTCCCTTTAAAATATTAAAAAATATGTATATACGAGTACATACACTCTCGATTTTTACCGAAAGCACTAGTGGGACATGATAGACAGGATAACTATTTAAATTTTTCGTATTTATGTCTTTTTTCCAAATTTTATAGTGTTAAGTCGTTCAGTATAAAGTATAGCACATTTCTACATGTATTTTTATTGCAACTTTCTTGCTTGACATATAAATTTTTGTGACGCTCGGTTCTCGGTGCATTTTTTTCCTGTAGTGTAGTACACTACTTACACCCTGCGGGAAAAGGACCTATCCCAGGACACGTCACGTGACCAGTTAATCGAAATAAGGACGGGTCACGGGACCTTTCACTTTAACATGACCAAGGAGGGGTCAATTGCCCTCCGTAACATGTAACAGGACTGGTTTAAAAGAACTTGTCATGACTTTTAAGCCGGTCATGTGGTAGGTACTTTAGGAACCGGTCCTCTTTCCACCTATCTCGTGATATGTATTTTCGGAATCTGTCCATTCTTTACCTATCACGGGACAGGCCAAATTCCCAATTCGTCCCTTTTTTCTCGCAGAGTATTTATATTTGTTGGCTTTTTCCGCTATTCGTACATATATTAAAATACACACCGCAATAGTTCACGATCAACCTTATACAGATAACACGGTGCTACACTGAAAAAGAACTTGCGAAATGACCTAATGTAGGTTGTAGGTCTAGCTGAGTGTATTATATAACCGGTTTTATAAGTTGCAATATACTTTCGAAATTTCGAGATATAGAGAAAAGAGTATTTTTTTGGACTGCCGCACTTAAACTTTTCTAACTAAGTAATTTTTTAACCGATTTCGAACCGGTAATTAATTAGAAATGAACGCGCTCTTTCGAAATATATATACTTCCCGTACACTATTTATATAAATGTGCAGAGATTTTTTCAATAATATAAAAAATTTTCATTTTTTTTTAAACTTGTTCCTTTTCTACGGGGGTTTTTTTCGAATCTTCTTTTAAAACAACAATAATCTTAAAGTCAACGTCCTTCTGAGTAAAACAAGCTTTTATTCGGTTAAAAATGGAAATGTTATAATACTTGCGCGAATATGACGGCACTGGCATAAAACTTATTGTAAACAGCTTGCCAAGGCTACTAGCCTAGTTGGTCTTTAACACATTTGCAAAAAACAAAATATTAAATTTGTTTTAAAAAGAATTTAACAAAAATTATGCTTGTAACCGGAATCGAACCCGAAACCTCCCGTCTGGGAGAATTCTTTGTCAGTGGATTTTTGGTTATTGAAATTTCATTTAGCATTCCCCAGTGAAATTTTTTTAAAGCTAATTACGCTGATGCTGATCCCCTCAAAAGAATGTTTAACACATTTAACCAATTATGGAGATTTGTAGATTTTTGACTAAATCCTAGTGTAATAAAAATGTAATTATTTTCTAAACTCATAGTAGAAATAAAATTCCATAAACAAATAATAACAAGTAAACAATTATATAAATAAATAAATAAATAAATAAATAAATAAATAAATAAATAAATAAAAAAATAAATAAATAAATAATAAATCGCTTAAATTAAGTGTTATGCTAGTAATTTTTTTATTCTATTTTATTTTTCTTGGGTACCCAGTTATTTGCCTATACTTGTTTTTTTTACCACCAGAAATTTCTTATTGGCGCCCTTCCACATCAAAAATAAATCCAATTTTTTTTAAATACAATATTAAACAATTTAAAAAATGGATAAATGAATGCATATAACCGCAATAATTGATTGATTATTGATTTTTTTTTTGTTAAAAACATTTTTGAAGTACTTGTAAAGCGTCCCCGGGTACCCAGTGATTTTCTAGTACTTGGCAATTTCTGATTGGGTTGTTAGAAAATGCATATATTGAAACAACTATGGGCAAAAAAGTAAAAATGCAATTTAAGAGGTATTTTAAATACAACTACAGTAAAACTCGTTTAAGACGAACTCGGAAAATACGAATTTTCAGCTAATAGGAACTCTTTCTGTTAGTCCTATAAAGTGCTATATTTTCATATAAAGGGTGTCCCAAGAAGAACGCAATTTTTAAATATGGCAACATTCGAAGTGTCATTGTTTGACATTTGAACAATTGTTATTGTTTGCTAGTAGAAGGTACGAGGTTAGTAAAAATGGAGCGCTACACGAATGAACAACGCATTCTCATTGTGAAATTGTTTTACCAAAATGGTGAAAGTTTTGCGGCTACAGTTCGCAAATTGCGATCAATTTGGGGTCACAATAATGCTCCAAAAGAGTCAACTGTAAAGAGATTAATGGATAAATTTGCCGAAACTGGGTCTGTTAGTGATGTAAAGATAACAACGCGCTATCGACCAGGTGGATCGACCGAAAATGTCGCAGCTGTACGTGATGATTTCGCTCAAACTCCATCCACCTCAATTCGACACCGAGCTCAGCAAATTGGTGTCTCCAAATCCACTTTGCAGCGAATTTTGACGAAAGATTTGCATCTTCATGCATACAAAGTTCAATTGACTCAGGAACTAAAGCCAGCTGACCATGGACAGCGAAGGGAGTTCGTTAATTGGGTATTGGAGAGACAACATGAAAATGCTGATTTTGCCGATAAAATCATTTTCAGTGACGAGGCCCATTTTCATCTTGATGGCTTCGTCAATAGGCAGAATTGTCGCATTTGGGGTGAGGAAAATCCTCGAGTGATTCACGAGAAGCAAATGCATCCTCAACGTGTCACTTTGTGGTGTGGTTTTTGGGCTGGAGGAATCATTGGACCTTTTTTTTATGAAAATGAGGCAGGTCAAGCGCAAACAGTCAATGGTGTTCGGTATCGTGAAATGATAACCAGTTTTTTCTTGCCTAAAATTGAAGAAATGAATGTGGAGGGCATGTGGTTCCAACAAGACGGCGCCACATGTCATACAGCCAGAGAAACAATTCAATTGCTGCATCAGTCATTTCCCGGTCGTTTTGCGTTTTGGAGATCAGAATTGGCCGCCTAGATCGTGCGATTTAACACCATTAGATTTTTTTCTTTGGGGTTTTTTGAAGTCGATGGTTAAAAGAGGAAATTGGACGCTGCATTAATGAAATACCGCAGCATTCATGCAAAACGGTCATTGAAAATTGCATTAAAAGATCGCGTGCATGTCAGCAAAGCCGCGGCGGCCATCTGCACGATATATTGTTCCATACATAACCTCAATCTGTCTACTTTACGATATAATAAAGTTTCACGATTTTTTTTTAAATATCTGTGTTTTATTTAAAATTTAAAAATTGCGTTCTTCTTGGGACACTATGACTATATATGCTTATATATTATTCATATATGTTCATATATGACCAATTACGTTCATATACACTCAAATTTCAGATCTGAGGATATTTGAAAATATATGAGAGCATGTATGATCATATATTGAGCTATGCCTATGTATATGCCTATGTATGATCATGTATGTTCATATATATTTCGATTTCTACATGCACAGACAAAACAAATGTTTAACAAATTTTACCCCGATTAATACAAATCTCACATACAATGAACTAAAGGGTGGTTCAACTATAATCCACGATGTTAATTGTGAGTCACCCCTTAACGTCAAGTTTTTTTGCCCAACTTAATTTTACATTTCTTTGTTTCAGTGTATGACAAACTCAACCATGGAGAGAGGTACACAATTAAACAGCGCTTTTCGATTGTTAAAGATGGGCATTCAAACCAAAATGCACTTCATGATTTTTTCGTCAGTATAATCGACCAAATGTGTCCACAATCGGGAGAATTGTGAGCAAATTTCAGAAAACCGGGTCTGTAGGAAATGTGAAAACACCCGTGCTCGCCCAGTTCGTTCTGTGGAAAACATTGCCGTCAACCTCGACTCGCTGTCGGTGGTTGCTATCGCGAGATGATAACGGACTTCTTGTGGCCAAAAATTGAGGATATGGACCTGGACAATAAGTGTTTCCAACACACAGCCAACGAAGCAATGGCTTTTTTGCGCGAGAAATTCAATGGCCGTGTTATCTCACGTCGTGGTGATGTTAATTGGCCGCCACGATCATGTGATTTCACACCGTTGGACTTTTTGCTTTGGGGATATTTAAAAAAAATGTACTTCAATAAGCCAAGAACAATTGAAGAGCTAAAGGATGAGATAATTCGGCACATTAACGACATTGAACCTCAATTATCTCAGAACCATTCAAAATATGGACCATCGGATAGAGGTATGCCACCGAAGTCGTGGCGAGCACGATTTATTTCCCACATTATTGTCATAGATCCTTCTACCATAATAAAAAATATTAAGATAATTCTCTAAAAACTTTATTATTATTATTAACATCGTGCATTTTGGGTGGACCATCCTTTATTTATTTATTGTTTTTTTTTTCAATGCCACGGGGCTGTCTTAACAGGGTTTTACTGTAAATTTATATGGGACTTTTTATTTCATATTGAATTCTAAACAAAAAACAAACATTTTTCCAGAAATAAAACTTAAAAATTGTTAAAATAAAATGTTAAAAACCCCCAAACTAATAAATATTTGCCAAAACAAACAAAAATTTTTCTATAAAAAAAACTTAAAAATTGCTAAAAACTTTTGAAATCTCCCAAATTAATAAATATTTCAGGTTCTGCAAGTTTATCTTTAAGCAAAATATATCATATGTAAAATATCTGTCAGTATATCTATTGCACTCAAATGTGGTTTTTATAAAAGCTTTTGATACCAGTACCAATGAAAGAGTTATTGAAAATAAAGTATACAAACTTCTGGATACACACAAAATGGATTCTACTTATGAGTACTATAAAAGGGCAATTGCATACAAATAAATGTAAAAGCATTGATGTTAATAAAAAAAAAACTGCAAAATTTGTTAACAATTTACCATTATAAATCCAATTATAAACTTAAAATTCAAAATTTGTTGATGTACAATGCACATTGTGCATATTTGAATTTCTCTGTTAGTATTTGTTTTGTTTGTTGTAAAATCAGGATACCCATACAAAAATATACAATCGACATATTATTGGCATACATTGTCAGAATATCAAATTTACAAATATGACAACACTGCCCTTTATCCTATACTGTACTAAGACAATTGGTATGAAATGTCTCAAATAAAATAAAAGAGCATCTAACAAACTTATTGTAAAACTTTATTTTCCCTATAAATTTAATTTTAAATAAAATTCTTTTAATGTTTAACTTAAACCAGCAAAAGATAGAAAACAAACTATAACAAAAAGTATTTTTCAAAAAATTCTACAATTAGCAAACAGTTTGTAAAGTAAACTCTTAAGAAATACAAAAAAAAACAAAAAAAAAAAAGATTTGAAACTTAATTTTGTTTGATGTTTATTTTTTGGTATTTCTTTCTAATTAAATATTTACTTAAATTTACTCTACATTCGGCTTATTTGAAATTAAGTAGTCCAAATGTATCATTATTTTAAAAAGTTCTCTGCTACTAGTTTATGTTATTAAGGAGGTAACCAAAATGTTGGTAAAAGTATTATATATATTAGAAATCCATAAAGATTTTTCATTTAGAACTAGAGTAGTAGCATTATAAAAAAAAACCCCAACTGGAGATTTTTTTAACAAGTAAAGTTTATGAACAAAATAATGGTTTTTACATTTTTCACACACATAAAATTTACAAAAAGAAAAAAAAATTATCAAAACCTTACTAACAATACCAATATCCTTTTAAAATAAAAAAAACACAATTTGGTTATAGTCTAACATTTGCCAGCGTTGTGTAAGTGTTTATGAAATTTTTGCTACGTGACCTGAATTTCGTTGTATATAAATATTTATATTATTATATTTCACCGGTAATTTTTTGTTCAGTACCACAAAATTCTATTGTAGGAAAAATAACCAGGGTATACCCAGTGCAAATACAAGCATGTACTTAACTCTATTACAATTTGAGTTCCCAAACATTTGTGTATAATTACACTTAGAAGAAATTCAAAGATTTCAAAATTTAATATTTTTAATATTAAGTAGATAAAAAAAATCTTATAAGGAAAGTATTTCAGGTAAAACTGTCTGATTTTGGTTAAGTTAAGATTTGTCATATTTGGCATTGAACTGTCACGGTTTTTGGGCTATCTTACGCATTAATGTGGTGAAATGTGGGAACGAAAATGGGTTATTTTTTTTTCTACATTGTTGGGTGTGTCATATTGAAAATTTACGAAATTTGAGAAAAACTTTCATAATGCCCAAACCCCTTTTGTCCATATAGCTGAAAATGAAATTATGTATGTGTTCCCTGAGTAAGGGCTGACTCCGTGAAAACGTACATTTTGTAATTTTCATCAGGAACATGGTATTAATGAGGGTTCAAAGAGTCTGCACACATCTCTGGAACTAGAAAGTTGAAATCTATAAGGTTTCCTCTTAATTTATTTAAAAAGTACCTTTCATTAAAAAAGTACTATTTTTTATAAAAGTACAATTTATTAAAAAAGTACCTTTTATTGAAAAAGTACCTTTTATTAAAAAAGTACTATTTTTTAAAAAAGTACAATTTATTAAAAAAAAGTACCTTTTATTAAAAAAGTACCTTTTATTAAAAAAGTAACTTTTATTAAAAAAGTACCTTTTATTAAAAAAGTAACTTTTATTAAAAAAGTACCTTTTATTAAAAAAGTACTTTTTTTTTAAAAGTACAATTTTTTAAAAAAGTACAATTTATTAAAAAAGTAACTTTTATTAAAAAAGTACCTTTTATTAAAAAAGTACATTTTATTAAAAAAGTACCCTTTATTAAAAAAGTACCTTTTATTAAAAAAGTACCTTTTATTAAAAAAGTACCTTTTATTAAAAAAGTACCTTTTATTAAAAAAGTACCTTTTATTAAAAAAGTACCTTTTATTAAAAAAGTACCTTTTATTAAAAATGTACCTTTTATTAAAAAGTACCTTTTATTAAAAAAGCACCTGTTATTAAAAAAGCACCTGTTATTAAAAAAGTACCTTTTATTAAAAAAAGTGCCTTTTATTAAAAAAGTACCTTTTATTTTCTTTTCTTCAATTTTTATTAAAACCATTTAATACAAGTTTAAATTATTTCTAATACCACGAAGCCATTTGGCTTATCTGTAGGATGTAAGATATTTGTTTAAAGTTGTTAAATAATTTGAGTTCATTTAAATACATAATTATTTTTCAATTAATTCGAATTCATTGCGAACTTATAAGTCTCGTGTTGTGTTCGTGGTCGATGACTTTTGGGAAACAAATATCTTTGAAGAACTCATTTATTAAACTGGTGCAACAAATGCTGTCCACGTTCAATACCCCCAGTTCACTGGCGATGTTATTGTACGTGGTCTGCGTGTTGCTGTTGTTTATGTTGTGAAGGTGTATGTTGTTTATGATGAACTGATGTTATTGCTGTTGTGCATGTAGTGTTGTTGTTGATAATAGTGTTGTTGTTTATGGTGGTGTTGTTGTTAGTGGTGTTGATAGATGATGAGATAGATAAATTTTCAGTATTGTTGTTGCCGGGTACGTTGTTGTTTCCGGGTACGTTGTTGTTGACGGGTATGTTGTTGTTGCCAGGTACGTTGTTGTTGCCAGGTACGTTGTTGCTGGGTACGTTGTTGTTGCCGGGTACGTTGTTGTTGCCCGGTACGTTGTTGTTTCCGGGACGTTGTTGTTGCCGGGTACGTTGTTGTTTCCGTGTACGTTGTTGTTGCCGGGTACGTTGTTGTTGCTAGGTACTTTGTTGTTGCTGCGTACGTTGTTGTTACCGGGTACGTTGTTGTTTCCGGGTACGTTGTTTTTGCCGGGTACGTTGTTGTTGCCGGGTATGTTGTTGTTGCTGAGTCTGTTGTTTGGAGTGTTTGTGTAAATCATAGAGTAATTTATCATATTGTTGTGTCTTTTATTTTTTAGCAGTATCTTCAGTATTTGGTTTTGTGTTTGTTGCAGGGATTTACAGTAGGTAGCGCTTCCCCATGCCGTTATGCCATGTCTAATGTAGGACTCTGCTAATGAAAAATAGGCCTGTTTATTACTGGCGTAATAAAGCTAGCATTGATTTTAAGACCTTTTGGCCGAATTCCATCTCTACCTTTTATTAAAAAAGTACCTTTTATTAAAAAAGTACCTTTTATTAAAAAAGTACCTTTTATTAAAAAAGTACCTTTTATTAAAAAAGTACCTTTTATTAAAAAAGTACCTTTTATTAAAAAAGTACCTTTTATTAAAAAAGTACCTTTTATTAAAAAAGTACCTTTTATTAAAAAAGTACCTTTTATTAAAAAAGTACCTTTTATTAAAAAAGTACCTTTTATTAAAAAAGTACCTTTTATTAAAAAAGTACCTTTTATTAAAAAAGTACCTTTTATTAAAAAAGTACCTTTTATTTAAAAAGAACCTTTTAATAAAAAAGTACCATTTAATAAAAAAGTACCATATATTAAAAAAGTACCATTTATTAAAAAAGTACCACTTATTGAAAAAGTTCCACTTATTCAAAAAGTACCATTAATTAAAAAAGTACCGATTCTTAGAAAAGTACCTTTTATTAAAAAATACCTTTTATTAAAAAAGTACCTTTCATTAAAAAAGTACTTTTTCTGAAAAAAAAGTACATGTTACAAAAAATACCTTTTATTGAAAAAAATAACCTAACAGGGACAGCAAAAATAACACAATGTCGTAATAATAACAAACAACTGACAAAAATTAGACTACTACCTTTTACAGTTATAAAATTTTATTGAATTTAAATAAAAATTATAAAAAAAATATATTTTTCTTTTGACTACTAAAAATATGTTTAAATATCCTAACCTAGGAAAAAAATCATAATTTTTAAATCTAATTCCACTTATTTTGTTTTTATATATTGAGGATAAAATACAATTTTATGATTTTTATTTGCAAACTAAATAATATAAAAAATAATTGCTTGAAATAACTCTTACGAAAAACAGTACTTTTCATTAGTTGTTTTTGTAAGAAACTTTTCTGGTAATAGTTTTTTTTCTTTCATAAGAAAAAAAACTATAGTTTCATTTGAAAACAATATCTACTGATTAATATACAAATAAACTGTTATGTAGTAACTGTCAAATATTTTTGGGGGTATTTCATTGGGTTACAAACAGTATAATAAAAATAAGTTACTATACACTCTCTTACACAGTGGTGGATATTAAAATATATATATTTTTCTTTGTGTGTACATTTATTTGTCGTAATTTACAGGCATTCTTGTGATATTTTTCTCCAAATGTAATACATGAGGCCTTCCATAATAACTGTCCTGCTACACGGACAGTAATGAAGGCCCTTATGAATAATAAATGCCCCTCAGCGACACAAATAAAACACAGAATAACTCTTCTTAATTGTTGCAAAAACTGGGCGGAGTTAGGCGTGAGCAACTTAGCGATTATTTTTAGTATATTATTTATCATAATTAAATGAATCTTTTTGCTTAACTCAGATACAGTTCTGCAATTTTATATAATATTAAACTCAATTCAATAAATATCAGCCAAAAATTGTTTATAAAGATATTTTTATATCTACAAAAAGTTCATATTATTTGATCGGGTCTAAAAGTAGCTGTTTGTTATTCGACTTCGTTTTGGGTTAAATATTCATTTAGTATTGTACATACATATTGAGTAAACATTAAAACTTTTGTTGAGGGACAACAGTACGTATGATATATTTATAAATATTAAATCGATCATACGTAGTGGGATTCTGACTGAAAAAAAAGTTTTAGATATGTATTTGAGATAGACAATATTCAACGACTAATTTCTCAAAAATGAAGGCCAGATCTGATCTTTTTTAAGAAATACAAAATAAATTATAAATTGGACGTTTTTTATACAAATTTCTTATAAAAGTCTATTGAATTATTAAAATATTTGAAATTTTCCTAATTCTTTTAATTTTAGAACTATTAGAAATATTAAATACCAAAACTAAATTTAGTTGTATATTTTGTAGAATAACAAATATTCCAAGATTGACATTAATTGGATTTACTTCCTTGTAGCTGAAGAATTAGCATGGAAAGACTCATATACATATATGTGTGTCTTTTTATAATAATGTATTATTATTATTCCTTTTTTTTTTTTTTGGTATACAGTTACTATTATTATTGCAGCTTTGCTTTCAGTGTTTTTTTATGGGCTTGTTTGCAAATTTGTCTTGACTAAATAACCAACATTATACATATATGAAGGGTATATTATTTCTTCTACCACTCTCATTTACAACTAAACATACATACTTACTAATAACAATAATAAACTGAACTCAGCTGTTAGGAGCCGGAAGTTCTATGGCTGTAAGTACACCCATATACAGTTTAAGTGCTCTGGTTGTAAGTGTGAATAAAGTAAGGAAAGTTTTAAATTCAATAGACTAAAAAAATCCATTTAAAAAAAAAAAGTTTCAATAATGACATTTATTTGTTATACACCACTGATGGGAATGGATTTGTGTAAGCTTCTTAGGGATTTTTAAAGATACATCCATGTATATCCGGTTAAACAACAAAAATATAAAACTGTTTTCTTTTCTTTTCTTTTTATCAGGGTTGGCAAGCAATACCGCTTAAATACCATTATCGATGCAATACCCTTTCAACTGACTATCATTAACCCTAAAATACCGTTACCGAAATAACTGAAAAAATTGTTATCCTTAAAATACCGTTACCGAAATAATAGAAAATACCGTTATCGCTAAAATACCGATACTGAAATAACAGGAAAAATTGTTATCCCTAAAATACTCTTACCGAAATAACTGAAAAAAATTATTATCCTTAAAATAACGTTACCTAAATAATAGAAAAAAGCGTTACCCTTAGCGATAACCGCATTTGTTTCGGTCACCATCCATGCTTTTTATACTTTAATCTGAATACTCCTTTGATAATGTTGTAATACATTTATACTGAATTTTTGTTCTTTATTTAGTTTTGTATTCTTAAATTGTTAACAAATTTTAAATCGAAAACTATATTCAGTATGAACATAATATTAAGTTTTTCATATTATTTTTAAACACTTTTAAACACAAAGGCATAGGATGTATATTAGGGTTGATTTTCAATTAGATGTCTTGGAATTACCAAGAAAAAAAGCTTAGTATGAAGAAATAGTATGAAGAAATAGTGTAAATTTCCAATTTGTATAAAAATTTATATTGTGTATCAGAAATATTATTCAATTGTATATGTATTTAAAAATGATTTGCAATTATTCAACCCTACCGGTTAATCGGTTAGGTCATTATTCGAAAATTAATTAATCAGTTATTCGGAAAAGTTAATCGGAAAAATTGGCGATTATTCTATTAATCGTTTAATGCAAAATAAATGTGTTTCGTTCCTCAATAAGAACACAAAGACATGCTTGTTGCTGAAATATCAAGTTAAGTCTATTGCATTGATTTCTAAAATGCTTGTTTAGAACAATTTAAAGCATCCTGAGATGCTTTATAATCTTGGTTTTTTTTAGATAAATCTGACGACCCTTTAAAAAAATGTCAGAGTGTATAGTGGAAGTAATCCCTTAAATGCCGGAGTTAAACATTTTGTCGATAACGTTTGTCTTTATGTTCTGTTCAGAATAAAAAAAAAAAATGCCTAAACAAGAGCTGTTTTCAAAAGAAAACAAAAATTCAATAACAAATTCTTAAAAATTGGATATGAATAGTTTTTGCGAAATTCACAAACAAAATTTGAAAGAACTGTCACTGTTCCCTGACTCCTTCACTACCTGTAGGCAATTCCTGTAACTTTCGAATCGAGAAAGTTTTCGCATGAAACGCATAGATTGAAACAAAAATGATATGAATTGACACAAAATGTCATATTTCTCATACGATCGTTTCTATTACTTTTAATTGTGAAAACTTTCTGTCACGTAAGGTTTTTTCCACCGTTATTGGAAAAATGTGAGAAAAAGTGTTTCTGTAAACATTTAAGGCGAAAAGTTTTTCATTTCAGCTGTCAAATTTACTCACAATTTGAAATGGTGCGAATTTTCTGTATTTCAGTTGAGTTTGCCATTATCGTTTATGTTGGTGTGAAAAACCACATCTAAAAATGTGTTTCGTACAATTTAAATTCATGTCACCGATTGAGTCCATTGGTTTTAATTTTTTCGGAGAAGATGTATATCGGCATTTATTTCGGAGCAAAGTTTAAAAATGGACTTGGCTATCTTCGTCATTGATGATCGGATTGAAAAAACATGTCCATCAACAAAAAGATAGTTTGAAAATTAAGTAATATAATTAGTTTGAAAATCTTAGATATTTTTATTTGTTAATCCATTACCGAAGAAATTTCCATTCTTTTGGAGTTCTTAAATATTTTTTCATAAAAATGTAATTTTAATCTTATACAAAATAAAGCCTAAAGTTTTAAATTTTCCCCTAATTTAAATTCCTTCACCGGACTGTAATGGGTTACAAAAAGTCAAAATATGTTTTTTTTATCTTTCCTATGATGTACATACTGTTTCATTCCGATCACAAATGACGAGGATATAGCCAAGTTCATTTTCTAACTTTGCACCGATGTGACTCCCGGCATGGGTCTTTTCGCGAAAATTTTTTCCAAAATGTAATATCTGGGAGCGTTGGGAGAGGAATCGGGTAGGTGCCACTAAAATATACTTGTTTCATAGAACGATGAACTACTTGTAATAGATCAATGCAGTAAATTGTTTAAATGAACTAGTCATCACGTAAAATATATTAAAACAAAAACATTAAAATTATTATTAAATAAAATGGATAGAAGTAAGTAAGACAGAAAGAGTATTTATATTAAAAATTTTTTAATTTATTTATTTTTTCAGAAAACGGAACGAATTTCCAAGGAGCAGAAAGCGAAATTAGTGGACCACGCTCTAATTTGGAATTTGCCAGAGGGCATTTTGGTGGTATAAATAGCAATGTTCACTGTAAAGAGCAGTGAGAATCCGTTACTAAAAAATTAAACGCCATGGGCGGAAGCGCCAAATCGGTGGAGCAGTGGAAACTTGTTTCATACAAGTTGAATACGTTATTAATTGTTCCTCTTTAAGTGTTGGATCGATAAAACAAAACCGGCGTAAGAAGCCATATTATTAGCAGAAGATCTGCTATGAATGAAACAGGTGGTGGCAGTTACATGGAAGTGCCTCGTGACTTAACTCCACTAGAGGAACAACTACTACAAATTATTACCATTGATGCTGTTGATGGTGATTCATGTACCCCAGAATCTGCGGTGCATGAATCTATTGTTATTTAAGAATTATCGGATGTAAGACTATTTTAATATTTAATTTAATGATTTATTTTATTAATTTTTTTATTAAACAAATTATATCTTAATACCCTAACCGAGCACTAGCAACGAAAGCTTTCGGCTCATTGTAGCGAAAACAGACCAGAGCCTCTGGTGATAATCGAACCCACGACCCCCGTACTGATAAGCTAGCACGCTACCAACTAGCTCATCTTTTTTATAGGTTTCTATGAGTTCGGTTGAATTTTGACTAGTATTTGACAGATGCCTTGGAATATTCCAACAAAAACGTTATATAAACTTAAATAGTGTTGCCCCTTTTCGCATTGAAATACAGAAATACTTTTTATTCACAAATCGAGAAACAGTGGAATTTTTTGTTTCACATTTTTCGATGCGAAAACTTCTCGTAAAAAGTTATAAGAACTGCCTACTCTTTTAAGCTTTAGAGTTAAAGAGTTTATATACTAGAAAATATATAAAAATCACGCATATTTCTGACAAGCACTCACCGATTTTTCTGTGTTTGTGCAATTAAGAATTCAAATAAGCGAATTCTTAAATATTTTTGGCTAAACAACTTTATTCTACTGAAGTTCCTATGTCATAAAAATTTGTTGATAAATGAAATTAGAAACAAAATTCCCTAATATTTTTTAGTTTTTATAAATTTTTTCATAGAATTTTAAATTAACTTTTTTTTTTGAGAAAATATAGTTTTCGAATTTATAGCAATTTTATATAATTATTTGATAACATAAGTAACGTCATAGTGCTTGTTAGGAATATACATAGTCACGTAATTCATTGCTAAGCAAAAAAATATGAATTTAAATAGGTTTTCTGTTAAAGCTATATTTAAAGGCTTTAGCTTTACTAAAACTTTGCATTCTGATGAGATCCTTTGTCTGTTAGAAATGCATGTATACAGAGGTTGAAAGCTCTAATTAAAATGGGACATGAAAATATAATTTTATATTATTTAAAATTTATTTGTTAAAGGAATTGAAACAAAAATAAAATTGTTTATCGTATTTCCTAAAGCCTATATAACATTTGCTTTGATTTAGTCCATTTTCAAGAATTTGATTTTAATTTAGTTGATGTTTTTTCTACGATTTTCTTGCCAAAATTAAGAAAATTAGGAAGTTTTAAGAAAAATAACAGAAAAATTCATATTTAAAATTTAACCGGTTAATCGACCTATTTTAATCGATTAATTATCGAATAATTATTTGAGCTTAAAATTATATGTTTCGACATTAACCGAAATAGAGGCGCTTCATCAAGGAAACCGAATTGGAAACACTAATATGTAACAACATATTTTATAAATTTGTATGTCTTATGTTTTTTAAAATTTTTTAGTTTTAATGGAAATTGTAAAATTTTTATGTTTTCTCTAAAATTTTTATTCATCAAAATTCCACAAATTGTTCTACAGAAATCCACCCTTATGTTGGTATAAATACAGTATACTGCAGAAACATTTGTATGTGTATTATTTTTCATTGATATTTTGTTATAAATATTTAAATGTATGTGACAAGATAAATTGTTGTTGATGTTCTTCAGCTTATGTGATTTTTGTTTTTGGTACGTTTTATATACATCATGCCAATACACACTTTGAACAAAGCTTTGTTTAACATTCATATTGTTGGCCTGTCAATCAGTTAGCCAACCAGCCAGCCAGTCATTGGTTTTGTATAACACCATAACTGTTCAGTTCTTATCGAAAGTTTATATAGAATTACATGAATTGTCATATCAGGTCATGTTAATACTATGCTTTGGCAAGTGTGTGATGACTGAAAAGATTTTAATCACATTTTTTTTTTAAATTAAGTAAAATTGGAAAATTTTCTAATAGATATTTTGTAATTGAATTTTCAGTAAAACCTTCTGTATTTTACTGAATTGAAGTTTATATTTTTTTTATTTCAACTACGATTAAATTGTTGTTTTTACTTTAACAACTTCATGTCTGTATATAAATTGTTTGTAAGTTTTGACACATGTTGCTATAATGTCAACACGTTTTACAATAAAATTTACTTTATGTCAATAGTTGCAACGTTATCTTTATGTGAGTATGTATGTACGTAAGGAAATGTTAATACACAAATATTTGTTTTATTTTGTATTTGTAAATTTACAGCAAATAAACTTATTTATTTGTTTTATAAAAAAAAATATATAAATTACAAACAATAAACATTTGTTGTAACATGTTTTTTTATAGTTTTGTGTTGAAAATTCAAAAGGCACAACTACATGCATAGAAAATATAAAGGCAATTTAAACAAACAAAAAAAAAATATGTAGAAAGAAAGTGTTGCACAAAAATAAATAAAAAGGGGAAAAAACTACAAAAGCTATAAAAAATCAAAATAATATAAAATAAAGTAAAATAGAAAAGTGAATCAAAACTTACAAGCATCTTTAACTTAAAATATTGTCCTTATCTCTTAAACTATGCAAGATATGTGTGTATGTTTAACAGACACTGATTTTGGCCCAGCGAAGTTAGGATAAACACTGTGCCGCTTGAATACAATTGTTTTCGTTTATATCTTAAAAACTAAACTAAATAGCGACTAAGCCTCGCTTAAGGAAAAGGGATTTAATTTAGAATATTGCCCGTATTTTAAAAACCAAGAGTTTAAAATCAAACACAAATGCAACACTCCTAACATAAAAACAGTGAGTGTCAAAAGAAACTGTACAACTTCTGCATCATTATTTTAGTAACTTTTTTTACTATCACATTCTAGATATAACTAATTACCTAGTACTTTCATAATTACTGACACATTGTTAGTCGCCCCCACTGTAAGAAATCCACTGAACATACTCTCGTTACGTTGACAGTTTTTTGACAACTAGCATTTAAACTTCATTTATGTGTAAAAAGTTTTTGTCGTGCGTTACTTTAAATTATGGAATGGGGAGATATTGAAAACCGTATTGTCGTAATTGGCCTAAAAAAAATGGAACGGAAACTGGAGACATTTATCGAACATTGCAGCCGCTCGGGGTTAGTCGTAGTTTTGTTTATCGTGCTGTGAAACTGTTTGGGGATACTAGTGGAGTAGCAGACCGTCCGAGATCTGGCCGTCCGCGCTCTGTGCGAACTCCCAGAGCCGTTAAAGCTGTACAGAATCTAATTTATCGAAATCCAATCCGAAAGCAGCAAATAATGTCGCGGGATATGAATATATCGAAGGTATCCATTTCTCGCATCATTAAATATGATTTGGGACTTCGGGCTTACAAAAGACACACGGGGCATCTACTTACGGCGGCGTTAAAGCAAAAACGGAAGCAAAAATCAAAATCATTGATTCGCCAGTACGCCAAAAACCGCCACAAAAAAATTATGTTTTCTGACGAGAAAAATTTTACTGTGGAGGAGTCGTTCAATAAACAAAATGATAGAGTCTATGCTAAGTCATCTCTGCAAGCAAATTAATTGGTTCCTAGAGTTCAGTGAGGTCACCATCCTGCTTCTGTGATGGTATGGTGGGGATTCGCCTATGATGGGGTCACCAAGATTTATTTCTGCTAAAAAGGTGTTAAAACTTCGGCAAAGGTGTACCAATCTGACGTTTTAGAAAAGGTTGTGAAGCCATTAAATAGCAAATTGTTCAAAAACGAGCCGTGGACCTTTCAACAGGACTCTGCCCCAGCCCATAAGGCAAAAACCACTCAAGACTGGTTAAAAAACAATATACCAAACTTTATTTCTACGGATGATTGGCCATCGGGTAGTCCAGACCTGAATCCTTTAGACTATAAATTGTGGTCCGTTTTAGAAGGCATGGTCTGCACTATTCACCACAAAAATTTGGAATCGCTTACGCGTGCACTTATCCGCGCAGTGGACAATTTCCCCATGGAGGTCGTGCGTACTGCAATAGACGATTGGCCGGTCAGACTTCGGTCGTATTGGAAATGGCGGCCATTTTGAATAATTTTTTTTTGTTATATTCTTCAATATTTAAAAAACCAAAATAAAAAGAAAAAATTAAAAAACCTCTTGTTGTTTGTTTTTTTATCAAGAAAAAACCGTGTGTCAGAATAATTGAAAGTACTAGGTATAATAATTATTAAATGACTTCAGATAGCGATTAGATTAAATCGGAATATTTCTGCTTAACCAATTTATTCGGAAAATGGGTCAACAAACTTCCCTGGATGTTCATACACTCACCAAAAAAAGTATATAATGGCCATTGAAAATTTTGCTGTTATTAGGGGAAATTTTGCGTATTTGAGCCCAGCGGTATTTTTTGCTAATCTTAGCAGCACATGTCGTGTAGTACAATGCAATTTGTAGAAAAATTAGCTGCCGCTTCTAAATTTTAGTAAACTTTTTGTAAAGTGGAATTTAGAATCTGTTTGCTAAAATTAGAAAATAAAATTTACTTAATATTATTAACATTAGTACAAAATTTTAAATTTATTTTTTTTATCGAGCATAAAATATTTTATTTTTTTTATTGTTTTCAAAAAAATTTTATATAAAATTAAAAACAAAATCAAAGGTTAAAAAATCTTAAAAATTGTTTAAACATAAACGAATTTATCATTTAGCTAAAATTTGGTAATTTCTGTTTTGCAAAAATATTTTGGTAAATTTTTTTTACTTTTAAGGTCAAATTTTAATTGTTTTTTAAAATTAGTAAACTATTTTGCTAGTTTTAGCAAATCGGTTTTTAAAAATATGTAAAATGATTTCTAAAACTAGCAGCAAAATCTTGTAAATATTCTGTAAAAATTCTGTAATTTGTAAAATGTAAATAGCAAAAAGATTTGCTAAATTATAATTTTTTTACTAAAAATCAGTACAAAAATAGTAAAAAGGAATTGAAAACTGTTTACAAATTTTTCTACTAACTTTTTTTTCTGAGTGTAAAACTATGTTAAAATATTATAAAACCAGAAAAATATTGCGTTATTAATGATTAAAGGAATCCGAGAAGTGCAACAAAATCTAACAGAAAGTGCTGTTAATATATTATAGAATATTTTAGAATCCTCACAGGTTCATGTTACCACAATACGTAGGTATGGGCGAATTCCCAAAAGCATATCATATGCAGGCTTGTTCAAATATAGATTTCTTTTCAAATCATACACTAACAATATTATTTCGTTAAAAATAATCTAAAATACATATTAAATTAATCGAAAATCCAATCAAAAAGAGGACTACTGATCTTTTTTTATATTCAGCTGAATTTGTTGTTTATTTTCAATCATTGTTTAATAATCGACAAAAGTAGTACAAACAATTGAAAGTCATTTAAAATAATCATCACTTTTAAACTGAAAAAACTGTAGAAAAAATGATTTATGTGGTTTGTTTTTTAAATTGAAAGTACTTTTTATTAAAGCAGTTTTTATGTATTGTTGATCTGTTATTTAAGTAAATAAATAGTATTTATAGGATTTTAGATCATATAATCATATTCTTTTTTAAAAATTGTTTTATTAAAAAGGAACAAGAACATTTTATTAGTAAATTATAGAAAATAAAATTTGAAAAAATTTCACAGAGCCAGCAGGAAAGAATACTTAGTATTTTCGGTTGTCGCTACACAAATCTCCTCAGTATCCACACTCTCCTCTTGTGTGATTTCTTATTGATGATTGTGTATTATATATTAAATGTTTGGAAACAAATTAACAAACCCGAAAACAACACACAATTAGACTAACATCAACGAAATTTAACAATTTATATTTATCCTCTATATTTTACAGTTTTTGTTATGAACTTTAATTCTTAAAGTATCCAATAACAAAGCTTATATGAAGCCGTTATTTTCAAATGTTTTTTATTTGTATGTAATTACAAAACACAACACACACATATATCTATATATTTTTATTTTCTATATGTGTATTTATATTTGAATAATTTCTTGTAATTTTTATTGAAATAATTTTGATACAAAAAAACAAAAAGAAATTATTTGAGTTTCTATTTTTAGAAACAGAAAACATAAAATTTTACATTTAACAGATAATATCAACTCCTACTGAAAGTTTGTAATTTTTTAGTTTGTTTGTTAAAAAATATATTTCTATGAATTTTATTAATTTTTTTATACTTTTTAAACAAACTACAGTCGGTGACGGAAAATATATTGTGAGTATATATTATTTTGGCACTAAATTGTTATTTCTGTTCGAAATATTGAATATCAGTCAGTGTCACACCTTAGGGAAACCAAAAGCAATCACTTTACGCCTAAGCAACGTTGGAAAGTATTACAAACGTATTTGCAAAGTGTTGCCCAAACTGTGCAATTGTTGAAAAGAAGTTTTGGCTTAAATGAAGCAACCACCGCGGGTACTTGATTGCTAATGGACTACACTCATGATCCCCGTTTTCGTGCGTTACGTACCGATGAGAACGTGGCTCATCCAGCATTTTACGCATCAGCATGATGAGAATTTCTCCCAAAGATCTTGGATTATTCATTTAGAAGGTCCAACTGAGTAAGCAATTGAAGCCAAACGACTATTCACTTCGTTACGGCTTCTCAAATAGTGCTTTACAGGAGCTCTAATTTGACGTTGAATTTGGGCGAAAAATTATCATAGCCGCATCTGGGGATCGGAAAACACGCCAGTCATTGTCGAGAAGCCAATGCATCTACAGGTAGTGACAGTTTGGTGTGGATTTTGATGTGGTGGCATCATTGGCTTATTTTTTTTTTTGAAAATTTGGCTGAAATCGCCATTTTAGTCAAACACTTGCGCTATAGTACCATGATAACGGTCTTTATATTAGCTTAACTTGGATAATCTTCAGCAGGAAGGCGTACGATGTAACACAGCTTATCAAACAATTGATATTTTGAGCTTTAAGTTCGGCAACCGTGTTATCAGCCGTCTTGGCTGATAACGTCGCATCGGGGCTGCGATTTGATTCCTTTAAATTTTTTAATTTTAATAAAGTATCAAAACAAGCCCAATACCTACTGGAACAAAGTGGTCTTTAGTGACGAGAGCAATTTTAAAATTTTTGGTTAGAAAAAACCAGATAAAATTAGAAGATCCAAAAATTCAGAACTTGTCCAGCCAAATGTTATGTCCCTACTCAAGTACCATCACTCTGGTAGCTCGGTCATTGTATGGGGTTGTATGGTGGCTAGTTGTGTAAGTAACTCGATTTTCATAGACAGCACTATAAATAAAACAGATTACCTTTTACCCTTTTCAAAGCAAATATGCCACCCGCATAACGCAGAAACAGCAAAGAAATTGCTGCTTTATCATACTCCCAAACAGCTAGTACATCTCCCCAGTTACAAGACCTTTACCCCATTGACCATTTGTGGCAGCATCTGGACCGACAAATAAGAAAAAAACAATTACCAACAAGGACTCTGTCAAATAAGTGATAATGGAGGAATGGCAAAATAAAAAGCAAACCAAATAATAAATTCTATAAAATCATTTTAAATTCATTGTACAACATTCATTGTAAACATGAAGTATTTTTTTGTTTTTAAGTCTTTGTTGTCCAGAAGGCGTAAGGCTTGTTTTACTCCTCAAAGAGATCTCTGCTTTAACAACACTAATATCAAATGGAACGATAAAGTCAAATATCTAGGAATTATCCTAGACTCAAAACTTAATTTTAGCGATCACGTTTCCTACATAATTAACAAAATAAATAACACCACAAGACTTATGTACTCCTTTGTAAATAGGAAGTCAACCCTAAGCCAAGAGAACAAAATCATAATTTTTAAAGCTATTTTTATGTCCATAATGTATTATGGGGCCCCAGTATGGCATGATGTCGCAAACTGCCATAAAAAAAGACTTCAAATTAGTCAAAATAAACTGTTAAAAATGATTTATTATCTACCCTGGCATTTTTCTACCCAACGGCTGCATTCTATTAATTGTATCAATATGGTTGAACAAAGAATTTCGATACTTACACACAATTACGATCTCAGATGTCAATTATCTGAATATGCACATATCAACGAATTGACGGTTAATACATAGTCTTAAGTTTTATCTTAACATAAAATCTTTTTTTTTTTTTTTCAGCTTCACATAGGTTTTTGTTACTTTTTGCCTAAACATAAACTGTTACTTTATCCTACTAGTAATTTAATCTTTGCTAATATTTCTAAGTAGAAAAGGATTATTTAATGCCTGAACTCTTATCTATTTGTAATATCACTTGTAAAACTCTTCCTATGTTATGTAAATAAATAAACAAATAAATAAAAGTCTTTGTTGTTACAAATTGTTATAAGATTTTGTTATTGTTTTTTGTAAAACGACACCATGTCGATACCGCTCACGTAGTCAAAAACGTTCTCTTAATTTTATATGGGCAAATTACAAAGGTTCGGCATTTTTTCAAATTGTTTTTTTTTTGCGATTCCAATTGATTTTCTTTGCATATCCAATTAGTTTTGAGCATATTTTCCAATTGGATTTGAAAACAGAAAAATTTGCTCAAATTCTTGCAAAAATTAGGGAAATTAGCTCAATTTTCCGCTGTTTTCTCTCAGCTTCCGAAACTTTGTATTTTGTATAACAAAAAAATTAAATGTTTACGCGAATTGAATAAAGTTGAAAACCCAAAATGACTAATGTGTACAGTTTCTTTTAACGCTCACAGTATGTACTATACAGTTTTGTATTAATTTAAACAGGTTTGCTATTTATGCTCTGGTAAATTTCATAAAATTCTACCCATTCCTCTTCAAGAAACATTATTTTCTTACCAGCTAGTTAAAATTTCAAATAGTCACAATCAAAGTGATTTCGAGCTTAAGTTTTGACCTCCCACCCCACTTACCTGCCGGAAGCTGTGCCATAGGTCTACAAATAAGGCAAATCGAGGAAGCGAATATTTTAAAATCTTGGCATTTTCGTTTTATGAAATTATTTATAAAAATGATTTATTATACACTCACCAATAAAAAGTTTGTAATGGCAACTAAAAATTTTGTTGTTATTGCGGGAAATTTTGCTTATTTATTTTTTTGCTAATCTTGGCCACACATGTCTGCTTCCATGTAGTACAATGAAATTTGTAGAAAAAATTAGCTGCCGCTACTAAATTTTAGTAAACTTTTTGTAAAGTGGAATTTAAAATCTGTTTGCTAAAATTAGAAAATAAAATTTACTAAATATTATTAATATTAGTACAAAATTTTAATTTATTTATTTTATTTTTTCAAAAATATTTAGACAAAATTAAAATAAATCAAAGGCTTAAAAATTGTAAAAACATAAACGAATTTATCATTTTGTTTTAATTTGGTAATTTCTGTTTTAATAACTCTTATAGTATTTCTTTTTACTTTTAAGGTCAAATTTTAATTGTTTTTAGGGTTGATTTTTAAAACTAAAAAAAATTTTTAGTGAAATTTTCAGTGGATGTACTATTTTTAGACATGAGTCGGTTTCTGAGTGAAAAAAACTTATTTAAAGCATTTGGGATCAAGTTTGATGGGCAGTTTGCCACTTGCAGGATTAATGTTTAGGTGTGATTCATTTTCAATTTGTTGTATAATCATACACAATTATCGTTCATCAACATAGTGTGATGGCAATTGGTGACTAAAGTGTTTATAACCTTAGGCCATCTTTAAAATGTATATTACACCCGTCTCTCGTATAACGTCGTTCCATACAAAAATGTTTAATTTTAAAGCAGTTTACTTATAGATATTTACCCTCCTCTTACTCAAATTTTATTAAAGCAATTTATTTATAATGTCGATTTCTTATAATGAAGTATTTTGGTAGAATAAATTAAATCTGTTGTACAAGGGAAGAGTGTTTATATTTAAGGGATCTTAATTTGAATATTTTTATTAACTTTTTTTCTTTACTATTTATATGTGACAACATAAATTCCCTTAAAGAGGGTACTCTCTATATATTTTTTTTCATATTTTTCTTTTAAGTATATGCTGTAAAAATTTTGATGAACAATTCACTGTAATCAGAGCTTTGAAGATTAAATTCTATTTTTAATGAATTGCCTGAAAATCGAATTCGATTTACTTTTTAATCGAATGAATTTCCTTTCAAACAGTCTTTGGAATTTATTTTTGATCGACTTTACTTCTAAGGAATTCAATCAATTTATCTCATTCGATTTTATCAATGATTCAATCATTAGGATTTTTAATTGGGGTTTCACTCAATTATTTGTTTCTTTTTCATGTGATTGAGCAATTTGTGAATGATATTCTTCAATCGATTAAAAAAAAAATTGGAAATTTAAAAATTATTTTATTTTATTGCAGTACACGCAGAGAAAAAACATGGTTGCAACATAATCACTGCTACGATATTATGCTTGCAGCATTCGGGTATGGTTACGACAATCATGTTATTGGTTTATAAATAGGTTCTAACAACCAATATGGTCGCTACCATCATTATTTAATAACATGGTTGGCTGTAACCATACTGTGGTAACAAAAATTCTGACTATGAATAAAATATGATAATTATGGAACTATAAAGTGCTGACAACAACAAATGAATAAATATAAATCAAATAAAACATGACTTTGACATTTACAGTCTTAATCTGTCTTCTTCTCATACAAAAAAAAACTTTTATCAGTTCCAGTTACCCATGTAAAAATGATAATACATGATCATTTTCACCTGGGGGTTTTATTTTCGAAAATGTAAACTGTTTCTTAGTTAAAAATTAATATATTCTTAAAAAAAACTTAGATTTTAAAGCCTTTCTTTGAATAAAAAAAGACTTAGATTCTGAGGAATTTTCATCACGAAAAATACTTAGATTCTGTACTAGTAGAAATATTCTTAGATTCTAAGAACTTCTTAAAGAAAAATTCTGAGATGTCCTTAGAATCTTAGATTTTTTTATTAGAAAAAATTCAGAGAACTATGTTTTTATTAAAAAAAAAAAGTCCTTAAAATTTAAAAATTTTTTGTTAAGTATTTTTACTTTAAAAAAAAGTCCATAGAATGAAATAAGTTTTCTTGAAAAAGTCCTTAATGTAAATTTTTTTCTTTAGGAAAAACATTTCTTAAAGCTATATAACTGTAGGGACCATATTATGGTAAAATTATGGTTGTTTTACTATAATAACATCGTAACTATATTGTAGTACGACTATTATTGGCGCAATCATCCCAAAAATATATGATGTTTTCGAATATGATTGCCCCAACCATGTTTTTTCTCTGCGTGTAAATTTAATGATTCCTTAGAAACAACAAGAAGCAATTATTGATTTCACAGATAGAAATCATTAATTTATATTGTACAAATAAATCGCCATAAGTGAAAAACGGCAAATTTTGAAAAAATCGGCAAAATTTAAAAAAAAAAATCAAAATTAAAAAAAATTCTTAGATTAAAAAAATCATTCAAATTAAAATAAAATAAACGGCAAATCGAAAAAACGATAAAACTGAAAAAAATTGTTCAAATTGAAGCATAAACGCCTCAACTTGAAAAACCCAAGATCTCCAAATTGTTCTAATTTCGTTTTTCGATTTCTAGCCATATTTGAATCTTGTTTTTTAATTTAAGTTATTTTTCCAATTTAGTGAATTTTACAATTTTAGTTAGTTTCACGATTTGTTCAATTATTTTTAATTTTGATTATTTTTTCCAATTTTAGGGGGGAATATTTAATCTTGGCGATTTTTATACCCTTCACCACAGGTGGAAGGGTATATATAAGTTTGTCATTCCGTTTGTAATTTCTACAATATTGATCTTAGACCCTATAAAGTATATATATTCTGGGTCCTTATCAAGAGCGAAGTTGATTTAACGATGTCCGTCTGTCCGTCTGTCCGTCTGTCCGTCTGTCCGTCTGTCCGTCTGTCCGTCTGTCCGTCTGTGTGTTGAAATGGGTTTTCCGAAGAACCCAGACGTGATGAGGACTTGATTCTTTTTTATTTCTGTTACATGTGATCCATTTCTGTTTGCTATTAAAAATCAGACAGATCGGTTAATAAATGGCTGAGATATTAGCAAAAAACCAGGACCACCTCTAATTTTTCCAGTAAAATCCCTTTGTTTAATATGTATGTAGAATTTTGAGCATAACAAAACATCCATGTGTTAAAATTTTTTTTCTTTCATCTACACAAACAACACACATACAAAGATTTGTCATTTAAATAAAAATAATAAACAAATCCCTAATGACGAAGACTTTTATATATGTACATCTATTGACGATGGTTTTGTGTAAGCTTCAATAGCTCAGTTGTCTAGACGCCATGTCACAAATACTTTTTTTCTCTAAGCCCGCGGAATTCTAGGTTCAAATCTCGGTAAGGTCAATTCACTTTTTTTTTTTTTTTTTTTTGTACATTTTTTTTTTATTATTTTCTTAATATTTTTTTTTTTGCTTATTTTTGGTTTTTTTTTAACATTTAATAATTAATTTATATAAAATTTTATATTAATTATTAAAATTATTTTCTTTCATCTCCACCTTTTATACACAAACAACACACATACAAAGATTTGTCATTTAAATAAAAACTAAACAAATCCCTAATGAACGAAGACTTTTATATATGTACATCTATTGACGATGATTTTGTGTGAGCTTCAATAGCTCAGTTGTCTAGACGCCATGTCACAAATACTTTTTTTCTCTAAGCACGCGGAGTTCGAGGTTCAAATCTCGGCCAGGTCAATTCACTTTTTTTTTTGTACATTTTTTTTTATTATTTTCTTAATATTTTTTTTTTTTTTGCTTATTTTTGGTTTTTTTTAACATTTAATAATTAATTTATATAAAATTTTATATTAATAATTAAAATTATTTTCTTTCATCTCCACCTTTTATACACAAACAACACACATACAAAGATTTGTCATTTAAATAAAAACTAAACAAATCCCTAATGAACGAAGACTTTTATATATGTACATCTATTGACGATGATTTTGTGTGAGCTTCAATAGCTCAGTTGTCTAGACGCCATGTCACAAATACTTTTTTTCTCTAAGCACGCGGAGTTCGAGGTTCAAATCTCGGCCAGGTCAATTCCCTTTTTTTATGTACATTTTTTTTTATTATTTTCTTAATATTTTTTTTTTTTGCTTATTTTTGGTTTTTTTTAACATTTAATAATTAATTTATATAAAATTTTATATTAATAATTAAAATTATTTTCTTTCATCTCCACCTTTTATACACAAACAACACACATACAAAGATTTGTCATTTAAATAAAAACAAATCCCTAATGAACGAAGACTTTTATATATGTACATCTATTGACGATGATTTTGTGTGAGCTTCAATAGCTCAGTTGTCTAGACGCCATGTCACAAATACTTTTTTTCTCTAAGCCCGCGGAGTTCTAGGTTCAAATCTCGGTAAGGTCAATTCACTTTTTTTTTTTTTTTTTGTACATTTTTTTTTATTATTTTCTTAATATTTTTTTTTTTCCTTATTTTTGGTTTTTTTTTTAACATTTAATAATTAATTTATATAAAATTTTATATTAATAATTAAATAATCCATAAATAGGCTAAAAACATCAACATTTTTATAAAAACCCTCTGATACAAACAAAATACAAACGTTTTTATACCTTTCACCACAGGTGGAAGGGTCGCGGGTTCGTTAAGATTTTTTTTTTGTTTATTTTTTGTTTTTTTTTACATTTAATAATTAATTTAAATAAAATTTTATATTAATAATTAAATAATCCATAAATAGGATAAAAACATCAAAATTTGTATAAAAACCCTCTGATACAAACAAAATACAAACGGTTTTATTTCTATTATTTGCTCCGATTTAAAAGAATTTATAAAAAGATTTTTAAACCATTTTATTTCTCACATATTAAGAAAATTTTATACATAATTTACCTTTGAGTGCAACTATTTTAGGTCATAACTTATAATAATTTATAAAAAAAATTATAAACTATTTTCCTTCAAATTTTTAAAATTAACCTAAAGAAATTACAAATATTTCTAATAAAAAAGCGAAATAAAATCCTAAATGCAAATTTGCCAGCTAAATCAAACTATTTTGTAGAAATAAAACACATGCAGTTCTAGTGATTTCTTTTAACGATTTGTTGAAATTATTTTCTTTCACCTCTTAACCTTTTATACACAAACAACAAACACTATTCTAGAGCTGTATTATGACCTATGGATACGTCTTATATAGCAAAAGATCGAAAATCTTTAGTATAACATATTTGCTGAAAAACTCGGAAATATCGGTTCAGATACAAAAAAGTTATGCCCAAAACATACATTTTTTTAAAATACATATTTTCTGGAACCATAAATCTTCCCGAGTCCAAGTTTTATCTCCAAACTAAATGGTCAATTTCCTCTTAAAGGCGTCCGTATATAAATCTGTCCATTTCATATATGTCCATATATAAACTTCAGTTTTTTCCCAACCATGGTGAAGGGTATATAAGATTCGGCATAGCCGAATTTAGCCGCTCTTACTTGTTTTCAATTCCTAAAGTCAAATGTCGTTCTTATTTGCAAATCGATTGACTTCCCTACGATTAAATTCAGTGATTGCCAAATGGCAGGATGAAAAGCGAATGAAAGCGATTGCAACCAACTAGGAATTGAAAATCGAATAAGAGATTGAACTCTTTTGAAGTTTTGACGGTAATAAAGAAGTTACATCATGCCTATTATGCGATATTTTATCACATTTTATCATAATGGATATTGCAGATATACCCAGCAAAATAAGAGCTGAGGAAGAAGTAGTTAAACGCTACATCTACTGAGCACGAAGTTGTGAAAATTTCGGTGAATCATTAATGATTTTAACATTGGCGTGTCATTGGGAGGAAGTAGTTTGTTTCGGTGCTATGAAAAATCGATGAGCAGATGGACTTTTTCATTAGTTTACGGAAGCTGTTAAATATATCGGGACTACAAAATAAATATAGGGAGTGGCTTTTTTTAAGTTAAAAATGTAATTTTAAAAACGCAAATAATTATTATTCCGACCAGGACAAAGTGATATTCACTTGGTATGCAAAATATGTTTTCAATAAGGCATTTAATGACTGCAGCAACTAACCATTTATGGACCAACTAAATAATTTTTTTTTTACTAGTAGGGGTTAATATCAACATTTTGGAAGTTGTTTAAAATGACTTCTTACAAATCGAAAAATTTGCACTATTAACTTCTTTGGATGTTCTGAAAAAGAGATTCGTAAAGAATAACATCCATTTTATTTTGCTGGGTATTAATATAAAAAAAAACCATCTTAATAATAAGTGCAAGCTCTGACACTTTTGTGCAAATCAATACATTTTTCTCATGAGAATCAGAAAAAATTTAATAACAAATTTTACTTTAAATATTTTCATACACTAGAAATTGTACTTTACTACCCAGCAAAATAAGAGCTGAGGAAGAAGTAGTTAAACACTACATCTACTGAACACGAAGTTTTGAAAATGTCGGTGAATCATTAATGATTTTAACATTGGCATGTCATTGGGAGGAAAAAGTTTGTTTCCGTGCTATGAAAAATCGATGATCAGATGGACTTTTTCATTAGTTTACGGAAGTTGTTAAATATAGAGACTACAAAATAAATAATGGGAGTGGCTTTATTTTAAGTTAAAAATGTGATTTTGAACACTCCAAGAATTATTATTCCGACCAGGACAAAGTGAATATCGTTGGTATGCAAAATATGTTTTCAATAAGGCATTTAATGACTGCAGGAATTAACTATTTATGGACCATCTAAATAATTGTTTTTTTTACTAGTAGGGGTTAATATCAACATTTTGGAAGTTGTTTAAAATGACTTCTTATAAATCGAAAAATTTGCACCATTAACTTCTTTTGATGTTCTAAAAAAGAGATTCGTAAAGAATAACATCCATTTTATTTTGCTGGGTACACTCAGAAAAAAAAAGTTAGTAGAAAAATTTTTAAACGGTTTTCAATTCCACTTTACTATTTTTGTACTGATTTTAAGTAAAAAAAATTAATATTTTGCAAATTATTTTGCTATTTACATTTTACAAATTACAGAGTTTTTAACAAAATTTTTAACAAAATTTTTACGAATTTTTGTGCTAATTTCAGAAATCATTTTACAAATTTTTGAAAACCGACTTGCTAAAATTAGCAAAAAAAAATACTTATTTTAAAAAAGTGGATATTGAAGGAAATGTTATTTCTAATTAAAACATACACCTACAAAGTTAAATTGTCTTAAAATGTTACATAGATTAAAAAAAAGGAATCGGAAGTGAATATACCGGCTCATGTCTACAAATAGGACATCCACTAAAATAGCACTAAAAAGCTTTTTTAGTTCTAAAAATTAGCCCTAAAAACAATTAAAATTTGATATTAAAAGTAAAAAAAATTGACTAAAATATTTTTCAAAACAGAAATTATCAAATTAAAACAAAATGATAAATTCTTTTATGTTTTAACAATTTTTTTAATTTTGTCTAAATTATTTTTTGGAAAAAAAATTAAAATAAAAAAAAATTCATGCTCGATAAAAAAAATAAATTTAAAATTTTGTGCTAATATTAATAATATTTAGTAATATTATTTGCTGATATATATATTCTAGCGAACAGATTTTAAATTCCACTTTACAAAAAACTTACCAAAATTTAGTAGCGGCTACTAATTTTTCTACTAATTTCATTGTACTACACGTCAGCAGACATGTGTTGCTAATATTAGCAAAAAATAACGCTGGGCTCAAATTAGCAAAATTTCCCGTAATAACAGCAAAATCTTCAGTTGCCATTACAGACGTTTTTTGCTGAGTGTATTTTTTATTTTTAGTGCATAACCCAATAAGCATTTGGAAGATAAACCATCCGAAAAATATTATGGACAATCAAAGTAGTATTTTAAGCCAAAAAAAGTCTGTAAAGGCAACTGAGAATTTTGCTGTTATTACAGCAAATTTGGGATAATTTGAGCCCAGCGGTATTTTTTGCTAATCTAAGCAACATATGACTGCTGACGCGCAGTACAATGAAATTTGTAGGAAAAATTAGCTGCCGATACAAAATTTTAGTAAACTTTTTAATAAGTCGAATTTAAAATCTGTTTGCTAAAATCAAAAAAAAATTACGGAATATTATTAATATTATTACACAATTTCAAATCATCATCATCAAAATTTTTTTATTTATTTTGTTCAAAAAATATTTTACACAAAATTAAAAAACAAAAAATCAGAGGCTTAAAAATTGTAAAAATATAAACGAATTTATTATTTTGTTTTAATGTGGCAATTTTTTTTTTTGAAAAACTTTTTAAGTCAATTTTTTTTACTTTTAAGGTCAAATTTTTATTGTTTTTAGGGCTGGTTTTTAGAACTAAAAAAACTTTTTAGTGCTATTTTTAGTGGATGTCCTATTTTTAGACATGAGTCGGTATCTTCACTTCCGATCCCTTTTTGAATCTATGTAACATTTTAAGGCAATTTAAGCTTGTACATATGTATAAGTTTTAATTATTAGAAATAACACTTCGTTCAATCTACACTTTTTTAAAATTAGTAAATTTATTTGCTAATTTTAACAAATCAGTTTTCAAAAATTTGTAAAATGATTTCTAAAATTAGCAACAAAAATTTGTAAATATTATGTAAAAATTCTGTAATTTGTAAAATGTAAATAGCAAAAAGATGTGCTAAAAAATAATACTAAAAATCATTGGGATTGAAAACCGTTTACAAATGTTTCTACTAACTTTTTTTCTGAGTGTAAATATGAAGAAGCCTGTCATCAAACAGCTGCATCATCCAATATTTTTTTTACTCATAGAAAAATCAAAATTCTGAAACCTGAAATTCAGAATTAGTTCCGAGAATTTTTAACTTTTCTTTCTTTCCAAAAAAAAGACCGTGAAAAGTTCTGCAATTCTGTTTAAACACAATTGAACACGCCTATCTCGCCCAATTTCTAAGAAAGTTAAAAAACACCTAAGTTTGACATTTTACAATATAATTGTTACCATAGCTGGGCAATTAGTATGAAAAGTCATACATGTAAATGCTCTCATAGATGGAATCGATTTTACCTTTAAAAATAAAGTTGTATAATGAAATTATCACAAAGGTTGCCATGGTAGACTCAATTTTAATTTATAATTAAAAAATATGCAAATAATGTATAATAATACAAAAATGTATTTTTTATATAGGGTGGGCCATTTAAAATTTTAAATTTGAATCGGCTATAAAAAAAAGTACTGATTACACTGTCCAACAAATGAAGACTTTTTGAATGGAACATAATAGCGACCCCATAATTCTGAAAGGGTATGTTGAGTAGATCATTTTTGTAGAACAAACTTATGGTCCAGCACGTCTAAGTTTTTTTTACAGTGGGTCAAAGTTTTCATTTTTTGGTCGAAGGGAGCATTATACTATATGAAAAAAATGCTGTAAGTTAATGTCTGAGAGAATTCTTATGGTCAGAATTGTATTGTGGAATTGTATGAGGATTATTTTTGTGGAAGATCTTAACCCTCTAACTGGTCTCTTTATGGGTCAATTTGACCCTTTTTTCGAGAAAATCAAAAAATATCCTTTAAAAAAGAACATTATTAAAATATTCTACGAAAATGTTTGCCGGAAAATTTCAGTGGAGGTCACCAAAGACACCATTGTTGTAAATAAAGCTCTTTACGCTTAATTAGTAAAATTATACACCAACATATACAAAACAGGTAAAAACGGCGTCAAGTTCGGCCGGGCCAAACACTGAGTTCTCGCGTCTAGTCAGCTGTGACTTACAAATCGGGTGTGATATTTATTAAAATTAATAATAAAAGAAAAAATTCAAGCATAATTGAGCTACTTAGCAGTACATATCGGGTGTGATTTTTACTAACATTAATATAAAAAAAGAAAAATTAAAGCTTAAATAAGCATGGCGGATACACATGGCTTAAATACACAAAAGGAAATGCTTTGAAACGCATTCAAACAATTTTCCCCAGATTATCTGTAGCAAAATTAAATGAAGGTAAAATACGTTTTTAAGAAATAATTTATTTCATTTAATGTAAATAACCTTTTCTAGGAATGCTCGTTGGACCCGATATAAGAAAATTATTACAAGATGAAGAATTTTATGGTCATCTGTCGGATATGCAAAAGACAGCATTTGACTACACAAAACTATGCAGAAAATATTGAAAGCATGCTAATCGGTTTTAACAATATTGGCGTTAAGATGTCACTAAAGCTGCATTTTCTGCACTCTCATCTCAATTTTTTTAAAGAAAACCTTGGAGCGGTTTCAGATGAACACGGTGAAAGGTTTCATCAGGATATGAAGGTATTGGTGTAATGCTTGCTGAATACGTATGGGGCTTGTATAGAAACCTTGACCCATCGGAACATTCACGTCAAGCTAAATACAGGAAAGCATATTAAGTTTAATATTCCTCATACAATTCCACAATACAACTCTGACCATAAGAATTCTCTCAGACATTAACTTACAGCATTTTTTTCATATAGTATAATGCTCCCCTCGACCGAAAAATGAAAACTTTGACCCACTGTAAAAAAATACTTAGACGTGCTGGACCATAAGTTTGTTCTACAAAAATTATCTACTTAACATACCCTTTCAGAATTATAGGGTTGCTATTCTGTTCCAAAAATGCTGTTGGACAGTGTTATTTTTCCAAATTATTGGATTTATTGGAAAGGTTGAACTTTGTCATTTAAGAATGCAACACAATATCATTCATCGGACTACCACGACTGGCCCGGCAGTACCTCATCGGATCAAGCCAAGTTTTTAGTACATTTTCGATAGTTTCAGCTCGAATCTCTTCAATAGCATCTTCGATTTCATGTTCAATTGTCTCTAGATGGTTTGCGTAACATTTATTTTCAATGGCTCCCCACAGAAAATAATCCAAAGGGCTCAAATAACAGCACTGTTGCGTTGGCTGTGTGACATGTGACCCCGTCTTGTTGAAACCAAATGTCGCTCATGTTATTCTCTTGAATTTTTGGAAACAAAAATTCTTTGAGCATGGCACGGTAACGCTCACCGTTGACGATAAGGGCGGTTCCTTGCTCATTTTCGAAGAAAAATGACCCAGTCGTGGTAGACATATGAATGATATTGTGTTCCATTCTTAAATGACAAAGTTTAACCTTTCCAATTAAACCAGAAATTCGAAAAAATAATTAGTACTTTTTTTATAGCCCATTCAAATTTAAAGTTTTAAATGGCCCACTCTACAAGTTTAAATACTGCTGCTTCTATTGATTTCTAAAGAGGGTACTTATCCTCTTTAAATGTTTATTTTTAGTTATGATACTTAAAAAAAAAAAAAACTTTAAGGTAGATATTTACACAAGTATTACTCTTGATTTATTCAGAATTCATGTCACGTTCATATGTTGTTTATGTTTGACAAAAATAAAACTGGTTAAAAATTAGCATTTTTAACTTTTTTTTTAAAAGGTTAAAGTAACCTTAAAAGGCAAAATTGTTTACATATTTCAAACAAAATCACACAGATGCCTACAGTTCCGTTTAGGAAATAAAATACAAAAAAGAATGCAGCCTTAAAAAATAAACAACAAAACTTTTGTGCAAATTTAATTTAATAAATACTTTAAATGTTCTGTTTTTTATACCCAGACCTTAAATACTTTTATAAATTGGTTAATATTATAAATTTAATTATTTTAATGTTGGCAATATAAAAGGAAAAAGTTTTTCTTTAAAAGGGCATATACATAAATTTAAATTTAAATTTTATTTTTTCCATTTTATATATTTTACTCTCCCTTTCCCTGTTAAATTTCAATTTAAATTTAATATATTTTTCCAAAGGTTTTATAATTTTTTTTGTTTATATTTCCTTATCGAAACATCTGTTCGGTTGGGTTTTATTGTGTTTAGGAATTTTCTTGTGGTTTTATCGTTAGTTCATTTTACATTTTTACTATTTAAAATATTTGGTTTATTTTAAAGTTTTGGTTTAGGATATCATATTTGTGTGTACAATGTTGTTGCCACTACTTTGTTGAAGAAATGGTAGAGTTTTAACATATCAAATGTTTTTATGATTCAATTTAAATGACTGACAGATAGATCATTATTCATTTAAAAAGCTGCAAAATGGTTTAACTATTTATTCAACTAAAGAAAAAAGTAGCTGTCAAAAACAGAAATGTCAAATAAGATTTAAAGTTTTGTTTTAGAACTTTAAAAGCCCAAAGCTACATAATGTCTGCTGGAACTTATAAACTTTATTTCGTTGAAACACCAAAAAATAAAAACACTTGTCTACAAAGATTTTTTCACAGATAAGTATCCCAGCAAAACCACACATTACCGATGGATTATTTTACACCTTACTTCATTGAAAGTAATGTATATACCCAAAGTAATGTATATACCCATTACTTTAGAGGTGATAATGTAGGGGGTTACTTATATGGTTACGAGAATGGAAAAAGTAATGTGTCTAAAAATAGATTTTTAAAAAAGAGGAATTTTTATTAAAAAGAATTAATACAAATATTTTATTTAAAATATTTGTCATTAAAAATAATGTGGTCAAGATGGGAATCGAACCAGGGAAATCTTGTTGCCAGCCAAGAATTCTACCCACTGAGCCATCGACGCATATAGTATTTGATTGCTTTAAACTTAAATGAATTGTTGCGCTTCGTTTTTTCGCTAGTGTTATCAAAACAAACTCACATTACCCTTTTGCTTACAAAAAAAACACAAAGTATCTAAAAATAGATTTTCAAAAATATTTCAGTTATTACTTTACAATTACAAATCATATAAAGGGTGTCCCAAGAAGAACGCAATTTTTAAATCTGGCAACATTCGAAGTGTCATTGTTTGACATTTGAACAATTGTTATTGTTTGCTAGTAGAAGGTACGAGGTTAGTAAAAATGGAGCGCTACACGAATGAACAACGCATTCTCATTGTGAAATTGTTTTACCAAAATGGTGAAAGTTTTGCGGCTACAGTTCGCAAATTGCGATCAATTTGGGGTCACAATAATGCTCCAAAAGAGTCAACTGTAAAGAGATTAATGGATAAATTTGCCGAAACTGGGTCTGTTAGTGATGTAAAGACAACAACGCGCCATCGACCAGGTCGATCGACCGAAAATGTCGCAGCTGTACGTGATGATGTCGCTCAAACTCCATCCACCTCAATTCGACACCGAGCTCAGCAAATTGGTGTCTCCAAATCCACTTTGCAGCGAATTTTGACGAAAGATTTGCATCTTCATGCATACAAAGTTCAATTGACTCAGGAACTGAAGCCAGCTGACCATGGACAGCGAAGGGAGTTCGTTAATTGGGTATTGGAGAGACAACATGAAAATGCTGATTTTGCCGATAAAATCATCTTCAGTGACGAGGCCCATTTTCATCTTGATGGCTTCGTCAATAGGCAGAATTGTCGCATTTGGGGTGAGGAAAATCCTCGAGTGATTCACGAGAAGCAAATGCATCCTCAACGTGTCACTGTGTGGTGTGGTTTTTGGGCTGGAGGAATCATTGGACCTTTTTTTTATGAAAATGAGGCAGGTCAAGCGCAAACAGTCAATGGTGTTCGGTATCGTGAAATGATAACCAGTTTTTTCTTGCCTAGAATTGAAGAAATGAATGTGGAGGGCATGTGGTTCCAACAAGACGGCGCCACATGTCATACAGCCAGAGAAACAATTCAATTGCTGCATCAGTCATTTCCCGGTCGTTTTATTTCGCGTTTTGGAGATCAGAATTGGCCGCCTAGATCGTGCGATTTAACACCATTAGATTTTTTTCTTTGGGGTTTTTTGAAGTCGATGGTTTACGCGAATAAGCCGACGACGACTCAAGCCTTAAAAGAGGAAATTGGACGCTGCATTAATGAAATACCGCAGCATTCATGCAAAACGGTCATTGAAAATTTCATTAAAAGATCGCGTGCATGCCAGCAAAGCCGCGGCGGCCATCTGCACGATATATTGTTCCATACATAACCTCATTCTGTATACTTTACGATATAATAAAGTTTCACGATTTTTTTTAAATATCTGTGTTTTATTTAAAATTTAAAAATTGCGTTCTTCTTAGGACACCCTTTATTACGTAATCAATAATGAGTAACTTATAACTTTATGCTTACAAATAATAAAAAAGGTAACGAGCTATCACTACAAGGTAACGCATGACAATATCGCACCCATTACTAAAGTTTTGCTGGGATGTTTGGAAAACGTTTTATAAAATCTAATTTTCTTGCAGTGATCATTTCTTTTGTCAACCACTGAATCAGGTGAAAAGAATTTATGATTATATAATTGAAGCAAAGCCGCGATTGACGTTTTAAGCGACAATTTTTACAAAAGCTGTTTTTTCCAGATTACAGTTAGAATAACTCTCTTTTATGACTTAAAAATTATGCAGGAGTTCGTTAGCGAAATGCAATCTAAAGAAGTCAGTCAGTGGGATACACCTTCTAAAACATATTTTTTTCGACTTCTTAACAATTTCAATTTTTTCGCTTACAACGTTACTCTGTTTCAATTATGTATTTAGTTATACATAATTGAAGCTACAATCTTTTAGTGTGTTATGGATTTAAAATCTACATAAAATTACCTTCAATTTAAGTAGAATCATGTCGGAAATATTAAAAAAAAAGGAATAATATTTAGATTTGCTAAACAACACACAGTAAGAAAACTCAAGGTGTAGGAATTCGCATAGTGTGCAAAATGACCATCGCATATGTTTTCAATATTCTTAAAAAAACGTCTTAATAAATAAAACGTAATATTTAACTTATCAATCCATTTATATATTCGATTACGAAATTTCCGGGTATATGGCCGCATATTTTCATATATGATAACATATGATCATATATTACTATATGCTCCTAAATTTTGAATTCGAAGATGTATAAAAATATATCCCGAATAAAAAAATTTCAATAATATTTCGGATCAATTTAGATCCATCTAAATTCCCAAATATATTGCTGGATCCAATTTGATATGCCATTTTTCGGATCAAATAAATAGATATTAGAGCAGATATTAAAGAATATTAAATTGGTTATGAATAAATATTGCTCCAAATCAACATTTTTACTCGGGTCCGAAATGGTCTGAATGAGCATGCATGAGCACATTTGATCATATATAACCATATACGACCATATAACCTCAAATTTCGGATTCCAAGATATATGGTCATACATGAGATCATGTATGGTCATATATTGTACAATGTATGGACGTATATAACCAAGTATGATCATATATGTGCCCATGTATGAACATACATGATATGATCATATATGGGCATACATGGTCTTATATGTACATTAGACCGTACCACCTTATAGGCAAAAAAAAAAAAGTTCACCGTACACCCTCAAATATAAAGTATTTTAACAAGAAAATTTCGAAAATGTTTTTTTTTTTGACCGAACGTAGGGGTCGCCATTTTATATTTTTCTTTATATCTTCCCCATTTACCGTCAGATCTTAAAGTGTTGTATATCAATGTTTTTTGTCTCGCGGAGACCGATGTTTTCCTCGAAGGAGCCATTGACCTCAAGTAACCCGTTCTAGTATTAACCCACCAGATCTCAGTTGCTACCACCTTAATGTTCAACCCTAATATTTTAAAATATCATTTTAAAATATTAAAACAGCGAAGTGTTAAAGTCAAAATATCTATTTTTTATACTCGTAAAGAAACAGCTCTAAGTCAAAAAGTATTTGACCTATCAAAAACTCCTACGCGCATCCATAGAAAATTTAGTTTTCCATATGCATTATAAATTTCAGAGAAATCCACCAAAAATTGATTAAGTAATGCTGCGTGCCGTAGACCTCTATTGTAAATATACTATAATTTTGTAAAACTTTGTGTAAAAGAAATATTTGTTTGTACTCCTTCATAAATCTTGTGAAAACCAATCTTTGTTAACACATCTCCATCAATAAAGAAAATAAAAAAAGGAAGTTTTTTATATATAGGCTTTTTACGTAGGTGTTACCCCTTAAGTAGTATAAAAGGGTGCTTGAGGTCAATGATTTTTCATGTAACAAATTGGTATCATTGCGACAAAAACATTGATATATAACCCTTTAAGATCCGACTGTAAATACAGAAGATATGACAAAGAAATTAAAAATGCCCTACATTCGGCAACAAAAAAAATTAAAAAAAAAATAAAATAATAGTTCCGCTGGAATTATTGGAATACTTTCCTAGCAAAAGTTTATTGCTTTTTTGCGAGCTTTCATCTTAAAATAATAGGGTGGTACATTAAGGTGGTAGCAACTGAGATCTGGTGGGTTAATACTAGAACAGGTTACTTGAGGTCAATGGCTCCTTCGAGGAAAACATCGGTCTCCGCGAGACAAAAAACATTGATATACAACACTTTAAGATCCGACGGTAAATGGCGAAGATATAAAGAAAAATATAAAATGGCGACCCCTACGTTCGGCCAAAAAAAAAAAAAACATTTTCGAAATTTTCTTGTTAAAATACTTTATAATTGAGGGTGTACGGTGAACATTTCTTTGAGGTACGGTCTAATGTACATGCATGGTTCTATATGATACATACATACATGATCTCATATATGACCATATATCTTCTAATCCGAAATTTGAGGGTATATAGACGTATATGGTTATATATGATCAAATGTGCTCATGCATGCTCCTATATAACCATATACCCTCAAAATTTCGATCCGAAGACATATGATCATATATGAGGTCATGTATGGTTAAAAGTTTTTACACACAACGTTCAAGATCATGAAATAAAAATTTTAAACCATCTATGCAAAACACTTTCGGAGTTTTATTTCAGCAATATTGTATTTTCATAAGTCTCGGAATCATTAAGGATAATGACGATGATTTAAAATTTGTTGCACAGTAGTTATTAATTGCAATGGTGTTTAAATCCATTGCCATTGATCAGTGAATTCTAACCCTTAATATCGCATTATTGTCATTAATTGGATAAATAGTCATGCAAATAATTTCATTCCATTTTATATCAATGCAATGCTTATAAAATCATCAATTCATAAGTCCCACCTATAAAAGTAACACTCCATCCTATATACGTTTAATTCTATAACGAAATTCTTATTGAGCTCCCCGGTAGGCTAGTTGGTAGCGTGCTAGCTTATGAGTGCGGGGGTCGTGGGTTCAATTCCCACCAGAGGCTCTGGTCTGTCTTCGCTACAAAGAGCCGAAGGGCTTTGTTGCTAGTGCTCGGTTAGGGTATTAACATATAATTTGTAATTATGTGATTAATAAATAAAATAAATAAATAAATTCTTAGGTTTTTAAAAGATCCATGGGACTTTATATTGCCTATCTGGACTGACTTTAAGTCTATATTTTTATATTTATTAAACTTAGGGGTGTGTGCCAAACGGTAGCAAATTTTTATGTGTGAAAAAGAATCGAATTTATTTATTTGTTTTGTTTTCATTTTGCTTAAAGAAGCTTTCAAATTTTAAAACTTCATAAATTTCTATTCTTATGTCAAAAATTCTAATTTTATTCACCTCAAAATTGTCAAAAATTTTACCAAGAAGCATACTTTGCTACCATTTAACACATACCCTAAGAATAAGAAGTCCCTAGTACTGATTCACTGGATGCCATACTTTGCTACCATTTAACACACACCCTAAGAATAAGAAGTCCCTAGTACTGATTCACTGGATAAAATTTAACATGTGTGAATTAAAGTTCCAGTTACTGGCTTACTGGACATTGTAATAATGGGGCTAAGAATTGTAATTAATTACATACATTATGATCTTTTCTTAACATTTACTTTAAGATAAGATGTTGGTAGTTATTTTTCATTTCAGCACTTAGTGCTCCAGAAGCACTGCTCCTATTATTTCCGTTATTATTAGCATGTTTCAAATTCAACTATCACCGGAAATGTCAAAAGTAATTTATTTTGACGACACATCAACTTAATTGGTTAAGGAAATAACTGGTAGTAATGAAAAACAGAACATTTAATGATATTTGGCAACAACTAACAAACACATTTATGTGTACATGGGAGCGTGTAGAAACATTTATAAATACATACCCTGAAGGAAATTGTGATAGTTAAACTGTACTGATTCACTATTTACTTTGTAAAAGTAAAGAAATCAGCTGTCAAAAATGTATTTATCTATCAAAGACAAATTAAAAGGTGTTGATGTTTCGTTGACAATGTCACCAAAAAGTCACCCAAAGTAGTTAGGAAAACCCATGCATTTCCTTCAGGGTATTTTCAACTTAAAGTTACAACAACAATAGGGTAAAAAAAAAACAAAAAACTAATTTTCAAATTTAAAACTCTGCTCCTGTAAAAAAAACTTTTTGCATTTTAAAGATAATACTGATTACTTTCAAGAAATGTACTTAAATAAACTTATAAAATTTATGCAGATGATATTCATAACACACACTCAAAAAAAAAACTACATGTGATTGAAGATAAATTGCGCTGATTTTCGGTTTAAAAAAAATATTTCTTAATAAAGTACAGTAAATTGTTGTTGCCGTAAAAAATTTCACTCGAATTTTAAAAACCTCAAACCGTAATTTAAAAAGACAAAATCAAAACAAACTGAAAATTTGGTTTTTTTGTCACCAGAAAATATTATAGTTGTATTATAAATTAGCTTTAAACCAAATTGCACGTAATTTACAAGTGGAAGCAATTTCTATTAAATACATTTTTTCTTTCAGTGTTGATAAATGTATAAGAATAAAATTAACTCATAAAGAAGATAAAAAAAGTTATTTATATGTTATAACCCTGCAAGACAGAAAAATTATTGCTATTTAATTTACATTGCAAAAGAAAATGTTAAGCAATAATTTGTTTGATAAACCCTCTTCCTAAGTAAAACCAATTGAAAAACTTAAGTTTAACATTTATTCTGACATAAATAAAAATAATGTTAGATTTAAGTACAAATTTAGCCGTAGGGTTAAAGCAATACAAAATAAAATATGTTGTACAATTGTAAGTGTTAAAACACCCAAACATAAATATTAACCTTAAAAAAAAAACTAAATATATAAAAAATATCAAATAACAGAAAAGTTTCATAAGAAATACAGAATTTGAAAGTATAAATTCTTTAGTTTAATACATGTATCTAAGGCGCTAGCAAAAAATTTTGAAAGAGATTTTTATTTCGCTTTTGAAGGTTATGTCCTATGACGGTCCTTTTGACGGTAATAATTTTTAAAATTATCCAGAAAAATCAACCTGCCTCAGGAATACAACAAAAGATCATGTCACAAGATTAACACAACAAAACAGAACTGACTCCAAGGACATAACTGGGAATGTGTCTAAAAATACATTTTAACTAAATTAATTAAGCCACAAATTTATACTTTTCGATATTCTGCTTAAATATATAAAGGGTGTCCCAAGAAGAACGCAATTTTTAAATCTGGCAACATTCGAAGTGTCATTGTTTGACATTTGAACAATTGTTATTGTTTGCTAGTAGAAGGTAGGAGGTTAGTAAAAATGGAGCGCTACACGAATGAACAACGCATTCTCATTGTGAAATTGTTTTACCAAAATGGTGAAAGTTTTGCGGCTACAGTTCGCAAATTGCGATCAATTTGGGGTCACAATAATGCTCCAAAAGAGTCAACTGTAAAGAGATTAATGGATAAATTTGCCGAAACTGGGTCTGTTAGTGATGTAAAGACAACAACGCGCCATCGACCTGGTCGATCGACCGAAAATGTCGCAACTGTACGTGATGATGTCGCTCAAACTCCATCCACCTCAATTCGACACCGAGCTCAGCAAATTGGTGTCTCCAAATCCACTTTGCAGCGAATTTTGACGAAAGATTTGCATCTTCATGCATACAAAGTTCAATTGACTCAGGAACTGAAGCCAGCTGACCATGGACAGCGAAGGGAGTTCGTTAATTGGGTATTGGAGAGACAGCATGAAAATGCTGATTTTGCCGATAAAATCATCTTCAGTGACGAGGCCCATTTTCATCTTGATGGCTTCGTCAATAGGCAGAATTGTCGCATTTGGGGTGAGGAAAATCCTCGAGTGATTCACGAGAAGCAAATGCATCCTCAACGTGTCACTGTGTGGTGTGGTTTTTGGGCTGGAGGAATCATTGGACCTTGTTTTTTTATGAAAATGAGGCAGGTCAAGCGCAAACAGTCAATGGTGTTCGGTATCGTGAAATGATAACCAGTTTTTTCTTGCCTAGAATTGAAGAAATGAATGTGGAGGGCATGTGGTTCCAACAAGACGGCGCCACATGTCATAGAGCCAGAGAAACAATTCAATTGCTGCATCAGTCATTTCCCGGTCGTGTTATTTCGCGTTTTGGAGATCAGAATTGGCCGCCTAGATCGTGCAATTTAACACCATTAGATTTTTTTCTTTGGGGTTTTTTGAAGTCGATGGTTTACGCGAATAAGCCGACGACGACTCAAGCCTTAAAAGAGGAAATTGGACGCTGCATTAATGAAATACCGCAGCATTCACGCAAAACGGTCATTGAAAATTTCATTAAAAGATCGCGTGCATGCCAGCAAAGCCGCGGCGGCCATCTGCACGATATATTGTTCCGTACATAACCTCATTCTGTCTACTTTACGATATAATAAAGTTTCACGATTTTTTTTAAATATTAAAATTGTGTCCTTCTTGGGACACCCTTTAGAAAATAAAGAAAATGCAAAACGATTACAAGACAACAAACGAAAAAACACTTATAAAGGGTGGTTAAATTTAAAGGGCCGATGTTAAATGTGAACCACACCTAAACGTCAATTTTTCAATTTCAGACTAACTCAATTTGAACGATGGAAAGATACACAATCGAGCAATGCGTTAAAGTTATTTAAGCTTATTGTGAAAATGGGCGTTCAAATCAAAATGCATTTCGTGCACTTCGACCAAATGTGTCCACAATCGGGAGAATTGTGAGCAAATTGCTGAAAACATTGCTGTTGTTCGCGATAGTGTATCGCGAGATGACAACGAACTTATTGTGGCCAGAAATTGAGGATGTGACCCTGGACGATATGTGGTTTCAACAGGACGGTGCCACTTGCCACACAGCTAACGAAACAATGGCTCTTTTGCGCGACAAATTCAATGACCGTGTTATCTCACGTGGTGGCGATGTCAATTGGCCGCCAAGATCATGTGATTTGACACCCTTGGACTTCTTTCTTTGAGGTTATTTAAAAGAAAAGGTGTACGTCAATAAGCCAGCAACAATTCAAGAGCTAAAGGATGAGATAATTCGGCACATTAACGGCATAAAAACTCAATTATGCCTCAGCGCCATCGCAAATTTGGACCATCGGATGGAGGTGTGCCGCCGAGGTCGCGGCGATATTTTGTTCCATACATAATTGAACCATACCATATTATCATAAAAAAGAAATGACAATAATTTCCTAAATAATTTTTGTTTTATTCAAAATCAACATCGGCCCTTAAAATTTAACCACCCTTTATTTGTTCCTTTAACTCCCACAAGGAGTATAGGGCCGAAAAAAACATTTAGTACTTTGTGTCAATTAATATATGTCCTCGACTGACATATCACAGGATACGTCCTTAGAGATAAATTGATATACCATTCCCCGTAGGATAAAAATTGAGAAACAGAATATAAATTGAAATGAAAAATTGTTTTTAAATTAAGAAAATGTTATTTAAATGTATAAATATAAAATACAATAACAAAAAATTGAAACATAGATTTAGTAAAATTTTAAAGATATCTTTTCCCGGATCGAAATTAAAATGAAGAAAAATTACAAATAAAAGCTCTCAATGTATGAGAAAACGAAATAAAACTGTAAAAAATATTAATTGAGCCAGAGTGTAACCAAAATTTTTGGTCTTCAAATTTTAGTATCGTCATTGTGCCTGTTAGGAAATCAACTTAAGATGACAAGAATAAAAAAAAATATAAGTTTCAATAAATGTTTTCTGTTTAAGCTCTACCTTCTTTCGGAGGCTTTATCTGGTCTAAGCTTTTGAGTTCTGAATAGATATTTTGCCAGATCTTAATACATGCATCATTCTAGCTAAAAATGGTTAATTAGTTTTATTTTTGTCAAGATATGCAGATTGAAAGTTTGCTATAAATAAACAAAATATTTAGACAATTACACACTTAGAACATTATGTTGTTTACCGCTAATAGTTTAATAAAAAAAAATTTTCAGTTCAGATAAAAATAAAGGAACCATTTATCTTTCAAAGAAATATTTTTTATTTTGTTCAAAATGATTTACTGTCATTAACCGATTTTTTTAGTTTCATTTATTTTGTTCATTTGTTGGAAATTTAATTAAAAATTTACCCACAAAACAGAAATTTGTGGTTTATTTGTTTCCGTTACAGTTATTAGAAATTTTAATTTTGTTTGCTGTCTGTTTCAAAAAAAAAAAAATCAATTCAAATTACAAGAACTTCCTAACCACATACACACATATGGTCATTCACGCAAAATTTTTCTATAGAGTGTTTGAGTATACATTTTGTAGATATAAAAACCAAAAAAATAAAAATAACGGAAACAATTTTAAATAAATAAATAATCAGTTATTTTTTACAGTAAAATTTTAACATTTATTTGTCTCAGTTGTTTAAACAACATTTAAAAATAATTAACAAAAACCATTTGATTTAAATGAAAAGTAAGTAGAACGGTTTTTGAATGAAATATAATTTCTTTTAAATGATATTTTCTGTTGTTTTAACTTAAAAAACTAGTTTGAGTGCATTAAACAATTAGATAATATAAATTTAAATAAAAAAAAAGAAAATCAATCTAAGAAACAAATTTAACTCAAAATGATATTTAAATTATTATAAATAAACAATGACAAAAAAAGGCAAGAAATTAAAAATTTTAAAATGTTAAAAAATAATATACCAACAGTAGCAAATGTGACCCTGGGACCCTTTGTTTTTCTATTATGGCCCCTTTAAAATTTCAAATTCGTATTTTTTCAAAAAATTGTAGAGTTTTCCTACATACATTTTTTTAGTAACACTTTAACTGTTAGTGGACCACAGTTAAATGGGTTCCGGAATTATTTAGATATAAAATTAAATCGAACACAAAACTACTCAAACTGCAATTTAAAAGATCAACAATAATTACAAAACAGATAATTTAATCTGATTTTAATAATTAATCTAGATTTTTAAGGCCGGCCGGAACAATTCGTTCCTATTTCATAATTCACTGGATATTTACTTTCAGACAATTCTTTCCGAAAATTTTATGAAATTTATGCGAAGGATTTTTAACAAAAATTTAGTAAATTTATTTGTATTTGCAATGCACACACTTAAAGTTTATCTATAATTTTGGTTGGACGGTGTAAAACTAAATGAAAGATACCGAAACGGATTGACACATTGTATCGCAATTAATCTATTCCTTTACAACTCTGATACCTAAAAACCAACATTACAAATATATTTTAGGTGTTCTAAAAAATTTTACCATTTCTCTGTATTGCTTGCACAGTTCACTCAACTTGCCTTACAGTAGATATTTGAGAAAAGTTTTTGAGAATTAAATAAAAAAAAATAATGTTTCATAAAAAAAACAAACAATACATATAAATCTTTGAAATATAAAACAAAACTTTAACTGTTACCATGACATGTGTTAAAAATGCTTTTAAAAATGAACCTTTGTACACAATCTTCATGGACTGCCAGTCTAGAGTACATTCTTTTTCATGGAATTTGTAACAGGATATAAGCAAAAGATAATTGTTTGATTGAATTATTTATAAAAGAGTATTTGTAATGAAATATGTGAATGCAGTATAAATTAATTAAAGTGAAATAAATTGTATAAAAACATTAAATTGATTGATGTCAGATACAAATATATTTACGATGAAGAAACAGTGCAATTGAGTATTTTAAAAATATACAAATGGAGTTATAATTTATTTTTATTGAGCCAGGAATATGTACATTCAAAATATTTTTGCAGTAATTGATTTTGCTTTACTTAAAAAGTTATACTTACATATTCTTTTAAATTATTAAACAGTTCAAATACAAAGAAATATATATATTTGGAATTTTTCTTAGCATTTATTTAAAAATAAATTACAAATATATACGAACTTTCTGTTACTTTCTGTTTTTTTTTTATAGTTAAAGAAAATAAATAAAAAGTGGTTTATTTTTATAGATTTTGTAGTTAAATTGTTGACAGTTTAAAAACGAAATAAAGGAAAAATCATTACTTTTTACGGATTTTGTAGTTAATTTGTTGACAGTTTAAAAAAAAACGAAATAAAGGGAAAATTATTACACTTTACAAAAACAGATTTTCTGTAGCAATTTTTTTAATTTTAAATGTTTTGTTAACAAACTTTTTTTTTTGTTTTTTCACAGTTAAACAAAATTAATATAAAGTGGTTTATTTTTACAGATTTTGTAGTTAACTTGTTGACAGTTTAAAAAAAAAATAAAGAATAAATTCTTATTTTACGGATTTTGTTTTTAATTTGTTGACAGTTAAATTAATAAAAAAAAGGAAGTATTATTTGTTTTTACGGATTCGTGGTTAGTTTCACAACTGTTAAACTAAATGAAAAATCCTTTATTTTTTACGGATATTTTAAATTAAATCTTTAAATGTCATTAACAGTTAAAATAAATGAAAAATCATTTAATTTTTACCGGTTTTAAGACTGGGTTTTAACTTATTTTTTATTTTTTTTTTAAGTTACATTTTCAGTTAGTTTACACAACAAACTATTTTAAGTGTAGTTTTTATAAATATTTGTGTATTAAAAACAGACTTTATTAACAAACATTTTAACTAAACCGTACTAATATCATAAAAGCATTACAAAATATATACTATGCACTAATATTTTTAAATACAAAAAATGTATAAATTTTTAATATATTTGCTTACATATTGGAAAACATAAAAATTTTGTAAATCTCTGTATAAAACAACATCAACAATAACAACAATTTGTACCAATTCACCTTCAGCAATAACGATTATCTGAACAGAAAGCAAGAGCAACAAATAATATTTCTTTATGGCATATTTTCCATTACAGTTAATCGTTCAAACGATTAGGAAACATATTGCCTCAATGTTCATTGGGTTAATTTGTTGATTATAAAAGTTGATGATTTTGTTGTTGACGGAAAAGAAACGAAAAAGAAAGTTCCTTTAATGGTTGAACACAAAGTTATTTTTACAAATTTTAAAGTAAACAGTTTGATTTTTTTACAGACTACTTTAAACTACAAAACTACTTTAGATTATAATCAAATTTAGAAGAGAAACTATTTATCAATACTTTATATTCTAACTACTTCTTTGACTTCAAAATAAGTAATCGAAGTTGGCGTGGTTAAATATTGAACAATTAAAGCTTGTATTTATTATAATTTAATGGAATTTGGAAAGTGCTAGAAGTTTGACTACGTTAATAGTGTTTTTATGGGAAATTTGGAAAAAATAAATTATCGGTGTATTCATTTACTCGAAATTCTTACAAATTTTACTACTATTGGAAAATTTTATATAACACACTTATTGTTTTAAAATTTTCCAGCTGTGGTAAATTAAGGAATTGGTAGATTAACTACAATTTTAAGAAAGTTTCATCATGTTACTCGGCTTCTATCTTTATTTAATATTTGATAAAAAAATCTAGTATTTGTTCTAAAATCACTGTTCGTTCGAACCACAGTACGTATGATCTACGTCATATTGATCATACGTTCTGTTGTCCCAGTAAACTAAAATAGAGATGATATGAAATTAAAATTTTGTAAATGTCAAAGGAAGGGAACAAAATCCAGTCTTCAGAATACAGTACCCCATAATTGTAAGGGTACCCTTAGGGAAACTTCACGTTTGTTGAATTTCTATATAAAACATACAGAAAAATAAAGTGCCAACCGAAATGATGTGTATACTGGTTGCGACAACCAATAAATACGTTTAACACAACCATATGCAAATATGATTGTTGCATATTTTGCATGTTCCAATCAAAGTTCAGTTTTGTTAATGAGATTTTTGTTGTGCTAACCAACGATTAGTTTTATCAAACTATTTCAGTAGTAGAAACCGAATTTCAGTTGGAAACTGGCATAATTTGTCTTTGTGCGTATAAAAGATTAACGTTACTGACAGACTCATTAGCTGTGTTTATGTGGCAAAGCTATCAAAATTGGCTTATATCATTCCCATATAAGTTTGACATAAGCCAACGTTTGTTACTTATAGCGAATTTGTATGGGAATGACAAAAGCCAACGTGGAAAGGTTTCCGCAAAAACACAGCTACGAGGGCGGATCAATAAGTCCGTGACTTTTCGAACTTCCTTATATGAAATGCAACACTGCTCCCATCAAGTAACACCTGTTAGTAGACAACTGTCAAATTTTAAGCAAATTCCGTCATTTATTTTGCGTTTACAACCTCATGGTTTTTTTTAAAAATGAAAAAAAGTTAATTTCGAGTGCTTATTAAACATTATATTTTGCGAAAAAAAAACCGTCAATCAAACCAAGGAAAAGCTTGATAAATAATATGGGGACTCTGCACCATCGATTTTAATGGTAAACAAGTAAGAGCGCTAAATTCAGTTATGCCGAATCTTATATACCCTTCACCATGGTTAAGAAAAAACTGAAGTTTATATATGGGCACATATGGAATGGACAGATTTATATACGGACGTCTTTAAGAGGAAATTAACCATATAGTTTGGCTATAAAGCTTGGAATCGGGAAGATTTATGGTTCCCGCAAATAGGTATTTAAAAAAAATTATATTTCCGAGTTTTTCAGCAAATATGTTCTACTAAAGATTTTCGATCTTTTGATATATAAGACGTATCCATATATAAAAGTTTTGATGTTTTTGATGTTGTTTTTTATGGAGTATTTCATTACGGTCTTACCGTTCTTCAGACATAAATTAATTTATTTTGTGCCACACCCAATTCACGGATCCCGCCTACATTTGGTCAGATGTTGTGTATTGATAGCCAAGATACTTGTATTTTATTTGGAAACTTTTCGTCTTTCCGTTCTCCAAATATACAGAAAAGCTGACCGACATCGTTAAGTCAACTTTGCTGTACGTATTTGTTATGTTAAAAAAATAAAAAAAAAACAAAAAAAAAGCCTTAAGAAAATATAAAAAAAAACAAAAAAAGTCTTAAGAAAATATAAAAAAAAATTGTACAAAAAAAGTTGAATAGACGGGGATCGATCGCGCGACTAAAAGAAAAAAACTACTTGTGACAAAACGCTTAGACCACTGATCCATTAAAGGACATACCCAATCGTCGTTAACAGAAATAAATAAAAAGTTTTCCTTCAAAACAAATTTGTTTGATTTTGAAATGGCAAATCTTAGTATGTGTTTGTTGTTTGTGTATAAAAGGTGAAGAGGTGAAAGGAAAGAAGTTCAACAAATGGATGTGTTTGTTATGCGTAATATTCAATGTACATATAAAAACAAAGGGATTTTACGGAAAATTTTCAATAGCAAACAGAAATGGATCGCATGCGACAGATATATATAACAAGCAAGTCCTCATCATGTCTGGGGTCTTCGGAAAACCCATTTGAACACAGAGACGGACAGACGGACATTGTTAAATCAACTTCGCTCTTCATAAAGACCCAGAATATATATACTTTATAGGATCTAAGATCAATATTGTAGAAATTACAAACCGAATGACAATCTTATATATACGCTTTTTCACCACCTGTGGTGAAGGGTATAAAAAGTGGTTTACTGACTTTCGTTGTGGTCGCTCAAGTACAAATAACGCTGAACGTTCAGGCGGGCAATTGAGGTCAATACACCCGAAAATGTCGCAAAAATCCACGATATGGTGTTGGCCGATCGAAGAGTAAAAGTGCGTGAGATTGTTAATGTCATAGACATTTCATATGGCAGTGTGGTTTCGATTTTAAATGATCAGTTGGATTTAAGAAAGCTGTCTGCAAGATGGGTGCCGCGTTTACTCTCAATTGACCATAAACATAATCGTGTGACAACTTCAAAGGATTATTTGGAGTTGTTTAAACGCAATTCGAATGAGTGGATGAAACATGGATACATAACAACACTCCGGAGACCAAGCAGCAATCTAAACAATGGGTTTTTATGGGTGAACCGGCTCCGAAGTTGATGGCAACAGTTTTTTGGGATGTACGCGGGATAATCTACATTGATAACCTTCAAAAGGGAAAAACAATAAACGGCGAATATTATGCCAACTTATTGGACCGATTTAACGTGGATTAAAAAAAAAACGACCCCATATAGGCAAGAAAAAAGTTCATTTCATCAAGATAATGCACGGGTGAAGACGTGTGTAGTCTCAATGGCAAAATTCTATGAATTGGACTACGAATTGGTACCTCATGCACTATATTCTTCGGATTTAGCCCCCAGTGACTATTTCCTATTTCAAAACCTAAAGAAATGGCTCGGTGAAAAGAGATTTAGCTCCAACTATGAAATTATTGATCAAATAAATGCCTATTTTATGGACCACGAAAAATCCTACTTTTTTTGAAGGGATACAAAAATGAGAGAAACTTTTTACTAAGTGTATTGAGCTCCTTTTATGTTGAAAAATATTTTTTCTTTCATTTAAAAAGTCACGGACTTATTGATCCGCCCTCGTATTATCGCCCATCCTAAATCGTTGAAGCTAATAAGTTGAAATTTTGTATGTAGATTCCTCCTCCATAGTAGACATCCCACAGTGTGGAAATTGTGAAAATTGAAACGGAGAGGGTGAAAAAAGGTAAAAATCTTCGCCATGCTTTCCATGGAGTATGAGCTAATTTAATAACTATGTACTTTTTGAAATTTTCGCCAGGATGGTAGAAAAAATGGGGATTCCAAGAGGGCAAATCTGGAACCCAAATGGAAAAATTCCCTGTTTTATATGCCTGTCATAGTGGGAATTTTTGATAAAAATTGAGCTAAAAAGGAGAAAAGTCTCTGCCTTACCAAACCACATTGGCTAAAAATTTGAAATTTAAAATACATGTTCACTATAGAGGTATTTTTTGGTAACTCTTATCAGTGAAGGACTACTGTTGTTTGAAATTTGCAATTTGGTATGTAGGTTCCTGCCCCGGTGTAGACATCTAGCATATTACACTTTTATGCTTGGTTTCTCAAAAAATTTTCTCACACGAAATATATCGTAGCTTTAGAAAGTTTCTAAGCCTATAACCCTTGAAAGGTCGACGTGCTTTATGAAGTGTGAGTTTCAAAATCGTATTTTTTTATTTTTTCTTTTTGAATAAAAAGCTGATTTTACTGTACTTATTGGTCAAGAATCCTTGACATGGCGACATATTGCCTTTCCATAGTGAATCGAGCCATGGAGCCAGAGGATCGATTTAATGTCATATGAAAAAAAAAACATCTCTTAGAAAGCTTTAGATGCATCTAATCACGAATATTATAACAGAATAGAAAAATTCAAAATGAGTAAAATTCAAATAGTTTTTATTTCACATTTTCAATATTATTTGGGTCACTGATTACGAAGTGATAAATCACAAGACCTGGAGTCGAATTACGGCATTCGTGATCGAATAAATTCGTTCGAATATTATAATTTTAATGTATAGCTAATACTAATAATGAAAGCACCAACTTTAACTTTTATTTCCAATCTAGGACCAAATCCCTGTTGAATAAAATTCCGTTTAAGAAATAAAAAAATAAATTTCATTGGAAACATTACTGTAACGAATGCTTGAAAAAATTATTTGGGTGTAACCTTTTTATTTAGTATGTTATAATCGAAAAGAATTATCATCATTGAAACTGATACTTTTTCAAGTGGAACGAAAAGAATGACATCGTTATATTAAAAAAAACACAGTAATAGACATCAACAATAGCAACTTCAGCATTTTATGGCCATTATTTATGGCCTACAGTGATATTTTTTCGGTCGAGACTTGAACAAGCACATAGTATTGAGTTGAGTTGCAATGTGTTGATGTGATTTTTTTGGATTTATATTTATCACTAGGGCAACCAAAAAATAAGTCAACGTTTGTTTTTTTAGTTAAAGAGATGGCAAGAAGTTCGGTTGTCACAATGACATAATTGTATGAAAATTCTAGAGTTACCTTCACATTTTCACTCACAACTATTTAACAGCTGGACCCATTGTGTTCGTTTTCATTACCACAGACAAAGAAATAAATGGCCAACCGAATTGAAAAGTGTATTTTGTTTGCCACAATCAAAAAATTCGATTAGCACAACCAAATTCAAATGTGATTGCTCAATATTTTGGGTGTAGCAACCAACGTTCAGTTGTATTAGCCGAATTTTTTGATGGAAACAAATATTCAGTTGCACCAACCGATTTTAGTTGTAGTAAACCAAATATTTTCTGTGTGCACCAAACAGACAGGGGAACACCGCTAGATTGCCTTGAAATTTCATAAAGAGCACGAATTCATGTACTTTATGACAAATTGACACGCAGAGAAAAAACTATGGTTGGGCAATCATATTCGAAGAGCATTATATAATATTATGAATCGAAACTATAAAAAAGTTCATTAAATTTAAGAATATTTCTTTAAGAAATGTTTTTCTTAAGAAAAAATTTGATATTATGGACTTTTTCAAGAAAACTTCTTTGACTCTATTGACTTTTTTTTAAAGAAAAAACTTCTAAAAAATGTTAAATTCTATGGGCTTCTTTAATAAGAAAAACAAAGATTCTATGCAATTTTTTCTAATAGAGTCTCAAAATTTTTCTTTTAGAAAAAATCCTTAGAATTTAAGAATACTTCTACTAGAAAAAGTTCTTAGAATCTAAGTATTTTTTATTATGAAAAAAATCTAAGAATTTTTTTGAATCTAAGTTGTTTAAACAATATATAAATTTTTATCTAAAAAAACATTGTATAGAATCTGCGAATTTTACTTTAAGGAAAAGTCCATCAGAAAAATGTCTAAAAATCTAGTATTTTGTACAAGAAATCATTTCGTACAAAACAACTTGGGTTCCACAGACTTTCTCCTATAAATAATTATTTTAATTTTATATTTTAACTATTATCAGGCTTGAGATCATAATTTAATTTAATTTAATTTAATGTTACTAAAGAATATTAAATGGAAAAAATTTTAAGGAACAGCGCTAGAGGGAGTGCACACTTTCAGATTCCCAATTCGTTCCCAGAAATGGAAACATTAACAGTTGGAATGGCAACCCTGTCAATTTGTGCTTCGAAAAATCGAAGATGGTTGCCAAAGGGTATTTCTATAAATAAATGGAAATAGGCTCATTTGTACGGGTAATCATTCACTAACTGTGAAAAAGGAATTTCGTATCGTAATTTTCCTTAGAGTGTGTGATAAATAAGCCTGTTTAAAATCATAAGTTATTTGTGGGTTGGATGGTTCATAAGGAGTCTTACGATGACCTGGTCGCTCAGGTCGAAAGTGTGCACTCCCTCTAGAGCTGGTTATCTCAATTGTTTCCATTCCTGGCCTATTTTTATTATCGCAGTATATTTATACTCCACTAGAGCAAAACTTTTGGCTGTTTTGCCCTATCGATTAATTTGAGAATTAAAACAAACTAAAAAACATTAAAATTGACTTGCAAATCTCGCTTAGTTTTCTAAATATTCGCCTTTTTTAAAAATTATCATTTTGTAAAATTACGAATATCTCGGAAACTAATCGAGATAGCGCAAAAGGGAAAAGATTTTGAAAAGCTCAACAAGGGATACCATTCTATAGAACAGATTCGGTAGGTCCCCGAAAGATTTCATGGAATTTTTATAAGACAGCCACAGGGTGACAATAATAATACAAATTTTGTTTTCCGTTCCATTTCATTCGTATACAAATCGGCCACCCTGTGGCTGTTTTAAAAAATAAATACTTCTGGATGCCTTAAATACCTGGCCAATTTTTTATATTGCAGTATATTAGTACTCTAGTAAAGCAAAAATTTTGTCCTTTTTGTCCGATTTGTCCTATCTCGCTCAGTTTTCGAGATACCGGTCATTTTAAAAAATTACCATTTTACAAAATGGCGAATATCTAGAAAACTAAGCGAGATATGCAAGTCAAATTTGAAGTTTTTTTTTTAATTTGTTTTAGTTCGCAAATCAAATCAATCTTTTTTTAATTCGCGAATTACAAAAGAATTATCTTTGAAATGATTTGATTCAAATGAATCAAAAAAGATTCAAATGAAATTGATTAATCAATTATGCTTTTAAATCTGATTAAATAAATTGATAAAATATTCAATTAACTCGCTGATTTCAAGGCCTGATTGTTGTCAGCATTTCATAGTTCCATAATTATCATACTTTATTCGTAGTCAGAATTTTTGTTGCCACAGTATGGTTGCAGCCAATCATTTTATAAAATAGAAAGTGGCAATTGTGAAATAACAAACTGTTTACTATAATAATGATGGTAGCGGCCATATTGATGGTTAGAACCTATTTATATACCAATATATTGATTCTGACAACCATACCCGAATGCAGCAAGCATACTATCGAAGCAGTGATCATGTTTCAATCATTTTTCTCTGCGTGGATATAAACCCACATTACTATTATGGTGGAATACAATGCAAGTGTGTTTGTTGCCAAATTTTCCACTTTTGATACTTTTTTGTTTGTTTATTTATACGCAAAGGGATTTAGCAATTTCGTATGCATCGACCAAATGCCGCTATGTCGGACAAAAATAGCGAGTTCTGGGAAAAGCAAAAATTTCAGTAATTTTGCTTAATTTTCAAAGTCGTTAAAAAGATAAATATGTTTATAAAATTTGTTTAATATGACTTTTTTATATAGGGTCCGCCAAATAACTTTTTTTTTGAAAATGCTACAAAAAAAAAAACTACTAAATATTTTCTTAAATTTCTTTTTTTATTTGAAAGTACAATCCTTCCGGTTAATAATGGAAAATAATTTCATTTAAATGGCTGTCTCGGCTGGCCGTTACAGTCAATGACGATCGTTATCGGGCCATGTTAAACGAATTTTTGTTCACAAAAATTGAAGAGGAGGATATTGGCAGCATTTGGTTTCAACAGGACGGCGCTACGTGCCACAGAGCCGAAGCTACACTCGATGTTTTGCGCCCTGTTTTTGAAGATTGCATTATCAGCCGCAGAGCTGATGTCGTTTGGCCACCTCGGAGCTGCGATTTGACACCGTTGGACTATTATTTGTGGGGTGCCGTCAAAGATAAGTGTTACGCCGACAAGCCAGAGACAATTGACGCTTTAAAGGGCAATATTCGTGAAGCCATTGGTGAAATACAGCTGCACACAATCGATAATGTGCTTAAAAATTGGACCGATCGTGTAGGCTACTGCATGGCCAGCCGAGGTAGCCATTTGAATGAAATTTTTCCATTATTAACCGGAAGGATTGTACTTTCAAATAAAGAAAGAAATTTGAGAAAATATTCAGTAGTTTTTTTTTATAGCATTTTCAAAAAAAAAGTTATTTGGCGGACCCTATATTTCTAAAAAATTAGTCGGTTGGCTGTTTTGTTTTTTTTTTTTTTAATATTTTATCTCTCAAACACACAATTTTAATAAACATTTATTGAAATTTAACTACAAACTTTTCAAATATAGCGTCTTATTGTTTTAAATTATAACGGCTTTAGTTTACAAATTTTATAGCTTAGCACGTTGCTTTTTGAGCTTTTTTTTTTTTGGTTACCCTACTTATCACCATTTTGTGTTTAATACTAATGTTATACATGTGTGGCTGCGTATGTGTAAAATATATACGTGAATTTGTGTATAAATAAAACACTTGAAGGCATTTTGAAGCACATGTGTGTGCGTGTGTGTAAATGTGTTTTTTAATGCGTAAAAAATTGTTAATATCAAAATTGTTTATTATAAATATGTCTGGCTGTGTGTTGGCGTTGATCTTTTATATTAAACTTTGTTTAAGTGTTTCAAGGTCAATGGTTTTATCTTGTGCTTGCTTTTTTTCTTTTATTACAAACGAAAATTTATATCAGAAATTTAATTGATTACTTTGAAAATCATTGATGCTTAGCAAAATTTGATAAATATTACAGATATTGCAAAGAAATTTTTCAAAAAAATATATATAAAGGGTGTCCCAAGAAGAACGCAATTTTTAAATTATAAATAAAACACAGATATTTAAAAAAAAATCGTGAAACTTTATTATATCGTAAAGTAGACAGAATGAGGTTATGTATGGAACAATATATCGTGCAGATGGCTGCCGCGGCTTTGCTGGCATGCACGCGATCTTTTAATGAAATTTTCAATGACCGTTTTGCATGAATGCTGCGGTATTTCATTAATGCAGCGTCCAATTTCCTCTTTGAAGGCTTGAGTCGTTGTCGGCTTATTTGCGTAAACCATCGACTTCACAAAACCCCAAAGAAAAAAATCTAATGGTGTTAAATCGCACGATCTAGGCGGCCAATTCTGATCTCCAAAACGCGAAATAACACGACCGGGAAATGACTGATGCAGTAATTGAATTGTTTCTCTGGCTGTATGACATGTGGCGCCGTCTTGTTGGAACCACATGCCCTCCACATTCATTTCTTCAATTCTAGGCAAGAAAAAACTGGTTATTATTTCACGATACCGAACACCATTGACTGTTTGCGCTTGACCTGCCGCATTTTCATAAAAAAAAGTCCAATGATTCCTCCAGCCCAAAAACCACACCACACAGTGACACGTTGAGGATGCATTTGCTTCTCGTGAATCACTCGAGGGTTTTCCTCACCCCAAATGCGACAATTCTGCCTATTGACGAAGCCATCAAGATGAAAATGGGCCTCGTCACTGAAAATGATTTTATCAGCAAAATCAGCATTTTCATGTTGTCTCTCCAATACCCAATTAACGAACTCCCTTCGCTGTCCATGGTCAGCTGGCTTTAGTTCCTGAGTCAATTGAACTTTGTATGCATGAAGATGCAAATCTTTCGTCAAAATTCGCTGCAAAGTGGATTTGGAGACACCAATTTGCCGAGCTCGGTGTGGAATTGAGGTGGATGGAGTTTGAGCGACATCATCACGTACAGCTGCGACATTTTCGGTCGATCGACCTGGTCGATGGCGCGTTGTTGTCTTTACATCACTAACAGACCCAGTTTCGGCAAATTTATCCATTAATCTCTTTACAGTTGACTCTTTTGGAGCATTATTGTAACCCCAAATTGATCGCAATTTGCGAACTGTAGCCGCAAAACTTTCACCATTTTGGTAAAACAATTTCACAATGAGAATGCGTTGTTCATTCGTGTAGCGCTCCATTTTTACTAACCTCGTACCTTCTACTAGCAAACAATAACAATTGTTCAAATGTCAAACAATGACACTTCGAATGTTGCCAGATTTAAAAATTTCGTTCTTCTTGGGACACCCTTTATTTATATAGAAGTTGTTTGCTTTGATTTAATTGAATTTACGATATCAAGAACAAGTGTTCTTTAGATATTTTTCCCAAAATTGAAAATATTACTAAAACTTATGATAACAATGTAATAAAGAAAAGATACGATCAAAATCGGTTGACTTGGTAAGTGGAGCAATTTCTTTTAGATTTGAACAATTTTAAAGTTTAAAAAGCATTGAAGGTCGAATTTCTGTGATTTATATACTTAGAAATTGTTGTATAACTATTGCATGAGTTTTTTGTAATATAAAACACGCTAAATAACATAGTCCTAGTTTGAGTGACATGACTATTTTTAAAAATAATTTAAACAATTTATGCAAATAAATACAAAGTAAATTAAAAATGCAATAAATTAATACGATTATAAAATTATATTTAAGATTAATTTATTTTTAATAAAATTTAAATAAACATATTTGTTTATTTTAATTGAATTATATATTTATCAATGATAATATTAAAAACCAATAAATAAATACAAATACATCATACATCATACATCATACACAAGCAAAAAAAAAAAAAAAAGATTAAAACTTAATTAAAATATAATATGTAAATCAATTTAAATAATCTGTGTTTTTTTTTTTTTTAATAACCAGGGAAACCGCAAAAATGCTCTAAAAAAAGTGTTTTATGCGCATAAAATATGCACTAAAAACATAAAAATATGCCCTTACAATTTAAGAAATGTGCTTAAAAATAAAAAAATGATCTATTTTAAAAAAAAAATTATTAAAAAAAATTAAAACAATTAAATTTTATATACACAAAAAATTTGCGTATCAAAAAAATAAAATAAACAATAACAACTAAAACGAAAAAACAAAGGAATGCAAAATAATAGGAACTTAAGTTTTTAAAAAGTATTACGAAAAACCATGGTTGGCATTCAATATCTTTTCATAATAACGGTAGTTGGCTACCACAGCTACTTTAAGACCGATATGAAAACTTTAAAGTTTGCAATTCCATTAAAGGCAAGTGTCTTTTTGTATAACCGGGTTTTTTGCGCTATTTTACCGGTTCAATTTTGAAATATCTTAAACTACCGTTAAAATAACGCTAAACAACCGAATCACCTATTTAAAACGTTATTTTGCAAATCTAACAAAATTTAACAGGTACACTCAAAAGAAAAAGTTAGTAGAAAAATTTGTAAAAGAATTTCAATCCCACTTTACTATTTTTGTACAGATTTTTAGTAAAAAAATTATTATTTAGCAAATCTTTCTGCTATTTACATTTTACATATTACAGAATTTTTACAGAATATTTAAATATCATACTTATTTTTGTTGCTAATTTCAGAAATCATTTTACAAATTTTTGAAAACCGATTTGCTAAAATTAGAAAAAAAAATTTAATTTAAAAAAGTGGATATTAAAGGAAATGTTGTTTCTAATTAAAACTAACATCTGCAAACTTAAATTGCTTTAAAATGTCACATAAATTAAAAAAGGGATCGGAAGTGAATATACACTTAAAAAAGTTTGTAAGTTAAAATAACTGAAAATATCATTTAAAAGAAATGATATTTCATTTAAAAACCGGTCTACTTAATTTTCATTTAAATTAAATGCCATTTGTTATTTATTTTTAAATGTTGATTAATCAACTGACACATCCGTAAGAAACAACTGATATAATCAGTTAAAATAAATGTCAAAATTTTACCCACCAATCCTTAAAAAATAAATGTTTTTTTCATTTATTTGAAATTATTTCCGTTTTTGTATTTTTTGTTTTTTTTTAAATACTCGTACAATACAAAATTTATGTATGTATTTTTTGTGTGAATGTATTTGTATATGTATGTGTGTTTATGAAGTTCTTGTAAATTGTATTGAAAAATTTTGTATATATACAACCAATTTAAATAAAAAAACAAATTGAAATTTTTTGAATATTTTTTTTGAAACAGACAGCAAACAAAATTTAAATTTGTAATAACTGTTACGGACACAAATAAACCACAAGTTTCCGTTTTGTGGGTAAATTTTTATTAAATTTCAAACAAATGAAAAAAATAAATGAAACTGAAAAAAATCGGTAAATGATAGTAAATTATTTCGAATAAATGTATAAAAAAGTTAATATAGATGTTTCTTTGAAAAATAAATGTATCTTCCTTTATTTTTAAATGGAACGGAAAACTTTTTTATTAAACTACAAACAGTTAACTACATAATATTCTGAGTGTATCGACTCATGTCTGAAAACAGGACATCCACTTAAAATAGCACTTAATAGTTTTTTTAGTTCTTAAAATCAGCCTTAAAAACAATTAAAATTTGACCTTAAAAACTAAAAAAAATTAACTAAAATATTTTTTAAAAGAGAAATAACCAAATAAAAACTTAATGATTAATTCGTTTATATTTTAACAATTTTCAAAATTTTTAAGCCTTTGATTTTTTTTAAATTTTTTATAAAATATTTTTTGAAAAAAATAAATAAAATAAAAAAATTTTGATGCTCGATAAAAAAAAAATAAATTTAAAATTTTGTACTAAATATTAGTAAATTTTTTTGCTGATTTTAGCAAACAGATTTTAAATTCCACTTTACAAAAAGTATACTAAAATTTAGAAGCGGTTACCAATTTTTCTACTAATTTCATTGTACTACAGAGATGTGTTGCTAAGATTAGCAAAAAATACCGCTGGGCTCAAATTAGCAAAATTTACCGTAATAACAGCAATATTTTCAGTTGTCATTAAAGACTTTTTTTTTTTGGTAAGTGTAATATTATGAAATTAACCTCGTGGTATTTAAAGATACATGTCACTATTGCAACCGCAGTTTTCAAATTTTTGTATCGATATTGATCAGAGTGTTATAGATAACTACCGTTATAATGAAAGGGCTTGCCAACCACGTGAAAAGCTGTAAATTGTTCCATATTTCAGTTAATTCTATATTTAGTAAAATAAAAAAATTTATAAAAATTTTTTTTATATTTGGTTAGATGTCTCTTCCGGACTCTTTCGTGTCAGATTTTCGGGTTTTTATTTTTTTAACGGTTTCTTATTTTTGATTAAAACAATAAGTAGAATAAAAGAACAGGACAATGTTTGAAAAATTACATCAAAGCAGCTTTTAAATTTTTGGGCGGTTTTTTTTTATAAAAAAATAAGATTTTCAATAAAGGTTGTTGTTGCAATAAACTTCAAAATTTTGATTTATATTTTCAAATAAAAAGCGTTGTCTGTTACACCTAAGCATTAAGTAAATTGAAAAAATTCTTTCAACATCAAATTTAAAAGCTACTACTTCTTTAACATCATATGCCAAAACTGATTTTATTGAAAATCCAGTCAGCTAATTGCTAATTCTTTTTAGTACTTGCAGACCATCCTTGTTTGTTACAGTCTGTTTAATTTTGTTCTTAATATTTTTTTTTTGGTATAGCATTCTAATACCATGTCAATATTCTTGATTGTTTCTGTTACTAACCTATATTGCTCAACATGTGGGGGTTTGGGAGGGGGAGGGGAAGCGCTAACAAATATTAGTTTATCGTATATTAAAATTAAAAAAAAATATGTAAAAAAGAAGTCAAAATATGCCCTAAAAGACACAAATATGCTCTAATATGTAGAAATATGCCCTAAAAATATGCTTTTACTCAAAATATACTCTTAATGCTTAAAAATGTAAAAAATATGCTCTTAAGGATAAAATATGCTAAAATATGCTCTAATAAATCGATGTCGGAATTCTTAAATTGTTCCGAATCGGATAAATAGTTTATCCATGGGTCCATATGACGCACAGGAAAAAACATAATATTGCATATTTGCGGTTCCTCTGGTAAAAACATACAAACAACAAAACAAATAACAAAACTTTTTTGCTTTAATATTTTTTTGAAAACTTTTTATGCAATTTACTTAATTTATTTTAAATGTTACCGTACTAGTAAAAACAACAAAAAGACACTTTAAATATTTCTTATTTTTATAAATGATGGTTAGTGTCACAAAACAACAAATTATATTTATTTTTTGTTGCAAAAAACCTTTTTTTAAATGTCTTTTTCTCAAGTTTCTTTAGTATTTTATTTTAGGATATATTTTTCATTTCTTTATTTGTGTTTTAGACACACAACAATCTTAGATGTGTTGCTTTTTTGGTGGTATTCTCAAAACTTTATTTAATTTTTTTTTTTCTTGCTTAATAAAGTAAAGAAAAGGACGGGCGTTGTGGTTAAAATTAAAGTAACAACTCATGAATAATTTATAAACATTAATAATATGAAGAGGACATGATATATTTATACCAACACACAAGAAAAAAAAACTATAGAAACAATTAAATTAATTAACATGTTTTAACAAAGTTGCTACAAATATAGTAATACAAAAATATTTTGAAATATGAGTAGTATGGTGTAGAGAAAAGATTTTATTGGGGGCAAAAATACTTCCCAGCAAAGATAATACGAATTAATGGTTAATAATGTAGTTTGTTTATTTATTTATTTATTTATTTATTTATTTATTTATTTATTTATTTATTTATTTATTAATTTATTTTTTTAATTTATTTATTTATTTATTTATTTATTTAGTTATTTATTTATTTATTTATTTATTTATTTATTTATTTATTTATTTATTTATTTATTCATTCATTTATTTATTTATTTATTTATTTATTTATTCATTTATTTATTTATTTATTTATTTATTTATTTATATTTTGTTGACTTCCTGCACAACAAGACTAAGTCTTATAATTAAAGTACATAATTTTATATGTGTACAAATAATTGCTAGATTGAATTAAATTAAACAAAAGATTAATAATAAAATATAAAATACATATAAATAAAGTTTTATAATAAAAATAAAATTATTTTCAACAAAATCGTTTGAATGTTAACAAAAAAAAAATAATAAAAATTTAAAAATTAAACAAAATAAAATTAATTGAATTGAATTAATTAAGCAAAAGATTTAAAGAAATTATCCCAAAAAGACATTGCGTTGCTGCTTTTTTGTTGTTTATATGGAAGAGCGATCCTAAGACGCAGTCGCATGCCCAGGGGGGCAGTTACCGAACCCTTTGATGAAATCTCTATACTCATCCTTCCTCTATTATTAATTAATTCCACACTCGTAATATTATTTGGATAAAAACAACCAAAATAGACTTGAGTTTTTAAAAACCGATCAATTAATTTTTTATTTAATTTAACGCCTTTTATCTTTTTTCGAAGGCTGATTTACACGCCGACTATCCTTATCTGCTATTACTCAGTATTGTGTTTAAAAATCAGCAAAATAGACTTTCTAAATAGTTATAATAGTTAAAGTTGTAGTAGTTAAGAAGTAAGAATTTATAAAAATGCTACCAAGTCTTGGCAATTCTTGGGGTTTCTCTTTTAAATGTAAACAAAAATATTTGTCATAAAATATTTGAAATTTATCTATTTGTAATTTGATAAAATACAATATAATTACTATATTTCGTATTCCGTTGAAGTCCATATATGAAAAGAACCCAATAAGCATTTTTGCTGGAATTAAAGCTAAAATCAAGTGTTATTCAAGTCATGTTTTCCAATTTCAAGCCATGATTTATACTTTAATTACACTTTTATTTAATAGCATATTCCATCAAAACGGCCACTGGAATTTAAATCGAACATTTCAGTGAGAATATATTTTAGTTCAAGCCTTGAATCACAGTTCAATTCAAGTTCAAACAACATAATAATACTTGTTTATAAGCCCTAAATTCAAGTTTAAACAAAGCGATAAAAACACGGTAATGATTGGTTTTGGTACAATTTATTAACTCTAGTTTTGTGTATTTAATCTTGATTTTTTGACCTTCGATATTGAATTTGGTAGAATATTAATAAAATAAAAAAAAAACATAATGTAAGGACAGAGTTTTGCTCCAAATAAATGTGGCTTATCTTTTAAATCCAAGAAGAAATTAAGTTTTTATAAAAATCTTCACAGGAAAATTTGAACTAATGTTTTAATTTTATTTTAAAATGTTGTCAATAATCGAAAAACATGAAAGAAATTATTTTTATTTGTATGAACTGGATTTTGACTGTAAATAAAGCACAATAAAAGCTTGAATTTTTAACTTTTCAATGTTTATTGGGAAGTAGTTATAGATATAGAGATAAAAACATAAAGCTTTTTTTTATAAAAAATAGACAAAATTGCCCAAAATTAACGATTGAAATAAAGAAAAAAATTCGAAATAAAATAACTCAATATAAATTCAAAAAATTACAAATAAAACTCAAAAATTCGCAATGATCTCCGATCATTAACCTTTCGGTGCCAAACCCTTTCGGTTTTCGAAATATGACGTCATGAAAATTGGCAAAAACGTCAATATATCGAAAAAGTGTCCTTACAAAGTCGCCAATATTATTAAATTTATTAATGATCCACCTTTATCTACTCTTTCGCTGATGACAACAACATTTGTTACTCAATTTCCTTCGAATGTAGGCCAAGCCTCATGGAGGTTGGGGAGACACTCTATCGTCAGTATTCAGCAATCTCCGAGTGGGGTCCTGCTCACAGGGTTGATTTCAATACATGTAAGACTCAATGTTGTATGTTGAACCACAGAATTGTGGGGTCGTCAATTTTATCAGTAAATTTGAGTAGTGTCAATATTGAGGATCCGGTTGCTATTGATGTTCTCGGTAGTAGAATTCAGTGGAACACCCGTTTGAATAAACACATATTTAATGTAACGAAAGATTCATTAAAGTGTCTTGGTTTCCTAAAAAGGGGTAAGAATTTTTTCCCCCATCCGATCTCCTTACTATTTATATTACCTCTATCCGACCAAAGATGGAATACAATTACCATATATGACAGTAGAGAATCCATCTCTATTAACTCTATGGAGCATCCTCGCAATGTGAGTTGTGTGTCACGGTTCTATCAATATTGCTACACTCAAAAAAAAAAGACAGGAAGATCTAAAATTTCCTTTACAATTTTAAAAATGTTCCTCAATTTAATTTAAGTTCATAAAACTTCCTATGTTTGGGTAAAAAAGAAATAGTTTATAAACTCAGAAACAGTTTGTATCTTTCCTAAGTAATATTTCTTGATTTTAGAAAAAAAAACAAGTTTATTAAGAAAAAAATGTATAAATTTTTAAGAAAAACTTCTCAGTTTTAAGAAATTTGCATACTTAAATGTAATAAATCAAAGTTTAGTTCAAGCAAAAAATAGAACATAATTTACTCCCATTTAGTTCAAAAATGTGTCTAACTTAAAATGAGAAAGTATTTGAACTTAATTTGTGTTCATTTTTCGCGAGTAGTAAAATTAACTAAATTTTAGAAAGCCATTTCTCAATTCAGTTATAAGTCTACCACTTTCTAATATTTAAGAATTGTTTTATAAAAATTACTTCAGGCGATTAAAAACAAAAAGTAATAAAATTTTTCCTATTTAATAATTCAAATTTATTTAATTTTTGAAACTGAAGAACTATTTCTAAGAAAAAATTTCAAGCAACTTTCAATACAATCTTATTTTTTTCAAGTAAATGTTTTATAATTTTTGAGAAATAATAATCTTAGGTATTGGATTTTTTCCTAAAAAATTTCTTGAGATAAATTAAAAAAAACGATTAAATTTTTCTTAAATCGAGGAAAAATTTTGTTTTTCTTGGAAAACTTTTAACTTTTTTTCAATATTTTTTTTCCAAAAAAAAAAAATAAAATAAAATAAAATAAAAAATTAAAAACAAACAAGTTAATTTTCCTAATTTTCAAGAAAATATTATTAAAGGAAAAAAAATAAAATTACATTAAAAATAATTATCGTGCATGATTGTACTTTTTGGTTCGTGAGTCAAAAATCACTCACCTGCCCATCTCTAATCTTAATAGTCCTAAAAATTGAACTTAAATATCTTAAAATATATTTTTAAATTTTGTTAGCAAAAGGAAAAAAATTTCGAATTTGCGCTTTTATGTAATAATTTTCTTTGCTTACTAATAAAATATTGCAATCATATTTTATAGATTACGGCATAATGGCTTTCCTATAATTGACGTTACGCCCAAAACAATTTTTTTTTTCACCTATTTACAAAAAAGTTAAAATTTGTATATGTCAATTAAAGTTTAAGCCAAAAATGTCATAAAATAATCTTATGACATTTTTCTATTTTCCAATAATAACAAGATATTACTTATGATATGTAATATGTGAAATTTTGTATGTATGCAACAATTTCCTTAAATTAGTTAATTTAAGAAGACAAAGGACCCACAGTGTTCCTGATGCCGTGTGCCACTTAGGGCATCCTTTTTGTAGTTCTATCAGGATATACTGCACGGACACTATTCTACAACTACAGTGAATGCAGGTAACGTGGAACAGTCGCGTAATGCGGAATACAACTTATATTAGAAATTAATGATTTTTTGACCAAAATGTTTTGGTTAAGATTTAAAAAAAAAAAATATTATTTCGCATATTACCAAATATTCGGCGTATGATATAGGTGGATAATGTGGAATAAAGGTAAAAGGTGATTTACGCTTCAATCTTTTCTAAATATTGTGATAAACTTTATGTGTAAGTCACACAATAACACAGTCGGTTAGTAACAAGAACAATGTTGACTTTAAAAATTTTTTTTTTGTATTACTTTGGCGGAAACTAAAAGAAAGGAACTAGATATGTAAACCCCATAACCCTCATCACCTTTAGATAATTTATTTAATATTGGTAATACGTCTTTAAAACAACATAATAAGGCCACTCTTTGTTATTTTCATATATACAATATAATAGACAAAAAAAATGTGAGTACAGGGTGGCGCAAAAATAACCTTCCGATGTTTTTTGGCTGTAATTTAAAAAAAAATGAAAAACTTTGATTCTTCTTGTGGATTATTTTTATTTGGTCTTTTAATTTTTTTTACATCAAGTCGAGAATATGATGTCATGTAAATGGCCGCCGCCACATTTGATTGTCATTTGAGCCCTTTTTATGGCATTTTCCATCACTTTGGCCAAAACTTCCAGCGATAGGTCCTCACATTCTTGACGGATATTGTCTTTAAGAGCTGCAAGAGTCTGAGGCTTGTTGACATAAACCTGCGACTTCAAAAAGCCCCACAAAAAGAAGTCTGGAGCGGTCAAATCAGGCGATCTTGCTGGCCAGTGCAAATCACCAAAACGGGAGATTAGGCGCCCGGGAAATGCATCCTTCAGCATATTGGTTGTGGCACGTGCAGTGTGTGGCGTTGCACCGTCCTGTTGGAACCACATGTTTTCCAATCCCAATTCATCAAGTTGCGGCAAAAAGAACTCGTTGATCATTACTCTGTAGCGCTCACCATTCACAGTAACCGTTTGGCCCGCGACGTCTTCGAAGAAAAAAGGTCCGATGACTCCTCCAGCGAAAACAGCACACCATACAGTGACTTTGAGCGGGTGTAATGGCTCTTCATGGGTTACACGCGTATTTTCAGTGCCCCAGAAGCGTAAATTTTGCTTATTTACGTACCCGCTAAGATGGAAATGGGCCTCATCACTCATGATTATTTTTGATGAAAAATCATCTTCATTATTGCTCAAATAAATAGTCACCAATATTCCGCGTTCTGGAGCAGTGTAGCGTAACATTGTTTATTAACGTGTATTTCGCATGTGTTTACTACACAAATGTCAAAACAGAACTGACATTAGGGGCCAATCGCAAAATTTATAGCATTTTCTGATAGGAGGATTACTTTTGCGCCACCTTGTATAAAAAGCCAATACAATAAATCGTTTTCTCCCCAATATCTACTTAAATAAACACTTCTTATTTTCCTTTTTCTTCTTGTTGTGTTTAAGTGTTAACTCATGAATAAATCAGCAAGTTAGAAAATTAGTTTGTTTCGTTTAGCTACAATTTGTTATGCTATACATAGAGAAAAAATTTTTTTATCAGCTTATAACTGAAATTTTTTTTTAATAAAATACGGTGTATACAATTGAATTTAAAATGGGGTATGCAAAATAATTGAAGAATCACAATTAAATTTTAGTCGAATTTATTAGCTGTGGCAACCCAAACAGAATTTAAAATTTAGTTAGCACTTTATTTTTCTATGTGTATCTATATAAAAATAAAACATAAATGTCTGTATCTATTTACAACTACATGTTTTTACCTATAAAGAATTTTAATGCCAGTATACGAGTATTGACTGTCATTATTTATTTAAAATGCCCTACATATGTTTAGATTAAAAGTGAGTAGTGGAACTATTTGGTATAGTTTTGACACACAAATATTATTAAATTCTTATAGAATGTCAAAAGTTAAATAAAAAATAAAAAAGTAAAAGTGTTGTTACAAAAAGTGTGTAAATCTAAAAAATGGTTCAGAAGTTTTATTTTTTTTTTTTTACTAACACTTACATTTGTACTTTAAGTTTTAAATTTATTGTATATTTACCACTCAAAAACATATGAACAAATATTGTTTGTATATACTGTTACACACATACTTATATACTTGGGAAATATTTTTTTTTATTAATAGGGACATTTGTGAGAATGTACATGTAAACAAATAAAAAAAAAAGAAAAATACAAAGTTCATTGGTACTGAGATATGAAATCGAAAAGTTAAAGAAACTGAATTATTTATATATACATATTTTTTTTGTAAGTATTTACCCAAATGTCACGTGCTAAATTAAAACAGTTTTAAAAAAAATTATAGTTTAAAAATAACTTAGTTTTAATTATAAGTTTTAAACATATATATTTTTAAGGTTTGTTTTATTGCATCAGAATTAAATTAAACTATAACTTATCTTCTCTATAAATTCACTTTAATTTATTTATTTTATAAACCATTCAACATTTATTTTTATAAATTCTTTTATTTCTTTTTGTTGCAATTTTAAATTTTTTATTAAAACATTTTTTTATATATAAGATTTTTGTTTATAAACTTTTTATTACCACCATAGCGTATACTTGTTATCAAATATCCTCTATTTAGTATATCACGTATACGCAACGTTTACCGACATAAAATACTACGTATCCGTTTGTTTTGACTATTTACTGTAAACTAAATATTGTTACAAGTTCCTAAAGGATATTCATGTTAATATGTTACTTGAAATGAGTAACAGTGAGTGAGAGATTTTATTGTTTAACTCTCTAGTTCTCTTTTTTTTTTGTATTGCGTACAGAATTGTTTAACAGGAAATACAACACAATTTAATGTGTCTGACTTATGTTAATTTTTTTTTTAATATATTACAACATAATGTGTGAGTTCATTACTTTTTCCTAAAAAAAAAAAATATTCTTCACAAATTTTCTTATCTTGAAACGTTTTCCAAATTAAAATTAAATTAAAAATTTTCAAACAAAATTTTTTATTTTAGTTAAATTTTTTTTTCTTTGGAATATAAATATAATATAAATAAATAAATTGTATTAATAAAATTTTAGATCATATAATCACATTCCATTTTTATAAATTGTTTTATTGCAAAGAAACATGAGAATTTTTATTATCCTGCTGGCTCTGTAGAATTTTTTCAATTTTTATTCTCTTTAATTTACTAATACAAATTTTTATGTTTCTTTGCAAAAAAAAAAAAAAAAATATAAAAATAGAATATGATTATTTGATCTAAAATCCTAATAATACAATTCATTTAACAACATAACAGATAAACAATACATAAATATTCAATACAAATTTAACTATAGAGCAATTCCATATGAAAACGATCAAAATTGGCAAAATTGGACGACCCCTCTCCGATTTTAAAATAAATAGTCTCAATCGATTGCCCAGCAAAAAATAATGTACCTACATATTTTTTTTTTTTTTTTGTTATAGTGACTGGTTTAGTGGTGGTGTACACCACTGTCATGTGACAAATTGAAGAATTCTTCATAAGGGACCTCATTGAAAGTTGTTTTAAAAAAAAAACTACTAAAGCGATCGCAACGAGTGATAGCTCGTTGGAAAGGTATTGAATCAGGCTTTAATTGAATAATAAAATTTTTCTCAGAAATTTACCTTTTTTCCCATTAAAATTAAATTTTCCCATGAAAATTAAATTTTCCGATTTTCCACAGAAGCTCCTAAATTTCCCGGCTAATTTTATTTTTTTTGGATCCCTCATAATTTTTGCTTTAAGAATCAGCAATAAAAAAATGGGCCCCGACTCCTTGTTTGGACAGGAGAAGAGCATTTAAGAGACCACCTTGTTCTCATTGTTTTTATATTTTTTATAATTGAATTATTTTTAATTATTTAACATTATTTTATTTTATTATTAAAAATACATTTTAAAAATTATTTTCCAGTTAAAAATACATTTATGAAGAAAAAATCTTTCTTATTTTGCTGCTTATACTTAATTACAATATTTATTAAAAATTTCAATTGTCTTGGCATCATTATAAAATTAAAGTAACTTTAAATTTAGCACGTCGGCAGACGAAGAGTACCGCTTTACATTAATTGACATATCAGAAATATTTGGTATGAAGCAATGAAACTTTTGCGTTCCAGTTATAGTTTTGACATTATTATATCTGTTTTGAAGTCGTCGCTCCATGGCATCGTGTTCTTTTTGAGTGCATAAAACTGTGTTAATGGCAATATCCTTGCTTTGAATCCACGAAAACAAATGTTGTACATTTAAGATCTGGTCAGTATATGGCCTTTGCAAACTTGCCTTAGTCGCCATGCGTTTTAGGGTTCCCCCTAACGCATCGCATGGGCCCTTACCGTGGGACGTCGCAAAAAAGTGCCACTAGACCTTGCAGTTTTGTTCTTCTTCAATAATGCAAAGATTGTAAATTTTTTTTTTATTCTTGGCTTACGGTCTGTAGTTCGTTATCTTCGTTTTTGAAATAAATGCATAAAGGATGCACCGTGCACTGGTCGTTTGCCCAGTGATAAGCCTGAATTTCATCCTGAACGAGAAAAGTGTAATTCTCGGCAAAGTCGCTTATCACAATGAATTCATTTTGGGCTAATTTCTCCTTACTTTCCTTTAGAAATTTCGATTGCATCTCGGATATGAAATGGTGCGCCTTCAGTTCATTCAACTTGAATCCGAATTCCTCGATGAATTCCGGAATCTGCTTTACCACGGTCCCAAGGGAACATCTGCCGCTGCTAATTATCCACTGTTTGAAATGCACCTCCTGAATTAACAGCTGTTCAAACTTTTCCGCCAAATATTGCTCTAGCTCGTCAATCTTCGGACAATTGTCGCATTTGGACAGATGACAATTTTCCGTGGGGTATGCGCACAACGACTTCGACAGGAGGTCCCTATATGTTTCAATTTCACCGTGAAATACTTTCAATTTCTTGCATGGAAAGAACATTAATTTGATGTTTTGATGAAACATGCAAACGCAGACTGAATGCGTTCCGTGCCTGTCTAATGCCAGCACGCATTCTTTTGGTCGTAGGATGGCAAACTTAGAAAATCCCACTTTTTCTGCTGGGTATTTCTCTTTGAACCGATGGTATGCTTCGGATAGATTACATAATAATAATCTGCGCTGCTTGTGTACTTTTTCTCCATCTTCACGTGTGATAACATAGTCACGTGTACCTGGGCAGGCGCGGCTGTTGTCATCATTGCAGTAAAAATCTTGAATCAATTTCACCGTTGCTTCGCTGAGGGTCCTTGAGCCAAATTTCTTGGTGGGAGTCGCCAATATGCCCTTCTGTCGAACTAATTCTTTGCTTCTTCTCGCGATGTAAAAAGATGTTTGAAACTGTTCAGAAATCTTGCGTATAGACCATGATTGAGGCAGCACAGATAAAATGAGATATTTCTCCGGAAAAGTGGTCGCTAAATTGAATTTTCTTTTCAACTGCTCAATAATTTTTTTGCCGTCATCAACGTCATCTGCTTGACTGCATTCGTTATCAGAGCCTTCATCAAATATTGTCGCGATTGCACTCATAACTTTGCCTTTTTTATCTTTCCTGTATTTTTCACTTCGCAACTTTCTTTTTCTAATAGGCGTTTCACCTAAAGTGGTAATAGCCTCATTCAAAGGACTCAAAGACATATTGACCATCGGAATGTCTGCCTCACTATCAGATGAAACATTTTGTTCAATTGTCATTTCACTCTCGGATTGTGGTTGCATTTGTTTCAATGCATTTGCTTGTTGAGACAAATCGATTTTACACTTGGGGCAAATGAATTGTGCTTCTTCACCGTATTGTATATTTAATTCATTCATGTATCGCTTCGAAACACCAGTTAATTTTATTACTTTTATCTTTTTCGAACGATGTCCACTCTTGTTAAACGGATTGCAGCAAAATTTATTCATTTTACTTTAAATTGTCTTTACAGCTTCACTCTTTACTTTACAAAAAAAAAACACTTTAACACTTTCACGTTTAGTATTCAACTGAAATTTGACTCAGAGTGTGTGAAGTATTTATATTTATTTTTTTTTGGTAAAAAATAGGTAAAAAAAATAAGCGATATTTGCTTTTCTTTAATAGGAAAATTTGCGTAAACTACTGGTCATAAAATGTTTTTTAAAGAGGGACTTAATTGGTTACTGCCAATAAGCCGACCACAGGTCATAAAATGTTTTGTAAATTTTTTAAATTACCAGGTAATAAATATTTCGCCATATTTATGGAAAATCCGTGTTTTATGACTTGTTTCTGCACGTGTCATTTTAGGCGAAATATTTATTACCTGGTAATTTATAAAATTTACAAAACATTTTATGACCTGTAGCCTCAGTCGGGTTTGGTGTTCCATTACATGCCACTGCTGCTATTATCCATGGATTTATGGCCGATCTTGTGAAGACAGGCAGACCATATTCACTACACACTCAACTTGGGGCTCTTAAAAAAAATTGATTTTTTCTTCATAAATGTATTTTTAACTGTAAAATAATTTTTAAAATGTATTTTTAATAATAAAATAAAGTTAAATAATTAAAAATAATTCAATTATAAAAAATATAAAAACAATGAGAACAAGGTGGTCTCTTAAATGCTCTTCTCCTGTCCAAACAAGGAGTCGGGGCCCATTTTTTTATTGCTGATTCTTAAAGCAAAAATTATGAGGAATCCAAAAAATAAAATTAGCCAGAAAATTTAGGAGCTTCTGTGGAAAATCGGAAAATTTAATTTTCATGGGAAAATTTAATTTTCATGGAAAAAAAATGGTAAATTTCTGAGAAAAATTAGGAAAATTTTATTTTTCAATTAAAGCCTGATTCAATACCTTTCCAACGAGCTATCACTCGTTGCGATCGCTTTAGTAGTTTTTTTAACAACTTTCAATGAGGCTCCTTATGAAGAATTCTTCAATTTTGTCACATGATAGTGGTGTACACCACCACTAAACCAGTCACAATAAAAAAAAAAAAATATGTAGGTACAATATTTTTTGCTTGGCAATCGATTGAGACTATTTATTTTAAAATCGGAGAGGGGTAGTCCAAAAGGTGATCGCTTTCATATGGAATTGCTCTATATATTTATTAGTAAGTCTATAAATAATTAAAAGTCTATAAATAATTAAAAAAATAAAAATTTATTAAAATGCTGCCAAGTCTTGGAAATTTCTTGGCTTTTCAAAAATATGTGTTATATTTGAAATTTTTGTATATTTAATATGATAAAATATTCAAAACAACAAATGATGACAAATAAATTATGCATTTTTAGTACAGGTGAAGCACGTCACACATATAAGGAAACAGCTTTCGCACAAAGGTGTCCCCAAATGTTAAAATTATATTTGTTTACAAGAAAATAAAAAAAAAGTCCGATAAATAGGTATATTCATTTCCTTTACAAGCAGATATAGATAAAACATTCGAAAAAAAACAAACTTTTAATAAAAAATCATTTTTAGTACTGACCCAAAAATTCTGAAAAATTATGATAGTTTTTGGAATTTTAGGCGAGAACGTGATAAAATAGGAATTCAAAGAAAAAAGATCGAGTAAACTTGAAACATTTAAATTGCACTCAAAAAAAGATATAAATTAAAAATGAATTCAAAATTTTCTTTAAAATAATTTCAAAATTTTCCTCAATTAAAGTAAAATTTTATTAAAACTTTTTCTTTAAAAGAATAAAAATTCCTATGTTTGAGTAAAACTAAAATAGTTTATATACTCAGAAATAGTTCATATCTTTCCTAAGTAATATTTCTTGATTTTAGGAAAAAAAAACAGTTTTTAAGAAAAACATCTTAGTTTTAAGAAAATTGCGTAATAATTCTAATTTAGCTAAAAATAAATTAAAACATAATTAGTTCCCATTTAGTTAAAAAAAAATATCTCTCACTTTAAATGAGAAAGTACTTGAATTTAATGTGTGTACATTTTTTACCTAAATTTTAGAAAGCCATTTCTTAATTCAGTTTTTATGTCTAGCACTTTCTAATTTTTAAGAATTGTTTTCTAAAAATAACTTCAGGCAATCAAAAACAAAAAGTAATAAATTTTTTCCTATGTAATAAAAAAAATGTAGTTGGTTTTAGAAACTGATAAACTATTTTTAGGAAAAATTTTCATGCAACTTAGTCCAGTTAAATTTTAAACATTTTAAAAAAATATTATTTTATTCAGGAAATAATAAACTTAAGTATAGAATTTTTTCCTAAAAATTTCTTCAGATAAATTTAAAAAAAAATAAACTTATGTAAATTTTTCTTACAACGAGGAAAAATTTAGTTTATGTGGGAAAACATTTATAAAAAATAAAACATAATAAATTAAAAACAAACTATTCGATTTTCCTTAATTTAAATTTAAAGGAAATAAATTAAAATTATGGTGTATGATTTTAATTTTTGGTTCGTAGTCGTGCATGAGTGAGCGTGAATCAAAAATCGTTCAAGTGCCCATTTCTAATCCTAAACTGAACTTAAACAAGCTAAAAATATATTTTAAAATTTTGTTAGCAAAAGGTAAAAAATTTCGAATTTGCGCTTTTATGTAATAATTTTGTTTGCTGACTACAATACAAAATATCGCAACCACATTTTATACATTACGGCATAATGCCTTTCCTATAATGGACGTTTCGCCCATTATACTTTATATATATGAAAGGCACTAAAACAGTTTTTTTTTTGTAATTAATGATAAAAAAAAGTTAAAATTTGTATATGCCAATTAAAATTTAAGCTAAAAATGACATACAATAAACTTATGACATTTTTCAACAATTTCCTTAAATTAGTTAATTTACGAAGACAAAGGAACCCCAGTGTTCCTTAGCCATAGATGGCATGTGTCACTTAGTGCATTCTTTTTTGTAGTTCTGTCAAGAAAAACAATTAATTAACAATAAAAGAGATCGGACTTTGTCACATTTTATTACGATTTATTACGTTTGCTAATGAAATTTAATTTATATTTAAAATACATGAGTTTAGTATAATTAAATTTAATTTAAGTATAATTCAATTTAGAGCAGTGTCCTCACAAAGCTGAAGTCCTCCTAAAGTGGGCAAATATTTACACAATGAGTGTAAAGTACTTTAATATTAGGTAATATATTTTACCACATATAAAAACAGTTACAGTTTACAGTTACAGTTTACAGTTACAGTTTACCATATATAGAAACAGTTAATATTTATTAGAAAATTTAGATCAAATTTAAGAATAATTTTCACTTCAAAGAAGTGCTATTTGACTAGATGTTAGAAAATATTTTCTTATTTTTAGGTAGTTAAGTCCCAAATTTTAATAAAAAAAAATTATCTAATCAACTTAAATAAAATAAATTTTTTCTTAAAACCAAGGAAATATTTTCTAACTAATAGTAAAATTTAAGATGATATACGAACTTATTAGGAGGAAATTTTGTTGTGATTTAATAAAAATTAAGTTCTCAATGATAAAATACATAATTTAGAAATTTTGACCAAATTTTAAGTAAAATTTATTTCTTAATTTTAAGGAAAATTTTATTAAATTTTGGTAAAATGTGTTTTTGGCGCCGTTTTTATGTAAATTTTTCCTCTAAATAAGTTAATTTTTCCAAATTCTAGTTCATTTTTCTTTTTTTGGGTGTGTGAATCAAAATGGAATGGAACTTGGGAGCGAGAGAAAACACTAGACAATGGGAACGAAATGAATAAATTAAATTGAAGCACTAAATAAATGGTATAAAATGAGCCTGGATTATCACTTTTCGATTTGAATATATACTTTTTTCCTTTAGCCATTTTACCCCATTTTATATTTTCCAAAAAAATTCATTGTGATAACCGAACTTTTTGTCAATCCCATGGTCCTATTGTGATTATCTACATTTTTGTTCCTGGCGACAAAGATTTGGTAAACACAACAAAATTTCATTTGGAAAATAATTTTTTGATTGACCCAGGAACATACGAGAATTTGGTTGTGACAACTAAATAAATCGGTTGGTGCAACCAAAACATTCGGTTAGCAAGAAATTTGGTTATCACCATGAATCTGTTTCCTCTCTGTATCTATTGTAATTATTTTTGTTAATTGGTGCATTATTAAATGGTAATGAATTTTAAAATGTTTGTCATTAGCAATGAAATCGACCCCTTAAATTATCATCAAATAAAAACTTGTAATGAAAATAATTAATATATATCCCGATATATATAATTGCAATGATAATGAAATCCTCATTTAATTAATCCACACAATTCATTTGTCCCATGTTTGGTAGACACCTACTAAGATGGGCTTTTTGGAAATTTTTACAGGCATTTCCCCAACAAAGGGAAAGTTTCTGCCTAAACGTACTACCCAAACCCCTTAGGCTAAAAGTCAGAAATTTAAAATATATGTTCGCTATTAGGATTTTTCCTGAGTAATAATGGGGGTTGAAAAGGTGAAAAGTACTCCCCTTAACGATCGGCAAGTCGACTACCCTAAAACCTTCAGATCGATAACAGATATTTAAAATATATGTGTTCCATAAACTAGCGACTGAAAAAATAGAATTTTTTCCAGGCACTTGGTAAAATAAGCGTTCAAAAGAAAAAAAAGTGCTCTGCTTAATGGCCTACTGAAACCTTTCTGCTTCTTAAATTTAAAATATGTGTTTTCTAATCATTTGGTTGATTCAGTTATCAGGTACTTTTTAATATTTAAAATTTTCATCAGAAGAGAGGTAAAAAATGGCGGTTAAGATGCTTTGGTCAGCCTAAGAAGTTTTGTCCAGAAATATTATATTTAGATTATGAGTAAATTTCCTAAAAAAACATAGTAAAAGCACAAACAGCATGAACTCCGAACTCAAAATTTGCCATGTATATTCCTCCTCCGGCCTCCTCCATCAAGACCGAATTTTGGAATCTTTTCACGGGTAGGGGTAAAGAGAAATAAAGTCTTCCAGTTAACGTCCTGCCTAAACCTAATCGGCTAAAAAACGGAAATTTTGCAATAAAAGAGGAAAAACCCCTCTGCCCATCCCAACTGCTTTGGCTAGAAATCTAAAACGTGTATTTCTTAGGGTATGTTCTAAGACGTCAAAATTGAGCTTAAAAGCAAAAAGTGTCCCCTTAAAATTCCAAGCCCATCCACTGCGCTAGAAATTTGAAATTTATCTCACAAGGAGGAGCAAATAGGAAAATAATCTCCCTCTTAATATTCTGCCCAAATACCTTTTCTTAGAAATCTGAAATTTAAAATACATTTTCCCCGGGGTATGGACTTTTTACCTGACGCGGTACCTACTTTTGTAATATTCAAAAATAACATGGTAAAAATGGAAAAAAAGTTCCCCTTTAATTTTCTAGCCCAACCGCTGGAGCTAGGAACTTTGACATTAATATGTAGGTTCTTCCTTCAGTGTAGACATCTCCTGACAAGGAATTTGTGAAATTTTTCGGTAAAAATGTTTTAATCTATTTAACATCAGTATACAAAAAATATTATATATATAAACTAATATAAACATTAAAATAAAAACAGTAATAATAAAGGGTGGTCCAACCTTAATGCACGATGTTAATTGTGAATAAACAAAAAGTTTTCAGAGATATATCTTAATATTTATTATTATGATAGAAGAATCTATGACAATTATGTGTAAAACAAAATATCGGACAAATGCTCGACACGGCTTCGGTGACATACCTCTATCCGATGGTCCATATTTTCAATGACTGAGACATAATTGCGGTTCAACGTCGTTAATGTGCCGAATCATCTCATCCTTTAGATCTTGAATTTTTCTTGGCTTATTGACGTACACTTTTTCTTTTAAATATCCCCAAAGAAATATGTCCTGGCGGCCAATTAACATCGCCACGACGTGAGATAACATGGCCATTGAATTTCTCGCGCAAAAGAGCCATTGTTTTGTTGGCTGTGTGGCAAGTGGCACTATTTCTGGCCACAAGAAGTCCGTTATCATCTCGCACGACGACGAGTCGAGGTTGACGGTCCTTCTGCCACACTATCGCAAACACCAGCAATGTTTTCCGCAGAACGAACTGGGCAAGCATGCACAGCTGTTTTCACCTTTCCTACAAACCCGGTTTGCTGAAATTTGCGCACAATTCTCCCGATTGTGGACACATTTAGTCAACTATGCTGATCAAAAAATCACGAAGTGCATATTGATTTGAATGCCCATTTTCGTAAAAGGCTTCAACAATCCTTTTAAAAGGACATCAATGAGAGAAAAGCGCAGTTATGCACGTGCATTTCTGTGCATTTTTTTTGTTATTTATTATTAATTATGCTTTGTTAACTAGCTTTGCATCTTGAAATCGCCAGTTGATGAAAGCAGTTTCGTGTGATTTAATTGATTATTGAGTGCTTCGCGAAAAGTGTTTTTAATAGTGTGCAATGAAAAAAAAAACATGTAAGTAAATCATTTACATTCAGTTAATTGCAATTTTTTGTTTATATATTAATAGAAGTGATATCTTAGTTAAACAACAAATAAATGGAAAGCTTGCGTAATCATATATTGCAGCGCAAAGTGCAATGTCCTTTCAAAAGGACGACTGAATATGGGAAAACTATAGATTTTAAGAAAAAAAGTTATATAATAAAAAATGTTCAGAAACCCATAAAAATTCAATTTTCCGAATAAACAATTCTAGTTTTCAAAAAAAAAAGAAAAATACGGCGTTATCTGAGTTTATTGTGTACCTCTCTCCATGGTTGAATTTGTCAAACACTGAAACAAAGATATGTCAAATTAAGTTGGACAAAAAACTTGACGTTAAGGTGTGACTCACAATTAACATCGTGCATTATGGTTGGACCACCCTTTATAATTTTATCATTCATTATTACATAAATAACAACTTGTAACTTTGTCGTTTACCACAACATGAATATACATATTGTGTAGTGTAACAATTTATCATCTTGTCATAAAACATTTACATAACTATTTTAGTTGTAAAAAAATATAGAAAAATATTAGGATAATATATAAAAAAAGTAGCTTTAGATAGGCCGTATTATACTTTATAGCCCCACATTTTTTCTCAAAAAAATAAACTCAGAAGTGCCTTAAGTAAAATAAGATTTGATATAAAGACAACCAAGCATTGCAAATTTATTTTTATTTGTTAAATAAATATGTAACAAAAAAAATTTAAAAATGTTAAATACAAAACTTTCAAGATTAATCTGTATGATTAATAATCTGTAATATGTTATTTATAAGGTGTACGAGGATTATATGTTTCAGAATGTTATTACTCTTACAAATTTATATGGAAATATCTATATTGAACGTTTAGCTCTATTTATTTTTTTAGATAAGTTAACTGCCCTAATACTTGTAAATATAACTTTTATGTAATTAATTAAAATTTTATCTTAATATTATTATGTTTTATTTATGGTTATAATATTTTATTTTATTTACATTTATATTATTATGTATATGTGATATACAGTGGTGTTCAAAACATTTGCAACTGATATTGCCTAATTTTTTATTATACCCTTTACCACAGGTGGGGAAAAAGGATATATATAAATTTGTCATTCCGCTTGTAATTTCTGCAATATAAAGTATATATATTCTGGGTCCTTATGAAGAGCGAAGTTGATTTAACGATGTCCGTCTGTCCATCTGTGTGTTGAAATGGGTTTTCCGAAGACCCCAGACATGATGAGGACTTGCTTGATATATATTTCTGTCACATGTGATCCATTTCTGTTTGCTATTGAAATTCAGCCAGACCGGTTGAAAAATGGCTGACCGATTTTTTTTTTATTAATATGTATGTTGAATTTCACGCATAACAAATACATCCATTTGTTGAACTTCTTTTCTTTCACCTCTTCACCTTTTATACACAAACAACAAACACATACAAAGATTTACCATTTAAAAACCAAACAAATCTGTTTTAAACGAAAACTGTTTATTTACTTCTATTAACGACGATTGCGTATGTCCTTCAATGGCTCAGTGGTCTAAGCGCTTTCTCACAAATAGTTTTTTTTCTTTTAGTCGCGTGTTCTATCCCCGTCTATTCAACTTTTTTTGTACATTTTTTTATATTTTCTTAAGACTTTTTTTTTTGTTTTTGTAACATAACAAATACGTACAGCACAGTTGACTAAACGATGTCGGTCAGTTTTTCTGTATATTTGGAGAACGGAAAGAGGAAAAGTTTCCAATTAAGGTACAAGCATCTTGGTTATTAATACACAACATCTGACCAAATGTGGGCGGTATCCCTGAATTGGGCGTGACACAAAATTTATTAATTTATATCTTAAGAACGGCAAGACCGTAATTAATAATTCATAAATGGGCTAAAAATGTCAAAATTTTTATAAAAACTAAAATTTTAGAGCTGTAATATGACGTCATATATAGCAAAAGATCGAAAATCTTTAGTATAACATATTTGCTGAAAAACTCGGGAATATCGGTTAATATACAAAAAAGTAACATACATTTTTTTAAATACCTATTTTCGGGAATCATAAATCTTCCCGAGTCCAAGATTTACCACCAAACTATATGGTTAATGTCCTCTTAAAGACATTCATATGTCCATATATAAAATTCAGTTTTTTCCCAACCATGGTGAAGGGTATATAAGATTCGGCATAGCCGAATATAGCACACTTACTTGTTTCAATTAAATTCAGATATTGCAAATTATTTTACAAAAACAAAAAAATATTCATAAATTTATAACAAAAAAAAAATTAAGTGAAAGAAAATAAGTCGAAATACACCCAGCAAAAAAAATGGTAGTCATTCTGTGCCTATAACTTCTTTCATTGCTTTCTAAACATCAGCTGACATTCTTTTATGATTTTTTGGTGTTATTCTAAGAAAATCCCAAAAGAATTCAAGTGTTCATATTTCAAATGCAGTGATCTGAATATAAACCCGATGCATATCTTAAAATATCACTCTTTGTTACCACTAAAGCATAAGTTATAGTATATCGTATATATTTTTTGAATCTAAAGCATTTATTCAAAGTTCTAATGAACTTTTTTAATTTTTTTATTAAATCATTTTTTATATTTTAGTTTAAAATTTCATGAGGGTTAGAATTTATGCAGTTTTGCAATTTTTTTAAAGGTTTTGAAAAATCAAGAAAAACCGATTTTTTTACGTTTAATTGAAACTAGCTGGCTGTCATTTGCATTTTTTCAGCCTTAAATATTTATTTTTACATTTTGTATATTATTTAACACTACAACATTTCCACTTTTAATTCAGAATTTACCAAAATACTTTTAAAATTATATAAAAATTATTTTAAAATTGTGCAAAAATTATTTAAAATTATTCAAAAGTATTTTAAAATTGTCTAAAAATGTTTCCAAATTATAAAACCTGTTCTTAATTTATCCAAAAATATTTTAAAATTTGTCTAAAATCATAAAATTTTTTGAAAAATGTTTCGAAAATACTTCACTAATGCAGATATATTTATTTGTTATAATATTAGTGCATAAATTTCGCTTCTTTAAACTAATTTTTCTGCATTCTTATGAATTAAATTTTTATTAAAGCTTAAATATTACAAAATATATGAACATTTTCCACTCATGCACCAGAATATCTAATCATTGTATTATCATTGCTGCCATAGAGTAAAGTATGAGTAATGCTAGTAGCTTCATTTGAATACTTCCATCCTATGACACGCTAATGTTAAATTCATCAATGAAGCCATCAGAAAAGAAGTGATGCCTTTGCCATTGTAGTGATGCTTTTATTGCGTCTTTGGCAGCTTCATTTTTGCTGCGCAAGTGTTTAAAACATTTGCAACTCTTAAAGAAATTATTATAGAAATCGAAAATTATGTAGCATAGCCGTTATTTATTACTTCAGAACATCTTTTAGGGAATTTTATTCAACTGCTTTTCCAACTCGGAATACTTTATTACCAAGATTCCGTTTTGCAATCATCCAAATGTTCTCAATCGGTGGATTGTGGACACTAATATTATTTTTCTCCAACCATACTTTTACAAACCCTGCAGAATACTGAGGGTCATTATCGTGCTGGAATGTCCATGACAGTGGCATTTCCCATTCAGTAAATGGAAGCATAACTGAGCTTAAAAGGTTCTCTATGTATTGTGTCAGTAATCCGGTGAATTCGGCCCATCCCATTTCCAGAAAAATACCCCCTCCCCCATAATGTTTCCAACTCCGTGCTTCACTGTGGTGGTTGTGTATGTGGGATTAAATTTTTCGCCTCGTGGTCGTCGAAAGTAGGCTCTTCTATCTGAACCCCGGAGGTTGAGATGGAAGTACGTTCTTCCGTTGCTGTTTAATGGGTTCGGCCAAAGTTCAGCCGAGATTTTCAATTTTTTTTTCGCTACAAAGGGGTCTTTTGTGCATCTAAAACATCTAAGACCATATTCTCGGGCTGTTCTTTTAATGGTGGAAAGACTGGCATCTATGGAAAGTTCAGTTTTAACTTCTCTAGTTTTAACTTCTAAAGGATATTTCGTGAAAAAATTCTTAATTTTTCTGTCTTCTTTAACAGTAGTAGTACGAAGTCTTCCTCCTTTGTGAGTTGTATGAATGTTTTCACTATTAACAATGCAACAAATTGTTGATTTTGGAACGGAATATTTTAAGGAAATGTCTTTTTGAGAAAGTCCTATTTCAAAGTCATTTGAAAAATTTTGACATTGAAATCAGAATTGTATTTGTTTTCTGTCATTTTTCACAAAATTAATTCTTACGATGTTTATGCTTCCAATATCTTATTAAAACTCTTATAGCAATATAATTAAGATGAGTTTTTTTATAAAATGCTAAGATCTTAGTCATGAATTAATAAAAGCAATACGGTTACCGTTATTTCCTAGCATTTGTTAGTGTTAATAGTATAGTTAAGAGTAAGAGTAATAAGAATTGCAAATGTTTTGAACAGCTGCATTTCGAATACATTTTTTAAAATTAATTTTTTGTTGTTTTACTTTAACGGAATTTGTTTTTTTATATATATTTTTATCAAAAACAATGTATGATGACATGAAAAAAAATAACTCTTAGTAAAGAAATGTGATTTGGAGAAAATTAATCAATGAATAGTTAAAATGCGATCTCAGTTCCAAATGTTTTGACCAATACTGTACCTGCAAGCAGTACATAGTTTAACGATGATGATGATGATGATATGATACAAAAGATACTAATTTTATAGGCTGTTACATCAGTATGACCAAAGTGTAAATATAAATAATAATAAAATACAATTATAAAATACAAAGTAGGGAGGGATGTAATTGTATAAAAGCTACCGTTAAACTTTTAAGTAACGTGTCAATGGACATAAATTGCCAGCATGTAGCCAGCGACATAAGAATGCCAAACAACTTCAGTAGGTTGGCGAAATCGTTAAGCATGCTTAACACAACTTTGATTTAACTATTAGTTATGAGTTATTAACCTATGACCATCGATGTATAAACAGTATTATATGGAAATATAATAGGGAAACCGCATTAAAAAGCATATTACTTTTTTGCCTCCACTAGTTAAATTAATATGTACAAGGTGCGCCATCTTTTATGTCACAATGAAAACATTTAATAATTTGTGTGTCAAATGATTGACATTAGAACACATGTTTTTGAAATGTCAATTCAGTAAAAATTTTACTATGTATCGGTTTACAACAAAACAACGCCCCGAAATTGCGACGCTGTACTTTAAAAATAGTCCGAAAAAATTTAAACGAGGCCCACTCACACTCTGTGGAGCCAAAATGATCATTGGGCCATTTTTCTTTTTTACAAGGCGAAATTGTCGATGAGAAACGATGTCGGTGGATATTGGCCCAATATGCCTGCCCGAAAATGCTTGAAAACGTGGACGATTACTGGATTCAACAAGATGGTGAACCATCCCACACTGTAAATCAAATAATGCAGTTTCTGCCACAAAAATTTCCTGAACGTCTAATATCAAAAAAAAACGACATTTTCTCACCACCTACAATATCATATCTGATTCCTCTGGAGTTCTTTTTGTGGGATAATTTGAAAAGCAAAATATACACTCACCAAAAAAGTCTGTAATGGCAACTGGAAATTTTGCTGTTATTACGGGAAATTCTGCTAATTTGAGCCCAGCGGTATTTTTTGCTAATCTTAGCAACACATGTCTGTACAATGAAATTAGTAGAAAAATTAGTAGCCGCTACTAAATTTTAGTAGATTTTTCGTAAAGTGGAATTTAAAATCCGTTTGCTAAAATCAGCAAAAAAAATTGCTAAATATTATTAATATTAGTAAAAAGCTTTGAATTTATTTTTCTTATCGAGCATCAAAAATTTTGATTATATTTTTTAAAAAACGAATTAATCATTTTGTTTTAATTTGGTAATTTCTGTTTAGAAAAATATTTTGGTAAATTTTTTTTTTTTACTTTTAAGGTTAAATTTGAATTGTTTTTAGGGCGGATTTTTAGAACTAAAAAACCTTTATAGTGCTATTTTAAATGGATGTCCTCTTTTCAGACATGAGTCGGTATCTTCACTTCCGATCCTTTTTTTAATATATGTAACATTTTAAGGAAATTTAAGTTTGTAGGTGTAAGTTTTAATTAGAAATAACATTTCCTTCAATATTCACTTTTTTAAAATTAGTAATATTTTTTGCTAATTTTAGCAAATCGGTTTTCAAAAATTTGTAAAATGATTTCTGAAATTAGGAACAAAAATTTGTAAATATTCTGTAAAAATTCTGTAATTTGTAAAATGTAAATAGCAAAAAGATTTGCTAAATAATAACTTTTTACTAAAAATCAGTACAAAAATAGTAGAGTGCGATTGAAATTTTTACAAATTTTTCTACTAACTTTTTTCTGAGTGTACGCCAACAAGCCTCAGACCATTTACGAGCTCAAGGCAAACATTTGTAAGAAAAGCTCGAAAAAGTTATGGAAAATGCAGCAAAAAGGAGACATTTTACTGTGGCCAATAGCGGCAACCATTTGAATGATGTTGTATTCAAGTATTTCAAATGAATTGAAAAGGACCAAATAAAAAAAATATATCACTCATATAAAAATCTGTTGCTTTTTTTTAATTATTCAATATACAAGATGGCGCACTCTGTATATTCATTAGAGTGGTCCAACCTTGTATAGTTTATTGACCGGTTCCACCAGATGGAAATACTTATGTGGATTTAAAGCAACGCCTCCCAGAAAATAATGAAAATCGAATATCGGTAAGACGTGACTCAAAGGATCTGAAGTTTAAAAAATGTATTATAAGGGAAAATAAGAGATTTTATTAAGTCGTGTATTTTATATCGAATTTGAATTAAAAATATAAAAATCTTTCTAATAAGGCAATAAAGAGATTTAAGTTATTGGGTTGTAATAGTTAACACGTTGGACTATTACACAAAAAGTTTAGGGTGCAATACCCAATGACGTGTATGTTTTGTATCCCTCAAACATATCGCAACATCCTCCTTCAGTGTTACAATAGCACTTAACCCCACCGAAGTAAATTTAACTTAATAGGGCTATGAACTTAAAAGCTTCAACAATTTGAGAAGGCGGACAACAACAGTTTAAAGATTTATCATCACGCGCAACTACAGTGTTGCCATATTTGCAGACCTTTTTACGAACTTTAATTTTTCCTTTATTCCATTTACAAAGAAAGCAATACATTAATTTTTACGCAGAATTTCCTGACAAGTAGACACGTTTGAAATTTTTGGTAAATAACAATGAATGAATGTCCCAAGAATACGCGATAATTGTTACAATGTTTGTGGATGATTTTCCATCAAAATTGATCATGAACGAAGAATCTCATTTTTATTCCAGCGGACACGACAATAGGCAAAATTATCGGTTCCAGGGAACGGCTAATACACGCATAATTCTTAAATCACTATTACACCCTCTCAAAGTCGTTAAGTGGTGTGCAGTTTTGTCGAAAAAGGTGGGATGATATTAGGGCGAACGGCGATCACCATGACTGACAATCTGGATTTGGAGGTCTTGCTGTTCCGACCGGACGGCGCCACTTGTCATATTGTGCGCGACACAATGCGTATTTTTAAGGATGTCTTCCCAGCCAGACCTCCCGATTTGACTGACGCGGTTTTCTTCTTCTGAAGATAAATGAAGTTGATGGTTTACACGAACAATCCCCGCACCTTGGAGGAGTTAAAGTACAAGAGTCAAGTCGAAAATGACAACGTGACATCAGACAGTTGTGAAAAATGTAATCAAAGGACCCAAATTTGGATAGAGACTGACGGCGGCCATTTGCCGCACAAAATTTTTCATGAGTAATTGAAACAAAATTTATAAGTATAAAACACATAAACATTTTAAATCCATATAAGTTGTCACTTTAAATAAAAGTTATAGCAGAAGAAAATCAGATTATGATTCTTGCGCCAAGATAAAGAGTGGTTAAATTTTAAGGGCCGATGTTGAATGTGAGCCACACCTAAACGTCAAGTTTTTTTCTGTATTTCATTTAATATTTCTCAAGATACACAATCGAGCAACGCTTTAAAGTTATTCAGACTTATTATGAAAATGGGCGTTCAAATCAAAATGCATTTCGTGCACTTTGTGATTTTTTTTTGGTCAGCATAATCGACCAAATGTGTCCACAATCGGGAGAATTGTGAGCAAATTTCAGCAAACCGGATCCGTGAAAACACCTGTGCATGCCCGCCCAATTCGTTCTGCGGAAAACATTGCTGTTGTTCGCGATAGTGTGTCATAAGGTCGGCCAAAAAATTACCGTGAATGGTGTTCGCTATCGCGAGATGATAACGAACTTATTGTGGCCAGGAATTGAGGATATGACCCTGGGCAATATGTGGTTTCAACAGGACGGTGCCACTTACCACACAGCTAATGAAACAATGGCTCTTTTGCGCGACAAATTCAATGGCGGTGTTATCTTACGTGGTGGCGATGTCAATTGGCCGCCAAGATATTTCTTTGGAGTAATTTGAAAGAAAAGGTGTACGTCGATAAGCCAGCAACAATTCAAGAGCTAATGGATGAGATCATTCGGCACATTAACAGCATAGAACCTCAATTATGCCTCAGCGTCATCGAAAATTTGGACCATACATAGTTGAATCATACCATATTATCATAATAAAAAGAAATGACAATAATTTCCTAAATACTTTGTGTTTTATTCAAAATCAACATCGGCCCTTAAAATTTAACCACCCTTTAGTTCCAAGATACTAAGCCAAGGATAATTTTTCATCTTCTGTGATTTTAACACATTTTATATTAATTTTTTTTTTTAAACTTAAAAAAAAACAATTTTGAGGTTTTATTAAGCATATAATTATGATAAAAAAAAACCCTAAAAGTTGTACAAATTCCTTTTTTTTTTTCATTTAGCTAGTGCAGCAATTTTATTTTATTTGTCACTTTTTTAGTTTTTAGGCAAATTATCTATTTCCTTTTTTAAATTCCATAGACTTGCCACTGCTGAATCAATTTGTTTCAAATTTTTATATTAAATACACTCACAATATATTTTCCGTTACCTACTGCAGTTTGCTTAAAAAATAATACGTAGAGTTTGTTTTTAAATGCAGAATCAATTGAAATTAATAGAAATAAATTTTTCATTTAAGAAACAAACTATACAAATTTACAGGCATTCAGTAGGAATTGATATTTTCTGTTTAATGTAAAATTTTATGTTTTCTGTTTCTAAAAATATAAATTCATATAATTCATTTTTGTTTTTGTTTTTAATTTTTTTTTTCCAAACAGTTTATTTTGTATATAAAATTATTTCAATCAAAATTTCAAGAAATTATTCAAATATAGATACACACATAAAAAATAATAATGCAAACATCTGTGTGTGTTTTGTAAAATTACATACAAAAAAAAATTTTTCAATTTGAAAAACAAACCACAAAAATTGTTTTTTTTTTCTCTACGTTTTGTCAGTTAAAAATTGATGGTTATTTTAAATGACTTTTGATTGCTTTTACTACTTTTGTGGATTATTAAACAATGATTAAAACTAAACAACAAAATAGGCTGAATATTATGAAAAATCAGTATTGTTCTTTTTTTATTGTATTTTAGATTAGTTTAATATGTATTTTAGATTATTTTAACGAAATAATATTGTGAGTGTACCATTTTTGAGAAATTGAAAAAAAAAAAAACAATTTGGGCGAAAATATGAAATGTTTTCAAGGTTTAAACCTTGAAAAACTTTCTTTATCTAGCTAAGTAGCTGTTACATTTTTAAGAACATTTTTTTTTTATTTTAACTAATTTTTTTTTTTTGTTTACTTTTTGTACAAAGATAATGTTCTTCTTAACAAAAAAAAAACCAACTGCTATTTTCAAGTTCACTTATATTACTGTTTTTGACTTTTATCAACATCATCATCATTAACTTTAAAGAGATACACAAGGTTTAAGTTGAAATTTTATCATAATAGTACTTCTATTCTGTACCATTACTTGCATTATAAAATATGATGATGAGTTTATTTGCTTTTTTTCTTTTGTTTATTCAAAAAGTTTTCAAGACTAATTCATTGGGTTATACGAATAGAAGTTAGCAATTACTTTGAAGTTCTTTCCTTTCGGTTAGGCATGACATTTAGCACCAAATTTATTCATGTGCTAGTAATAGAACAACATGAAATATACATAAAAAAAGGCTAAAGCAAATAAGAATCTAAGAAAAATTTAAGACTCCTCGCAAGCAAATTGTAAGGTTCGCAAATCAAAATCAGCAGTGTCTTGTCATTGTTTTTAGTTTTCCCCAATTAAATTTTAATGGCGATTTAAAAGACGTAGCAAAATAATAACCTTCTTTGACCTTAAACAGGACAAATTTTACCCTTCAATGCCCAAGACCACCAATAAGCGGAGTTTAGATATTAATTAGTTTTTGGCTTAATAACAATTTTTTTATTAAAGCGTTTATATTGTATATTGATATAAAATAAAATTTATTACATTTTCTGTCTTTAAATTTTTCTGGTTCAATGCAGGATTTTCAAGTGAAAAGAATTTAAAGTCAAAATTTCCTAAATTTGAAAAAATTAACTAAAAGGTGGTTAAATTTGAGGGGCCGATGTTGATTTTGAATAAAACACAAATTATTTAGGAAATTATTGTCATTTCTTTTATTTGGATAATATGGCAAGGTTCAATTATGTATGGAACAAAATATCGGCCAAATGGACGTCGCGATCTCGGCGGCACACCTCCATCCGATGGTCCAAATTTTCGATGACGCTGAAGCATAATTGAGGTTCTATGCCGTTAATGTGCCGAATTATCTCATCCTTTAGCTCTTAAATTGTTGCTGGCTTATCGACGTACTCCTTTTCTTTCAAATAACCCCAAAGAAAGAAGTCCAACGGTGTCAAATCATATGATCTTGGCGGCCAATTGACATCGCCACCATGTGAGATAACACGGCCATTGAATTTGTCGCGCAAAAGAGCCATTGTTTCGTTAGCTGTGTGGCAAGTGGCACGGTCCTGTTGAAACCACATATCGTCCATTGTCATATCCTCAATTCCTGGCCACAATAAGTTCGTTATCATCTCGCGATAGCGAACACCATTCACGGTAAATGCTTGGCCGACCTCATGACACACTATCGCTAACAACAGCAATGTTTTCCGCAGAACGAACTGGGCGAGCATGCACAGGTGTTTTCACAGACCCGGTTTGCTGAAATTTGCTACAATTCTCCCGATTGTGGACACATTTGGTCGATTATGCTGACCAAAAAAAATCACAAAGTGCACGAAATGCATTTTGATTTGAACGCTCATTTTCAAAATAAGCCTGAATATTTTTAACGCGTTGCTCGATTGTGTATCTTTACATGGTTCAAATTGAGTTAGTCTGAAATTGAGAAATGTCAAATGAAATGCAGAAAAAACTTGACGTTTAGGTGTGGTTCACATTCAACATCGGCCCTTAAAATTTGACCACACTTTACTTAAATAAAAAAAAAAATTCTCACAGCGCACTTAATTATCACAATCACAATGTCTATGCCAATTCTTTGTTATTTCTGAGAAACTAGATATTCCTAAACTTTTTCCAATATTGATATACGAGTAGTTTATATAATAAACTTAAATTTAAAAAAAAAATTACCTCTTTCTTTAGAACTTACTAACTCAAAGATAAAATTGTAAATAACTGCATACAGTTGAATATAATTTAGTATAGAACATTCTAAAGTATGCATTTACAAAAAAAAAAGAAAAAGGAAATTGGATTTCAATTTCCATGCATTTTCATATGAAATTTAATTTTCTTATAAGAAATATAATGTGACCAACATTATAGTGTTTTTTATAAAATGTCTGCATTGCTTCTTTTTCATATCAAGCAAATGATCAATTTCTTAGTTATATCGATTAACATAAAAAATATTTTTATAATATTTTTCTTGTTTTGATGAAAATAATTCAGCATTAAGAGGATATAGTTGGTCATAATAGGAAAATATCCGTTTATATGTACATACAAAGAAATGGAAACATTTCGCAAAAAAGTTTAAAAAAATTTAAATAGGATTAAAACCAATTGGAAAATAAAACAAAATTAAACTTAACATCGATAAAACGTAGAATTAAGCATTTGAAAATATTCGCTAACTACTTTAAAAGATTTTCCACTGAGTACTAAGACACACGCTACAAATGGAGTAATATAATATGTTGTATGTAGGGCACTTGGGTAGGGCACTTGGGTTGTGTCTTTTACTGAAAGAGTAGCTACATATAACGAGTTTATAAGTCTTACAGAACCGATAACAAGGAAGGAGTTTAATAACTACACCATTTCCCATTTAATTTCCGACAGTACCAACTATTTTCATTAACTATTTATTTTATTTCAGATATTAAGAATTTTATTTCAGAAATTACTATAATAATAACTGAAATTAAAATAATAAATGTAAATTTAAATTGATAGCATTTGAAATGAAATTAATAACTTTTGAAATTAACTGAAGAATCTGAAATTAAATTGAAAATTTCTTAAATTGTTATTTTCTAAAACTAAATTGATAATTTTTGCAAATAATAAATAATTTTTGATTTATTTTTAAGGAAAACGACTATCCCTACTTACTTGACTTTTCTTTATTTTTTGTAAACATATACAATTTGAACTTTTGGGGCCGCCCTTATACGAGAGCTGTTTTCGTATATGGACTTCGCCGGAAAGAGAATTAGAGCAATTATATTGTTTGCTCTGTTCTACCTTTACTTACAAACACATAATTCATTTGTTAGCTTTTGTTATTTTTATTTTTAATATTTTATCAAATAAAAAATACAAAAATTTGAAATATTTTTATGACAAATATTTTTGTTTACGTTTAAAAGAGAAAAGCCAATAATTTTTAAGACTTGGCAGTATTTTTTTATACATTCTTAATTTTTAAGTAGCTATATCTATAAATATTTAACAAGCCTATATCTATTTAAATTTGCATGGAATATTTATATACAATTCGAAAAAAAACTAATATCTTATATATATTTTTTTTTAATTTATTTTATATACAGGTTGGCTGAAAAGTTCCTGTGCTCGAAATGAAAGAATACTGTTTTTGTTACGAAATATATTTTTTATTCAATATAATCTCCTAGAATACACTTGTTCTAATGATCTGCCAATAATTTTATCCCATCCTTATAATGGTTTTCCAGAAGCTCTGCAAAATAACCGTCTACGGCTGCTATGGACTCTTCATTCGACAAAAAATGCTTTCCACGTAGGAATTGTTTAAGATTTCTAAAGAGATAGTAGTCACTGGGAGCCAAATCTGGTGAATACGGTGGATGTTCAAGCAATTCGTACTTTAATTCTTTGAATTAAGCCATCGTCAAAACACTTTTGTGAGCAGGTGCATTGTCTTGATGAAAAATTATTTTTTTTTCTTCTTTAAACCAGGTCTTTTCTCACGAATTTTTTCATCCAGCTGATCCAAAAGGCTGCAATAATATTCAGAGTTGATTGTTTTACCTTTTTAAAGATAATCAATCAACAAAATTCCTTTTGCATCCGAAAAAACTGATGCCATAACCTTCTTTGATGATCGTTGTGACTTCACCTGCTTTGGAGCTGAACAACCAGCTTCAGTTCACTGTAAACGTTCTTGTATCAATTTAGGATCATGGTGGTAGATCCAAGTCTCATACATAGTTATAAAACGACGCAAGAAGTCGGTTTTATTCGGCTTAAAACGCTCCAAATTACGCTGAGAAATTTGTTTTCGATCCAGTTTTTGTTGAATTGTTAATGTGTGAGGCACTTACTTTCCAAACAGTTTTTTCATACGTAATTCTTCATGTAAAATATGGAGTACTCGTTCGTCTGAGATGCCTATGGCATTAGCAATTCCACGCTTAGTCAAACTTGAATCTTCACTAACCATATTATGTACCTGCTGAATGATTTCTGCTGTGGTTGCAGTTTTTGGTCGTCCTTCGCGTGGATCGTCTTTAAGGCTGGTACGACCACGTTTAAATTCACCAGCCCAAAATTCAACGGTGCGTTTTGAAGGTGAGGACTCCTTATATACTTCTAACAATTGTTCATAAATTTCTTTGCTTTGAAACCCTTCAAAACAAAGAATCTAATGACTGCACGATATTAAATTTTTTCCATATTAAAAAAAAATTAATGACACGTCAATTTCAAATGGCTTGTAAACAAAGAAAGAATTGACAGAATGACTTGCAACTTTGCATGTGTTCTCAGGACAGTTATACCAACTTGAGAAAAAAAAGTTTGGAGCACTGGATGGCACTGCTAGTGCCATCTCTTGGTGAGCGCAGGAACTTTTCAACCAACCTGTATATACCCAGCAAAAATAAATGGAAGTTATTCTTAAGAAATTAATTATTCATTGATTCCAAAGTATCGTTTAGTACTGATTTTCCTCTTCTAAGGCAGTTCTTTTTCACAACTTATTTTGAAAACAATCACAGTTAAACATTAATCATAGATATTTCTATATAAATTTGACATTTATAACTATGCTTTAAGTTTTAGTGATTTGTTTCCATCGTTAACTTACAATTTACCACATTTTAAATTCTTTAAATCTTTGTTATTTATTACTGTTAGAAAAAGTAGAAAATTAATTGTAGTAAAATTTGCAAGATTTTCGAATAAAGTAATTTAACACATAAGTCCTGATTACTGAATGTCCCGTTATAATGTAACCAACAATAAAACTCAAACTTTATATGGGAAACAACAATAAATGTATCAGTTAAATTTTCAGGTAGAAACTAACGGGAGATTATGACAATGAGGCCAAAGCCAAATTACTGGTGTCCTGTTAAAATCTAAATTTTTTTTTTTATTTTTTTTTTAATTCATTTATTTTTATTACAATAGATAGTGCCTCGCGTCGCTTGGACATTATGGAGGCGAGTTGGTAAAATTTACAAAATTATTGTTTTAAACTTAACAAAAATAATACAAATTGTATAAAAATAAAAAAAAAAAAAGGAAATAATATCTATATACAAAAGTTATAAAATTTATTTAAAAAGAGATAATTTTTACAATAGAAGCATTTCAATATTTTCTAATAAATATTCTTTGATATTCCTTTTAAAAATTGAAATTCTTTCAATGTTTTTTAATATATCTGGAAGATGATTATATTCCGAACTACCTACGTGTTCTACTCTTTGCTTCGTTGTTTCCAATCGACATCTTGCTACTCTTAGATACATAGCATTTCTTGTATTGAACGCAGTTTTATTTCTTGAGAACGAAATAGTGTGGTAACCAACACCGTTGAGGGATTTAAAAACATATAGTAGAAGTTCCATTTTGTATAACCCATATACAGGAAGAACTGTTTTGGATACATCTCTATATAAATTTAAAGTTGAAAAAGTTATCGGTAGATTAAAAACTGTTTTTAGCGCCTTATTTTGAGCTCTTTGAAGTGATTTAAACTCATTACTTTTCTTGCAAGCATATATAATAGGCAAATTTATCAACCCTTGATAAATTATCATTTTTGTTTCCGTAGTACATTTATTTTTAAATTTATAAAGCAAACCAGTAGCAGATACAATTTTAGATTTCAATTGTTGAATGTGCATTTCCCAAGAAAGATTACTTTGTAATATTACACCGAGATATTTTGTTGAAAGTGTTTCACAAATTTCTTTTCCATCGACAAAAATGCTAAAATTTTGATTATGCACCATGTATGGCCGAAATCTAATTAGTTTTTTCAGCATTTAATATCAATTTATTTATTCTCGCATACTCAGTAATCATTGCCGCATCATATTCCATATGTGCTTTTAATGCAATTTCATGTTTATAGGGATAAAAAACACTAAGGTCATCAGCAAACATGATTAATTTACCAAAAAGTCGTAGATTTTGTATGTCATTCAGATACAAGGTAAAAAGTAATGGACCCAACACACTTCCTTGGGGAACTCCATATTCAACATGACCCATATAACTCTTGTAACAATTCACTTCAACATATTGTTTTCGGTTTGTTAAATAACTTTTTAAGAAGTATAACGCTCTTCTTTCAACACCATAATACCGCAGTTTCTCAATCATAATATCATGATCTACAAGATCAAACGCCTTGGAAAAATCATAAAAGATACCTGCCACGCCACTAAAACCATTATCTAAGCCTTGACATATGTTATTTATTACATTAACTACAGCTTCTTCTGTTTCACATCCTTTTTTGAATCCGTATTGACATTGTGTTCATTTAAATAACATGATAGTTGTTTGTAAAGAATTTTTTCAAAAACTTTATCAATTAAAGGCAGCAGTGCTATTGGTCTAAACTTTTTTACCAGTGTAGCATTATTTTCTTTAGGTATCGGAACAATTTAGCTATTTTTAAACTATCAGGGTACACTGAGGTATCAATCATACTATTGAAAATTCTTGAAAAATAAGGAGAAATTATATCCTTGCATTGAAACGCCATTTTTGGTGAAATATTTTCGTATCCACAACTCTTGGTAAGATCCAATTTCAAAATAATTTCCGAGATTTCTTGTTCAGATGTATGGGTAAAATTAAAACTATATCGGCATTGATTTAGTGTTCGCAGGCTATTGCAATAGTCCCCAGGAAAGTACCTAATTTTTTGCTTCAAGGTTCTTGGAATTTGAAGAAAATATTAGTTAAAAACGTCACTTTTTCTATCTATTGCAATCATATACCCATTATCATCCTTAATATTTATTTCACTTTTTCTTTTTCAACCAAGGTTTTCGTTTAAAAACTTCCAACATTTTTTTGGTTTCTGTTGAATTTGACTCAAATTATTAAAATAATAGCTATTCATACATTCTCTGCAAGCCTTCCTAATAACATTACTCTATCTTTTCAACCTACTTTCGACATCACATCGGCCTCTTCTTCGCATCTTTAATAACTGCTTTTTATAATGTATTAGCTTTAGTAGATTTTTATTCAACCAAGGAGTCATTTCATTTTTTATTAATTTTATTTCACTCTTCTCTATAGTAGAACTTATAGTTGCATTCGAGATACATGCTATTATTCGAGAAGAATCTTCTGATGGATTACCAGTTTCTTGATAAGATTGCAAAAGATTTTCAAGATTCTGCCTTGCTAGATCATAATCACAAACTTGCCTTATTGTTTCAACATATTCAGAATTATTAGCAAGAGTTTTAATTTTACATGATACTATATTGCGATCGGTTAAACTACATGCAATTGTATCTATAAAAATATCTTCTGTTATGTTACTATACACATTATCAATGCATGTATTAGATTCAGGGCGCGTTATCAACGTATGACAGTTTTTGTAGTTTAAGCTTAATAATTAAGCTTAATAATATATATTACAAATTGAAAATTTATTTGGGGAACATCAAAAGATCTTATATTTCACTAAACCATAAGAAGGGCTTTAGAAGCAATGAAAAAGGATCATAAAAGAAAATTTTACACCCGGTAGCTACACTGAAGGACACTGACTTTGAGATTATTGTTATTTTAAAAAAGATTTTAAAAAAACCCTCGTAGAAAATGAAATAGTTTAAAAAAGAAAATGAAAAATTTTTATATTATTGAAAAAATCTCTACACATTTATATAAATGTTATACGGGAAGTATATATATTTCGAATGAGCGAAAGAGTTCATTTCTAATTAATGCCGTTGACAGTTTCTAAATCGGTTAAAAAATGACTGAGTTAGAAAAGTTTAATTGCGCCAGTCCAAAAAAAATACAATTTTCCCCATATCTCGAAATTTTGAGGGTATATTGCAACTTATAAAACCGGTTATATAATACACTGAGCTAGACCTACAACCTACACTAGGTCATTTCACAAGTTCTTGCAATTTTTTTTGTAGCAGCGTGTAATTGGTTCCGATCACAATTTTCACACCAACGGAATCAAAATCACTGCTTCTTTTTCTCTTCTTTTGTTACTTTTTTTTTGCTGGGTAATGATAGAAAAACCCTAAATACATATATGTACATATATTCTATTATATTCACAAAAAACTAACTTTTACAATAATTCATTCAAAATTCCAATTTAAAATAGTATTGGAAAAATCCCATTCAAAATCCCATCAAATCAAAATCATTAAAAACCAGAAATATTTAAAATCAAAAACTATTTTTATTATGTTTCAAATTTTTTTATGCTTTTAATTTGAATTGATTTTTGATAACAATTTGAAAAAAAAATGTAAATAACAAAACGAAAATTAGATTTTAACTGCCAAAAATAAGTAGTTAAAACACATTATTAGTAACTCATTATTTTTACATTGAAAGTAATGTAGTATGCAAGGAGCTGACATGGTACATATATTAATGGATGTATAACACATTATTAGTAACTCATTATTTTGACTTTAGAAGTATTGCAGTAGGCAGGGGTAGGTCATTATTGGTAATGCAAAAAGCCATGAGCTGCTATTACTAAATTTTTTCTTGGTACTTCTTCAATTTGACAATAAGTGGTTTGTACGGTTCAAAAGTGGTGATAAAAGATCGCCCAGGTCAGCCAAAAAATGGAGGCAATACTCGATAAAGATTGTTTTCAAACTCAAATAAACTTGGGCAAACCTCAAGCAACTATTTCAAAAAAGTTGTGCTAGCAGCTGGATTCTTCCAAATGCAAGGAAATTGGGTACCACACGAGTTCAAGCACTAAAACGTTGAAAGTCGATTTTTCATGCCAGAAAAGCTGCTTAAATGGCATAAAAAGAACCCGAAGTGCAAGAAATCGTATCGCAAAGGTAATGCTATGTATTTGGTGGGTACAGAAGGGTCTCATCTATTATAAGCTGCTGAAATCAAGCCAAACGATCACATAAGACCAGTACCAAACACAATTGATTTGTTTAAAGTGAGTATTAGCAGAAAAATATCCGGAATATGTGTCTGGTCACATGAAGCCGTAATATTCCATCATGAGAACGTTTGGCCAAAAGTTGCAAGACCGGTTAAAAACTATTTAGAAAAAAGTGTTTAGGAAGTTTTGTCTTACCCGCCTTATAGTCCAGTTCTTGCCTGCTCCGACTTCCATTTGTTTCGATCGCTGCAGAACACTCTTTCTAGAATACGCTTTACTTCAGTTTTTTTTGCGCGGATTCAATAGGTTGCTTTGGAGATGGAAAAAGGTCACAGCTGACGATGGCTAATACCAAGCCCCAAAACTTGACAAAAATTCCGCATTTTAAAGATATACACCCAATAGTATTTTTCTTAACTGATGTTGTGGTCGCTAGGGATCGAACACGCAACCTTCTGTGTAACAGGCCAAACCGCTTATCATTACACCACAACGTCCGCTCACATGAAATAACATAATTTAAATTTTTAAACTGTTTATTTGTACCTTTTAGTTTTCTTCCATCAATATTTGAAGATTATATTATTCAAGTGAGCGCCGCCAATGTTAATCATCGGTTGGAATCACTTTATCTAACTTCGGGCGATAAGTTGTCGCACTCTTGTCGGATATTATATCTTGCTGCCTACTCTAAATCGCCAACACGATACATAAGGCAACATGAAAACAGATCCTTTAATATGTCCATTGTCCCGCGAACTTTGTGTGCAGCTCAGCTTTCCCGTTGGAACCATATCTCCTCCAGTTTAAAACTCGTTTATCATGATTATGTATCTCTCACTAGTCACAGTAAACGTGTTACCCATGGCGTCCTCAAAAAAGAAATAAGTCCGGCCGACACCTCCGACGAAAATAGCGCATGGTGCCTTTGAGGGGATGCAATGGCTCTTCGTGAATTATACGTGGATATTTAGTGCCTCAGTGGCGGAAATTGTGTTTGTTTAAATATCCATTTATGGGCCTGATAAATCACTGACGAATAATTCCGTAAAAAATAACCATTGTCAGTCTTTGAAAACAAAAGTTCCAATACTATTAGCAAGTTTGTATGAATTTTTTATCCAAAATTATTACGCTTTTGTTGATTTTTATAACAGTCTTATACAGCACATAACATGTACCACAACATGTACCATCGAATAATGTACTAATTCCTTTTTATACATAAGAGGTTTAGTATTTTAACATTTACAGCTTTTTCATAAAGAAAAAGATTTAAACCAAAAAAAAAATTGGTATAAGAAACTTTAAACGACCACTGCACGCCAAACGATATTTAGAATACATATCGCTTAAAGCGCTCGTTAACCATGTGTTACCACCTACTACTGCTGCCAGCGTTCAAATGAAGAAATTCACCCAACAAATAATGCAAAAAAAAAAGAAACATGGTCTCGATTGAATGTTCAAATTGTGGGTTTTTTTAATATTGTCTTTTTTTTTTTCCTCGAAAAATTGTAGGTGTTTACAAAATGATAACTTTTAACAACTAACAATCCTCTAACAACCAGTAAGTAAAGTACATCAATGACTCGATAGATACATATTCAAAAAAAAAATCTTAAGTCTCCTAGAAGAAAACACATTCTGCTGGCAAGTCGTACGTTGCATTACAAAACTGACCTGGTACATAGTAACATAGGGTATATCTAAATATAAATATATATATTTGTATATTGAGGTATAGGTGCTTTATTTTCATACTTTCATTAACGCTGCGCCAACCGAAATAGCTATGTGGGAAAAACATTTCATCCTTTCATGACATTCTTAAAAAAATTATTTTATTGAAAAAAATTCGAAACTATTCAGTCATAAAAATAATCTCTTAACAATAATCATTACTAACACCATTTTCTTATTGAATCCGAAAATGCGGGTGGGAGCGATCTGGATAAAAAAATCTAAACTAAATTCAGGTTTACAAATTTTTATGAAATTTTAAAATTTTTTCAAATTTTTTTCTGAATTTCCAAAAGTCCTTTCATCTTAAAAAATATTTAAGACATTTTGGAATAATTCCTGTATTTCTGCAAAATGTCTGTCAAATAAATATTTCCTAGGTAACTACAGTTCTAAGCTACATTTTGATTATCTGCCTTAAAGTTAATTATATGTAGTGTATTAATAACCTGTAACATTTCTAATAAAGGGTGGTTAAATTTTAAGGGCCGATGTTGAATGTGAACCACACCTAATCGTCAAGTTTTTTTCTGCATTTCATTTGACATTTCTCAATTTCAGACTAACTCAATTTGAACCATGGAAAGATACACAATCGAGCAACGCGTTAAAGTTATTCAGGCTTATTATGAAAATGGGCGTTCAAATCAAAATGCATTTCGTGCACTTCGTGATTTCTTTTGGTCAGCATAATCGACCAAATGTGTCTACAATCGGGGGAATTGTGGGCAAATTTTCAGCGAACCGGGTCTGTGAAAACACCTGTGCATGCTCGCCCAGTTCGTTCTGCGGAAAGCATTGCTGTTCGCGATAGTGTGTCATGAGGTCGGCCAAGCATTTACCATGAATGGTGTTCGTTATCGCGAGATGATAACGAACTTATTGTTGCCAGGAATTGAGGATATGGACGATATGTGGTTTCAACAGGACCGTGCCACTTGCCACACAGCTAACTCTTTTGCGCGACAATTTCAATGGCCGTGTTATCTCACGTGGCGGCGATGCCAATTGGCCGCCAAGATCATGTGATTTGAAACCGTTGGACTTCTTTCTTTAGGGTTATTTGAAAGAAAAGGTGTACGTTGATAATATGCCAGCAACAATTCAAGAGCTAAAGGATGAGATAATTCGACACATTAACAGCATAGAACCTCAATTATGCCTCAGCGTCATCGAAAATTTGGACCATAGGATGGAGGTATGCCGCCGAACCATAATTGAACCATACCATATTATCATAATAAAAAGAAATAACAATAATTTCCTAAATAACACCGGCCCTTAAAATTTAACCACCCTTTATATAACAACGTTTATAATTATGTTTTGTACTTAAAATCGATCAATTTTCTTAGTCATGGTAGTGACTAAATATCGATCAATGAAAAGATAATGCAGTCTTCTGTGAATTAATATTTCCATATCTTGGATCTGATTTAAATTGTTGTCTAAATTAATTTTTATCAATTCTATCTCACTTTGAAAATGTTTCAGTAGTTCATATTTCTCTTTAAATATTAATCTTAAAATTTTGTTGTGTTAATCTTGTGCATAATTAAAAATATTTTTCTGAATTGCCAAAAAACTTGAGACATTCTTTGTGGAATTTGAAATAAATTTTGAGAATAATTCCTGTATTTCTGCAAAAATTCTACAAAAAATGCCACAAATATTTTTTCAAAGAAATTTTAAAACCTTTTGTCAATTTGTTTTAGAACTCGCACAGGGCCTACATTTTTATTTGTTTTTTTTTTTCAAAGTTTTTAATTTAAAATTTAACGAATTTAAAAGTCGATAATCTAAAAATATTAATAAAAGATACAAAGTCGAGAACATTGGTGCTACAAGACAAAACAGCTCCATAAAGACAATCTGATGATGATACTTGGTAGTATTTGAAAATGTATTAATTGTCAGCCATTGGTATGGAATAGTTGTTTTAATAAAAATTTATTGATTTTAAAAAATAAAAAAAAAATAAAAAAATAATTATAGGGGTTAATAATTAGGTTAGGATTACAATTAATAAAAAGGAATAGGGTGGTTTTTGAACAACTTTCTTTTTGGCAACACTGTTTTCGGCAGCTTATTTTTATCGTGTAACATATTACTGTCAAATATGTTTAGTTTGGTCTATAATTTAACCATGAATCGACTTACAAACGAAAAGCACTTGCAAATCATTAAATTTTATTATCAAAATTCGTAAAAATTGTCTTCAGTGACGAAGCTCATTTTTGACTCAATGGGTTCGTGAACAAACAAAACTTCCGTATTTGGTGTGAAGAGCAGCCCATCATCCCAAAAAATGCACTGTTTGGTGTGGATTATGGGGCGGTGGCATCATTGGACCGTACTTTTTCAAAGACGACGAAGGCAGGAACGTTACTGTGGATGGCGAGCGCGAGTGACTAGAAATCTTTTTTTTTTTTTTGCCCAAAATGGAAGAGCTGAACTTGGCTGACATGTGATTTAAACAAGACGGTGCTACATGCCACACAGCACGCGCAACAATGGCCAAATGAGAGGCGAGTTCGGTGAACAGTTTTTTTGACGTTTGGCGCCTGTCAATTGGCCGCCTAGATCGTGCGATTTAACGCCTTTAGATTATTTTTTGTGGGGCTATTTTAAGGCTCGTGTCTACTGGGTCAAGTCCGCAACGGTTGACGTACTTGAAGCCAATATTGAAAAAATTAATCGTGAGATCCCGGCCGATAAGTTGGAAATCACCTTTAAACATTGAATAACATAGACCGTTCTATCGACTCAAATAAAGATTTCATACATTTCTCTAAATTTTATGTGTTTTTTTTTTTATTAAATCCGAAAGCTCTTAAGAAATCACCCATTATAAGACACAAAATTAAGACATATATTAGTTCTTAAAAAAATTGTTACATAGCTATTTTGGTCGGCGCTGTGACGACATATACTATAACCATTTTAACATCTAACCAAACCAAGTTTCACCAAAATTGTGTTACATGAAAATTGAACAACATGCAAACAGTATTAGTTACTTACACACACATCTACAGCTACAAATAAGCGGAAAGCATGAGTTTCCAGTATACTGTAGAAAAAATGGCAACAACAGCAACATCAACTAAAAACCGTAGCAAGCTAACATCATGAACAGAATAGAATATTTAAAATATTTTAGTAATTTAAGTATTTTGTAACAGAATGATAAAATTTACCAACAAAATACTTCATATTTGATTTTTTTTAATGCAAAATTAACATAAAAATCTACAAAGTTTACAATGTTTTTTACTGTAAAAATCAATCGATCTATCAGACAAACAGACAGATGTTTAAGATGACAAATATGGGAGTGAAAGGGTACATTTTCAATTAGAATTTGTAAATATAATTGAAGGCTGTTTATTAAGCCCATTATTTTGATATGTCAAAACTTAATAACACTTTTACAATAAAAAAGTTGTTTATTTTTTAAATACCTCCTCTTAAAATGCATACAGACAAAATTTTGTGAGTTTTCAACTAAAATTTGGTTACTACGACTAAAATCGGTTGATACAACTAAATATTGGTTCCCACAACAAAATTTTGTTAGCACAACTGAATTTGGGTTGCAACACCCAAAACATTTAGCAATAACATTTGAATATGGTTGTACTAACTGAATTTATTGGTTGTCGCAACCAAAATACACTTTTCAATTCGTTTGACATTTTATTTTTCTTTAAAAATTTTATTTTTGTGAAATAATTGAGTTACAATATTAGTAATATCGTATTAGTATTGCCAGCATAAATATGTTAGGTATAATTTTAATAGACGTAGTATACGCAATATTAATTTGTTACATAGTAATCAGGGATGCGAAATGAGAATTTCAATTTCGTAGAAAAGTGATTACCAAATTGTACTTTTTTGATCTCAATTGTACCATTTCTTAGTATTAAAAAAATTAGAAACTAATTATATTTTTTTATACCCTTCACCACAGGTGGAAGGGTATATATAAGTTTGTCATTCCGTTTGTAATTTCTACAATATTGATCTTAGACCCTATAAAGTATACATATTCTGGGTCCTTATGAAAAGCGAAGTTGATTTAACGATGTCCGTCTGTCCGTCTGTGTGTTGAAATGGGTTTTCCGAAGAACCCAGACATTATGAGGACTTGATTGTTTTTTATTTCTGTTACATGTGATCTATTTCTGTTTGCTTTTAAAAATCAGACAGATCGGTTAATAAATGACTGAGATATTAGCAAAAAACCAGGACTACCTTTAATTTTTTCCGTAAAATCCCTTTGTTTAATATGTATGTAGAATTTTACGCATAACAAACACATCCATGTGTTAAAATTCTTATCTTTCATCTCCACCTTTTATACACAAACAACACACATACAAAGATTTGTCATTTAAATAAAAACTAAACAAATCTCTAATGAACGAAGACTTTTTTATATGTACCTCTATTGACGATGATTTTGTGTGAGCTTCAATTTAAATTTTATACATAATTTCCCTTTGAGTGCAACTATTTTAGGTCATAACTTATAATAATTTATAAAAAAAAAATTATAAACTATTTCCATTAAATTTTTAAAATTAAGCTAAAGAAATTAAAAATATTTTTGATAAAAAAGCGAAATAAAATCCCAAATGCAAATTTGCCAGCTAAATCAAACGTTTTTGTAGAAATAAAACACATGCAGTTCTAGTGATTTCCTTTAACGATTTGTTGAAAGTCTTTTCTTTCACCTCTTCACCTTTTATACACAAACAACAAACACTATTCTAGAGCTGTAATATGACCTATGGATACGTCTTATATAGCAAAAGATCGAAAATCTTTAGTATAACATATTTGCTGAAAAACTCGGAAATATCGGTCCAGATACAAAAAAGTTATGCCCAAAACATATTTTTTTTAAATACCTATTTTCTGGAACCATAAATCTTCCCGAGTCCAAGTTTTATCACCAAACTAAATGGTTAATTTCCTCTTAAAGGCGTCCGTATATAAATCTGTAAATTCCATATATGTCCATATATAAACTTCAGTTTTTTTCCCAACCGCTCTTACTTGTTTTTAATATTTTTATTTTAAATAAACATAACAAAAAAGCTTTACAGGAAATGCAGTTGTATATTAAAAGAATATAATAAAAAAATGTAAAATAAGGTACAAAAATCCATGAGATCAATATCATATTTAAGTAGATAACAAACTATTGGTTATTTTAAACAATAATTCGATAAATATAACAAATCTTTCGTTTGGACTAGACTAGAAACTGTTGACAATTTATTCTATGCAATTGATTGCGTGCAATTTTCTTAATTCCCTTTTCAAAGTTGCTTCCAAAGTTATGTCTATTTATACGGTGACTTTAATTGCACGAAAACTGAATGTGAATGAAGCAACAAAATAAGAATGCAAATGAGTGTAAAAGAGAGATAACAGAAACATGCACGAAAGACGAAAACTGTGCCTTTTTTGTTGCCCCGCTTGCTTCTTTACTCCGTTCGACAACAGTCAAAAATTGCACGCAATAATTATATGCAACAAAGTCGCCGTCTAAATTGGCTCTAATATAAAAGATATTTACAAAGATGTGACAGCAAAAATAAGTTGCCAAGAAAATAAAGTTTGGTGGAAAAGTGAGCCAATGGTTAAAATAAAACGAGCAACCTTTGTTTTTTATGGTGTTTATTTAATAAATTAAAAACTATTTAGTTAAACGAAAATATACATCATTAAAAATTAAAACATCATTAAAAATTAAAACAACTAAAACATAAACATGTAATCCAAACTTAAGTATCTAAAAACATAATACTTTGAATTTCAGGCCATTGGCTCACTTTTGCACCAAGGGTTTTCTAATCTAAATTTAATACTTTATCCAGTATCCCTTTGCTTTTTCCAACTGACTTATTCTCCTTAGCATGGATTCATACAGTTTCGATATATAATACACAGAAATTTTTTTCCATTAAGCCTGTACCCTCTCCCACAGCTCACTAATAATCTTTGGAGGATCTTCGTAGTCTGCCAAACGACATTTTATGTAAGCCCAAGCATTTTCGATCGGGTTGAGATGGGGGCTTTGAGGTGGCCACTTCATGAGCCTAAATTCCTTAACCATTTTCGCAGAATGTTTGGGGTCATTGTCATGCTGAAAGATAACATTTTCAGGTCTATCTGACATTTTGGCGAGAGCTAAAGGCAAATTCTCTTGTAATATGCGAAGATAGTCCTCCTCAAATAATACCTTCAACCCGTATAAGTGGGCCCACACCATATGCTGCTATACATCCCCAAAGCATAAGAGAACCACCTCCGTGCTTTATGGTTTAAGTTACATGGTCTGGATTTGGTGTGGTTAATGGCTTGGCCCGATACCAAACTTTTCCATCCGATTGGTTTCACCGGACCATATTATCTACAAAATAAATAAAACTGATACATATATGACAAAATATGCTAATAAAATAATCATACCTTATGCCAATTTTAAAGAAACTGGTGAAATTGGTGGAATCGCCATTTTTAGCTTTTTCCAGCACCTCTTTTTTCACGTTATCGACTGTTGGTTTCATAGAATTTTTTTTTATTATTTTTTGACTTTATTATTCACAAAATTAAAAAATATTTCAAACTAATAACAAGTTTAAACAATTTTAGTACCCTTAATTATGTATTTTTTTGTTGGTGCAAAAGCGAGCCAATTGCCTTGAGTTACACGCAAAGAAAAAACATGGTTGGATCGAAGAGCATCATATATTTTTGGGTTTATGGTTGTGCCAGCCATAGCAGTATTATATTACGGTTATCATATTATGATAATAAAATAACTATATTTTTACCATTATATGGTCCCTACAGTTATATTATGATTAAAAAATTACCATATTATGGTCCTTAATAAACATGTTATAATGAATATGATCGCACGTAATCATAGTATGCTCATAATGTTATCATATTATGGTCCCTCATAACTATATTATGATTCGTGGATTATCATTATATGATCCATAATCCAAGAAAATTTCTTAAAGGAAAAGTTCGTAGAAACTATGGAAAAGCTCTTTAAATTTAAGAATATTTCCTTTAGAAATGGTTTTTTCTAAAAAAAATTAATATTAAGGACTTTTTGAAGAAAAATTGTTAAGTAAATATCATAAACTTTAAGAACTTTCCTTTCTTTGATTGTTTAATTATTTATTGATTGTTGCCAGCATTTTATCGTTGCATAATTATCATATTTTTTTATAGTCAGAATTTGTGTTACCTCAGTATGGTTGCATCCAATCATGATATAAAATAGATGGTGCCAATCATAAAATAGTAAAATATTTACAAAATAATGATGGTAGCGACCATGTTGATGGTTAGAAAACCAATAACTTGGTTGTGACAACCATACCCGATTGTAGCAAGCACAATATAGTAGCAGGGATCATATTTCAACCATGTTTTTTCTCTGCGTGTAAAGAGATAGATTTTTTCAAATGAAGAGAACGGATTTTGGGTAAGATTACTTAAATTCTAAGATATCTATTAGTATGAAATCTAAATAAGAAAAAAGTTTTGTTTTTGTAAAGCAAATGATAAACTGTGAAAATTTGTAAATTGTACCAAATAAACCATGGGAGTACCATCGTACTTTTAAGACCCAAATCGTATCAAAAATGGTACAATTGTATCAACTTTCGCATCCCTGATAGTAATATATTGTTGTGGTCACACAATTGAGTCGTTGTAATAACAGTTTTTTCTGAGTACATTTATGGCGGTTCCTTGACCCTTGACTTTTGTTTATTCCAAACATATCAAATATATAGACCTGTTACTTTTCATTGTAAACAAAAAAAATTGAGCTATTTGATGTTAAAGTGTTTAAACTAGTAATCACTTAAGTTTATATATATACAGGTTGGTTAGAAAGTTCCTGCGCTCAAAATGACAGAATACTGTTTTTGTTACGAAATATATTTTTTTATTCAATATAATCTCCTAGAAGCTCAATACACTTGTTCCAATGATCTTCCAATAATTTTATCCCATCCTTATAATAGTTTTCCGGAAGCTCTGCAAAATAACCGTCCACGGCTGCTATGGCCTCTTTATTCGACGAAAAATGCTTTCCACGAAGGAATTGTTTGAAATTTCTGAAGAGATAGTAGTCACTGGGAGCCAAATCTGGTGAATACGGTGGATGTTCAAGCAACTCGTACTTTAATTCTTTGAATTTAGCCATCGTCAAAACACTTTTGTGAGCAGGTGCATTGTCTTGATGAAAAATGATTTTTTTCTTCTTTAAACCAGATCTTTTCTCACGAATTTTCATCCAGCTGATTCAAAAGGCTGCAATAATATTCAGAGTTGATTGTTTTACCTTTCTGAAGATAATCAATCAACAAAATTCCTTTTGCATCCCAAAAAACTGATGCCATAACCTTCTTTGCTGATCGTTGTGACTTCACTTCATGTTAAATATGGAGTACTCGTTCATCTGAGATGCCTATGGCATTAGCAATTTCACGCTTAGTCAAACTCGGATCTTCACTAACCATATTATGTACCTGTTCAATGATTTCTGCTGTGGTTGCAGTTTTGATCGTCTTTCGCGTGGATCGTCTTTAAGGCTAGTACGACCACGTTTAAATTCACCAGCCCAAAATTCAACGGTGCGTTTTGAAGGTGAGGACTCCATAATCACTTAAGTTTAATAAAGTAAACAAGCTTAAAAAAATAAATGTTTTATTACAAAATACAAAATGACTGTATAAAAAATTTCAGCACCTTCTAAGTCAATTATAGTGTTTTTTATTAACGGGCAAAAATAGAAGTACTTTCAGAATTTTGCTTCGGAGGCTAATGTAGTAAAATCACTTTTATTATTGCATGGAAAAATAGTCAATGCAATTAAATATTATGAAAAATATAAATATTTTCCAAGCAAAAAACACAGAAAAACGTCTTCTTCCACAGATAGGTTAATGATCAGAATGTGTAAAAATTACTCTCTCTTAATATTTACGCAAATTAAGTCCAGCATGGAGTCAAAATACAATGTTTAAATATCAGCAAGAACTGTGAGAAGGCTTTTGGTCAAAAATAATTTATATGGTCGCATAGTAAGACGAAAGCCGAATGTCTCAAAGAAAAATATTAAGCAAGGTCTAGAGTTTACAAAAGGATATCTTTACTGTGACCAAAATATTTTGAAACTGGTTGGCTGGAGCAATGAATCTGATGATGTCCACAAAACGCTCAATTTAATACGAAATATAAAAAAAACTAATAAAGCACGGTAGGTTGTCGGGGATGGTATCAGGATGCTGAAGTTGATCCGAGAGTGAAAAAACAGATAAAATGCATAAGAATATCTTAGAAAATAATCTCTAGATATTGATTGTGCTGACGATGTGGGAGATTATTTAAAAATGTAATATAATATCACCCCTTTTTTTTTGCGAAAAAAAACCGTCAATCAAACCAAGGAAAAGCTTGATATATACTATGGGGACTATGCACCATCGATTTTAATGGTAAAAAAGTGGTTTACTGGCTTTCATGTACAGAAGATGGCCCAGTTGAAGTCTCTACACCCAAAACAATTGAAAAACTTCACGATTGTGGAAGACATAGGCATCTTAAATGACTCAGTGGTTTCAATTTTGAACAATCACTTGGGTATGAAAAAGCTTTCCGCAAGATGGCTGCGCGTTTGCTCACAATCGACCACCAACGGAATCGTGTAACAACTTAGTTTTCATGGCAAAAATCCATTAAGTAGACTACGAATCGCCCCCTCATTCGCCTTATTCCCCGGATTTAGCTCCCAGTGACTATTTCCTATTTCTAAACCTTAAGAAATGGCTAGGTGGAAAGAGATTAAGCTCCAACGATGAAATTATTAATCAAACACATGCCTACTTTATAGACTTCGAAAAATCCTATTTTTTTGGAGGAGTAACATAAATTGGAGAAACGTTGGACTAAGTGTATTGAGCTAAAAGGAGAAAATGTTGAAAAAGTATTTTTTTTTAACTGTGATTTATTCAAAAAGTCACGGACTTATTGAACCACCCTCGTACCAGGGTGCAACTGTAATCAATCGTAAAATATTATTTTGCCGCCTTTGAACTTTTTCTAAGTTTTAAACAGAGGCAGTGCCCCATAACTGAATGCCATAGCACCATATTGATTTAAAGATCGAATTATAAAGTAGGAGCTTGCAATCTAAGCTTAGGGTTGAATTTCTGCCAATAAGCCAATTTATTTGCACTGTTTTCAACGTCATTTGTGTCAATTTTGCTTCTATGTGACTTTTCCAGGTTAGGCGTCCATCAAGCTGTATGCCAAGGTATTTGACCACCGAGTGCTGAGGTATAGTTTTGCTATTTTATTTTCGAATAGAAGGGCATGAGTCTCTACGCAGTGTGAATGTTATGTGAGTACATTTTTGTTCGTTTATTTTTATTCTCCATTTTTCCAACCACAATTCCCCGGTAGGCTAGTTGGTAGCGTGCTAGCTTATCAGTGCGGAGGTCGTGGGTTCGATTCCCACCAGAGGCTCTGGTCTGTTTTCGCTACAACAAGCCGATAGCCTTCGTTGCTAGTACTCAGTTAGGGTATTAAGATATAATTTGTAATTATATGTTTAATAAAATAAATAAATAAATTCCAAATGAAATATATGGTCTTGTAAATATTGGGATGCTATTTGGGGGATTTTATGAATGCTTAAAAAAGCAGTGTCGTCAGCAAATGTCAAAGTGTGAACTCGGTTGCCAATTGGCACATCTGATATATATAACAAATATAAAATGGGTCCCACTATACTACCTTGGAGAACTCCAGCTTTAATTGGCTGAGGCGAGCTTAAAAAATCTCCTTCTTTAAGTATAAACTTACGATCAGTTAAATAACTTTTTAGAAGCTTATAGAAGTTTTTGGGCAGGTTTATCTTTTAGCCTGTTTCTCTATTTCGAAAGAACACGTTCGTTCGCTTTCTAGTCGAAAGAAAACTGATTTGGGTTTCTCTAACTCTATTTCTATGCGAACGATGACTCGAACGACAAGTCGATTGAAAACGTAACTGTTTTCATACAAAATTTGGTTTCTCTATTTCGAACAGCTCGAACGCAAATGTCAAAATCAGTCACTTGCTATTTTTTGTCGAGTAAATATATATTTGATATTTTTAATAGCAAAATGAAGTAAAAAAAGCAAGGGATAACAAAAGGTAAGTACAAAATAATATAATTATTTTTAGTTTACAAAGAATTTTAAATTTTAGTTAAAAAAATCAACAATGGACCAGCCGAAGACGCATGTATTTTATATGGAAGAAATGCCTGATTTTGCCAGAGGGACTCTGGTGTTCGGAGCAAACAAATTTTCTGCAGAGGAGGAAAATTTTACCAGAAAACTAAACTCCGTTTCACCCCGTATTACGCTGTTGCTGAGTTTTAAAAGGTATGTGTGTTGTTTGTGGCTTACGTTTGCCCAAGAAGCTCATATTTACATTTTTTATTTTACATCTTTTATTTTACAAGAGCAGTGACCGCACCGAACAGACAACAGCAACAGGCAACAGAAAAGCTTTCCGATTATCAATCTTACTCACAACCAATCGATAACAAACATTTTCACAAATAAACACACTTTCCAAATAAAAATTGATTTGTTTATTGTTATTTTTTTATTTCATTTGTCATATACCTGATCACCGTTAAACAGGGTTGTTTTTGTCTTTAAGCAGTTTAGTAGTATTTTTGCTACTTTTAAAGAAAATTGTAAAAAATGCTCAAAATATATGATCTGGCATTTATGTGATTTAAAAATGCGTAAGAAACAAAAATTGACACACGTAAGTCAAGGCGATCGAAGGCTTTCGAAATAGAGAAACCCAAATTGATTCGAATTCGAGTGACTTGCTATCGTTCGACTAGTTTTTCGTTCGAGATCGAGGAACAGGCTATTAATTATGTGTCCACGGCTGTATGTATATAAAATAAGGGAACCTTTGGTATCATTCGATCAATTAAAAAAGAACATGTTTTTTTGACAAATTTTCGATGAAAACAAAGCTAATAATATCCGTCTATATAATTATTTAGTAAAAATAAAAGTTTTCAACCAATAAGTTATATTTATAGTACGACAAATTAACCCCATAACTGGGATAGTAAATCCGTATGAGTTACTTTAGAATTCATAAAAAAGATATATAAATCTTAAATATAATTAATATTGTAAAAATTCAAATTAAAGCTGAGATATGTGGGGTTTTTAGATAAAAAATAGTTTTTTATCAAAAAAAATAATGTTAGTTTATTAACGACAGCCATTTGAAAAAAAAGTGGCGAATGATCCTTTTCTATTCTACTTAAAAATATTTTATACTGTTCTTGAATTTAAATTCCAAACATTCCATTCAGGAATTGACTTTATTCCCAAGTAGTGATTAATATTTTCTGGTCCCCAAACATCCCCAAAATGTTTTTAATTAAAATTCATTTGTTTTTAAAATTAATTTAAAATAAAACATATTTTTGTAATGTAAATCATTTGTAGCGGTAATTTGTACATTTTAATTTATTTTATTTTATCAAGAGAACGAGATAAAGAGAACGAATTATTTTAATCCAATACCGGCCAGGACATTTTTTTCGAATCTTATACTAAATTTCGGTGGAGATTTTTGAACCTACAATCGGATAAGAACATCTTCGCGTATTTCCATTTTCGCACGCAGTCGGACTAAAAATTTTCTGGAATACGGGTGATGCATTGCGGCATCACTGGCAGGAAATGGGTTGATATCGAGGATTTAATATCGCAACCTCGTATCTCAAAATCTACTACTACTACTACTACTACTTTTCAAGAGAATGCATTTTCTGGGCAGTTACGATCATCATCCACATTCCTTGTGCCCTTTTACTAAATAAATAAAAAAAAATTTCATTTGAAAAATTTTTCATGATCTTGAATTAAACTAAAATTACATTTTATACACAAAAGTTTAAAAAAAATCGACTAAAAAATAAAAACTTAATTTCATTTTTAAATAATATGCACACTAAAAAATGTTTGTAAATTTACTACTATAAAACGGGTAAATTTTTGTGTAATATAACAACTCATAGTTGGTAAATATAAACACCAAATGCGTAAAAATATTGTGTATACACTTTCACATACAATAATATGCATACAACGTATAAATAAACACAATGTGTTTATAAATAAACATGTTGTGCCTAAAATTAGTATAGTTTTCAAATTTTAAACACAAGTTTGTAAATGTACTATCATATAGTGGTAATTAAAATATTGACACTTATAAATTAAAAAAAAAAAAAAACGTAAACAAATTCAAAAAATATTGGAAAGCAACTAAATAACGAATTTTTATGACTGAAAAAATGAAATGCATATAAATCCGATGAAGATAATTAAGATGACCTCACTACTACGGGGGAAATGCTATATTTCGTATCCTACTATCCATTCAACAAGGAAAATACTCATATTAACAATGTGAACGAAGTCTCAAGCGATAAGGACACACATGTACACGATCAAGATGTTTATTAAAAACACCACCCAATGCAGCACGAGTATAACCACCGAAATATATTATATCGCCAAATACAGAGAATATTCATAATTCTCTATTGGATCCATTATGTAAGGACGAATGTAAAAAACATTTTTAGGAGGAAATCCCCAAAGAAAATGTTTATGCCGCTGGAAATCCATTTTGGTAATAATAATAATTTTTAATTGGCAAATATATTGTTGTTTTATTAAAACAAAATTACTCGATTTATAGTAGGAGAAACAGTTTCTTACAATAAATTTGGTAATTTTAAGCAAAAATTAATTATATTTATTAGGATTAATAATATTTTATAAACAATATTTTAAAAATATTGATTGCTTTTATTTTATAATTAACGCATTATTAATAAAAACACATAATTAAAATAAATTTATTGTTTTTATTACAAAAAAAAAAAAATCGTGGTGGTAAATATACGCAATTTTTTTGAGATTTTTACGCATTTTAGGGTATATTTACACGTCAAACGTGTTTCTTTACGCACAAATTAAGTAAATTTACTATTTAATTTAGAAATTTAATTTAATTTTTACCCTTTTTTAATGTAATTTTACAAATTTTTTGTTTACCAACTTACGCATAATGTGTGTATTTTTTTTTATTTACGCACACAGAGTAAATTTACCCAACTTATAGCAGGAGTACAGTTTCCTACAATAAGTTGGGTAAATTTAAACAGAAATTAATTAGAGTATGTAGTTACTGTTTTAAATAAATAATAAATTTATACAATCCTGTCAAAAACCATATTTTAAAAATTAAACCACATATCATGATTTAACTTCATATATCCAACTACTTATTATATAAATCCAATTACTTATTATATAAAACCTTCAAGAATCTATAAACATTTGTTTAGTTAACTAACCAACTAACGAATCATATATCGTTAGCTTAGTGTAAATAGGGGCTAAGTTGATATTTAAAAAGTTTGGAGAAGAAGCAAAAAATTAGACAGTTCTTTGTTTAATTTAAATATTTTCTTTTTTTTCAAATCTGTAAATATAGTTTTATTCTTTGGTTGGATGTTTTACAACTTCCACTAATTAAAAAAATTTTTTTCCTCCATACAAAATTTTGTTTAACACATAGGTGGGACCACTAATAAAAAAAAACCATTTTATGATTTTTTGGAACCAACAATTTTCAGATGATAACTGTTAAAATTTAATGACAATTCGTTCATTGGTAAAAAAAAGTTATAGCTCTTTTAGGGACGCTACTTTTGCGATTTTGAAAACAATGAATTAAAAGCAATCTACACACGAGTAGATTTATAGCCTGTTCCACTATTTCGAAAGAACACGTTCGTTCGCTTTCTAGTCGAAAGAAAACTTATTTGGGTTTCTCTAACTCTATTTCTATGCGAACGATGACTCGAACGACAAGTCGAATGAAAACGTAACTGTTTTCATACAAAATTTGGTTTCTCTATTTCGAACAGCTCGAACGCAAATGTCAAAATTAGTCACTTGCTATTTTTTTGTCGAGTAAATATATATTTGATATTTTTAAAAGCAAAATGAATTAAAAAAGCAATGGATAACAAAAAGTAAGTACAGATAACAAAAATAATATAAATATTTATAGTTTATTAAAATTTTAAATTTTAGTTAAAAAAAAATCAACAATGGACCATCCGAAGACGCTTGTATTTTATATGGAAGAAAGGCCTGATTTTGCCAGAAAGACTCTGGTGTTCGGAGCAAACAAATTTTCCGCAGAGGAGGAAAATTTGACCAGAAAACCAAACTCCGTTTTACCCCCTATTACGCTGTTGCTGAGTGGAAAAGGTATGTGTGTGTTGTTTGTGGCTTACGTTTGCCCAAGAAACTCATATTTACATTTTTTATTTTACATCTTTTATTTTACAAGGACTTTAGCAGTGACCGCACCGAACAGACAACAGGCAACAGAAAAGCTCTTCAAACAACAATTTCACCCACAACCAATCGATAACAAAAATGTTCACAAATAAGCAGACTTTCCAAATAAAATTTGATTTGTTTATTGTTATTTTTTTTATTTCATTTGTCATATACAGCTGATCACTGTTAAACAGGGTTGTTTTTGTCTTTAAGCAGTATTTTTGCTACTTTTAAAGAAAATTTTAACAAATGCTCAAAATATATGATCTGGCATCTCTGTGATTTGTAAATGCGTAAGAAACAAAAATTGACACACGTAAGTCAAGTCGATCAAAGCCTTTCGAAATAGAGAAACCCAAATTGACTCGAATTCGAGTGACTTGCTATCGTTCGACTAGTTTTTCGTTCGAGATCGAGGAACAGGCTATTATTATTGTTTTTTAATGGGAAAAACACCGTTCAAGCCAAAGCTGAATGTTATTCGGACTCTGCTACATCGAGACAAATGATAGAAAAGTGGTTTGCTGATTATAAACGTAGTCGTACAAACACCGATGACGCCGAATGCTCTGGTCGCCCAAAAGAGGAAAACATCAAAAAAATTCGCAAAATCGTTTTGGCAGACCTTACGGTCTGTGAAGGTGCAGAAGATAGCTGATACCTTAACGATATCGAAGGGACGTGTCGGCTTTATTTTGAATGACCATTGGTCCATAAGAAAGCTGTTTCGAAATGGGTACTGCGTTTGCTCACAGTGCACTAAAAACAACAACGTGTCGATGATACCAAATTGCACGAATTACAATTTTAATTGCTTTCGCACCACACATCGTATTTACCAGATTTGGCTCCCAGCGATGTTTATCTGTTTTTAGACCTCAAAAAAAATGCTTGCTGGAAAGAGATTTGGTTCGAATGAAGAGGAGATTGCCGAAACAGATGCCTATTTTGAGGCCAATGATAAATCATTATATGAAAAAAGTATCGTAATGTTAGAAAGACGTTGAAGTGATTGTATTGCTCTTTAAGGAAACTATGTTGATGAATAAAGTTGAATTTTGCAAAAAAAAAAAAATAAAATTGTTGCTTTATTGGTTATCCTACGGACTTTTCAGCTGATGTGTTTACTTTACTTTTATTCTATTTCTTCTTATAATATACAATTAAGTTTTTTATTCTTTCGGACATTGTCATTACACAGGAACAAGGGATTTATGTTCGCAAGATCCCATGATCCCATGAATTCTCGCTTTAGAATAAAACATGAAAGATTTCTAATAAATTAACAAAATTTTCTTTAAAAAGATTCATTTAAAATAATAAAATATTTTAAATCAACTACAGTATTTCCGGGGATTTCTGGATTAAAATCTAAATTTTACAATCTAAAATTTACAGTTTTAAAAAATGTTAACAAAATGTTGGATTTTTTCGTAGTTTAGGTTCGTGTTTTTTCAAAAAAAAAGGTTATAATTTTTAAGATACGAGTAGAAATCATCTTCGGCCATTACGAACCAAGAGGATTTTTATAGCTTCCATTCCTATTGGTATCGTTGGAAAGCGTTTTTTGAGAATTTTTTTATTGGTAACTTTTTCTAAAAATTTTAGAAACTTTATATAGAAAAGTACACTGATATGGCTGTCAAATTCACATAATTTATTCATTATTGAATTTCAGCGGACACATCATACAATGTCTGTTTTTGAGATAAGTAAACGTCAGTGACTATGGGAAATGTTTTAATTAACAGTCCATTTTGTCTAATAAATACAACTTGGTGTTTAAGGAGACCTGCTCTAATAAACACATCTGATGCTACTATAATTATTAAAGCGAATTTTAAAATACGACTTAGTATAGATTTTTCCCCACAAACTATTAATTTTCATATCATTAAATTTCTGTGAGTAATGTCTAGAATATGCTCAAAAACATATTACGTGGTTAAACCAGGGGCTCTGTTATGTCTGTTTGATTTAATCCATATTTTAAGTCAATCAAACCATTCTTTATGAACGAAAACATTGTAAAGCTTTTTCTGTAAATAATATTACTCGTTCTTTTATACAGCATTAACTTTTTATTTTTATAAAATGTGAACTTGATACCTTTTCACATTATGCTAACGATATGGTGCTTAACCTACAATTGTGCATGAGTGAATGCGGTGAAATATATTCCAGGCATAATAAACAACCAGTGCGTGCATGAATACTTTCTGTGGAAATTGTTGGACATACAGTTATCTACACATTTGAGCTAATTCCTATGTAATTCTCTCATCCTATGGTAACAAATTGTGCCTGCAAATAGGAATTGGTAATTTTTTAAGGAAAATTTATAAATTTTATGCTTAATTTATAATAAACTAGCCATTATAGCGGAGTCTCCAGATGAAAATGGTCTCCAGGTAAAATGGATTTTTTTCATGTTTCTAGTCAAAAGAAGGGCAGACCGCCAATTAGGAAACATTCCTAATCCTCGTATAAATTTCTAAAAATCTGGTCTTGTTAGTCCATACTCAAAGAAACAGGTATATAAAGTATATAAAGTTGAAATTTCCTAGCTCTAGTGGTTTATGCAGGCCGTAAATAGGCAGACTTTTCGAACTTTGAGCTCCCATTTTTACCACATCTCTAGCGATAACACTAAAATGTACCTTATCAATGAGTTAGAACATGTTTCATGGCAAACATATTCCAAATTAAAGGCCGTTGGGGGGAGACTTTTCGCCCATCGAACTCCCATTTTTACAACGTCTCTGATGAAATATATAAAATGTACCTCATCAATGAGTTGACCCATGCTGCAGGGAAATATTTGTAAATACTTTAAACTTTAAAGAGAGCAAGACCCTACTCGTACGAATTTCCAAAAAAATAACATATTAGCAGATTTATACGCCGGAGAAAGAACCTATGTTGATCGATGTTGGCTGTGTGAGTAACTCAGGCAGTCAATAGTTACGATATTCCTTCGCTTTAATGTGTTCAACAGAAGCAAAGATAAAGACATTCTTAAATTTTGAAGGTGCCATGCCCCTTGTAATATTTAGCTTACTTGTCGCACAGTGCCTAAGGAAATTGTTATAAGATGCCGGCTGTATAATAAGTGCCACGCGCTAACACAATTACTTTTCTTACTGGAGGCGAAACAAAGCAATTAAAAATTGTGGGTTGCATGTAAGGTGCCACTCTCTCTATTTCATTCCGTCCCGTATTTGACCTCTTAAGGAATTATCAGGTGCAGTTCAAAAATTTTAGTCGTACACAATTTTTTCAATAGGTGCGGAGGAAAAAAAGTATTAAAAACTTGGGTTAAATTGTGTACCCCGCCCCGTTTTTCTAATCCTCGCACTTTCTCGGCAGTGCTTAATATTATTGTTAAAAAATGACGTGCTTGCCTCTGCTCAAATCTATTCAGAAATATTGGGTATGTGAGATGCCACGCCCCCCTATTCCTCCACTTTTGGCTTAATGCTTAAAAAGGTTGTGTAAATTCTCAATTTCAAATTTTACTCAAACAGGCTTAACATGAGGTAAGGATAACAGATATAAAGCATTGAGTTGTATGAGACGTGACACGCCCCTCGTATAACTCCGCCCACATTAGCCTCGGATCTTAAGAATTTTATTGAAATATGCAGACCAACTTGCTCATATACGTTAAGTAAAAGCCTGTGTAAAGCATTTAAAAATCTGAGGTTGTATGGAAGGTGCCACGCCATCTTTTTCATTTCCTTCCATATTTCACTCAGTGTTTAAGGAATTGCTATAAGATATTGCACACAATTTTGTTCGAAAATGTTCAGCATTAGCAGAGGAATATCACGTTTTAAATGACACGCCTTATTTTTCTAATCTCGCCCACATTTTGGACAGAGCTTAAAAATTTTGTTAAAAAACGACATGACAATCTCTTCTCAAATACATACAACAGAAATCAATCTATATTGCTGGTTGTAATGTATGTGCTACGCCCATTCATCCAATCGCGCCCACTTTTGGGTAAGTGACTAAAAATGTTGCAATTCACCATACCAAATTTCGCTTTAATAGATTTTACTGGAGCAAAAATTAAGCAAATTAAAATATTTGATTGTTTGAGAGATGCCACGCCTACTGCTTCTATGACCTCTACATTATTAGAAAATTTTGGTCAAAATTTTGTTCAAATATGTGTAACAAGAGCCGATAAAAACAATTTACAATTTTCGGTTGTATAGGAATTGCGACACCCTTTTGACCTAACTCCAAAGAAGGTTGCGGGTTTGATCCTCAGCAACGTCAACATTAATTTAGAAAAATAATATGAGTTTCTATATCACATACATATCGCAACGTTCAATATTTGAAGGCCTTCATCTTTCACCGCCTTTCTTCTCTTCTCTATCCCCTTTCCAAAGAAAGCAACACATTAATTAGTTCGAAGAATTTCATGTGTTGCTTCTTTGAAAAAAATTAAAAAAAAATTAAAAAATATTATATAAAAAAAAAGAAAGAAAAGAAAATAAAAATTAAAAAAAAATATAAAATATAAAAAATTAAAAATTAAAAAAAAATATTAAAAAAACACCAACAAATTTAAAAATTTAGGTTCTATGTTAGGTGCCACTCCCCTTTGTCCAATCCCGATTTATATGGCCTATATTGATTTCCTGGGGTAGGTAGAATATGTTAAAAAAATTTCAGGAAAATCGGTTCGACAGATAGGGTCTGATGTCCATTACAAAAACTGCAGTCTGTCAGACAGATTAACAAACGAATTAATAATATTAATAGGATTTCATATTTACTCAATCACAGGAATTTTTATTCTTTTTAAGAAAATTTTTAAAAGTTTTAATAAAGTTTAACTAAAACTTAGGAAAATTTTTAAAGGAAATTTTTTAGTGCAAATTTTATATATTTTTTCTTAGTAACGAAGACATATGAATTGTCTATATTTTCTCAACGCTTTGTATGAATTTATCAAAAAATATGTGCCCCAGTGACGAAATATCTTTCTTATAACCTACACCTAAAAAGTTTACCTTCAAACAAATATAAGATTTTTGAAAAATGCTAAAAAACTTAAGCCCGTATGATACTGACAGCAATTGATATTGACAGCAATGTAAATAAAATGGAAACGCTGCTTTACCGACATCCATTTGACAGATACGCATTTATTCCATATAGTTGAACTCTTCACACTCATTATTTTACCATAAGAAAATTCATCAACTTTTCGTCAATACAAATTCTAGCAAGTGTCATACCGGCTTAGTAATATATTTTCTCATATTTTTCCATCCAAATTATTTTTCACCTTAAAAATATATTTTCACCTCAAGTTTTTTTTTACCACAAAAATGTTTTTCACCTCAAAAATTTTTTTTACATCCAAAAATGTTTTTTTATCCCATACACTTTGTTCACCTCGGCAACGTTTTTCAATTTGATTTTTGTTTTGTCTGTAATAAAAATACTGGAGGATAAAAAAAAATATTTAATACCTTTACTTGTTTTAATTTTGATTTATAACATTTCTTTTAAATATGTCCCCAATTGTAAAAGTAACTGTAAATAGTATTATAACATTTCTTTGTATTCTTCCACAAACATAATAATTGTATTAAGGTCATACACATACATTGTAATAGTTGCATTCAAAAACACCTGTTAAAATTCTAGTTTACAATTTTAAAAGGTAGTAACAAAAGTGCCAAAGGTAATTTTATGGCATAATAAAAAGTTAGAAAATATGCAAAACATTAAAGTTAGACCGATTATGAGGCAATGTTTAAAAAATCTGATCATTCAATACACCTAAAATCAAAAAAAAAACTTGCCTAAAGATTTGTTCCTTTTTATATGATTTTGAAATATCTGTCATATAATTATATTATTAATTTAAATTTAAAAAGAATTCATACGATAAGCAGATAAAAATATCACCTCTCACAATACATCTTTTTACATAATTTTGAACGCAAATATTTTAAAATCGGTAGAGCAGTTTTCGAGATCTTTCAACTTTTATAATAAACTTTATTTCTAGCCCAACACCGTGGAATTGAAGCTTAAATGTTAAAAACTTTCTATAACTTTAAAAACTATGAAAGTTATGCTGTTATGAGTGAATTAATAACTTTTCACTTCTTAGTTTGATCCCACCCAAGCTGGGGTAAATTACGGCAATCGTGATTGTAATACTTTGATGGAAATTATTTTTTTTTATTTCTTAAAATAAAACACCGGAATTTTTTTCATCGGTTTTGTTGTTTCTTGTTATGTCCTAGATTACAATTAAAAGTGAAAATTGGTGTTTTCATTAGTAATCTTGTTGTTATATATTTTTGGAAAACAGTTTTCGAACGAATTCATTCGATCACGAATGCCGTAATTCGACCTAAGTAAATTTTAAGAGTTCCGATTAGACTAATTTTTTGTTTATCTGCATTCAAAACTTACTGATAAAAAGTAATAATTTAATAAGTTAACTTGTCAATATTTTTTTTTTATCAAATATACATATGTTTGTGTCTAATTCATCAACGCATGAAAATGTCTAAATACCCAGCAAAACCACACATTACCAAATAATGGGTAAAGTAATGTAGAGCCATAGGGGCCGATGGATTACTTTACACCTTACTTCATTAATGAACTTTATAGGCGATGAGCCTCAAGGTAATGTGTATACCCATTACTTTAGAGCTGATAATGTAAGGGGTTACTTATATGGTTACGAGAATGGAAAAAGTAATGTGTCTAAAAATAGATTTTTAAAAAAGAGGAATTTTTATTAAAAAAAAAATTTTACAAATATTTTATTTAAAATATTTGTAATTAAAAATAATGTGGTCAAGATGGGAATCGAACCAGGGAACTCTGGTTGTCAGCCAAGAACTCTACCCACTTAGCTATCGCGCATATAGTATTTGATTGCTTTAAACTTAAATGAATTGTTGCGCTTCGTTTTTTGGCTAGTGTTGTCAAAACAAACATACATTACCCTTTTGCTTACAAAAAAAAACACAAAGTAATGTATCTAAAAATAGATTTTCAAAAATATTTCAATTATTACTTTATATTTATAAATCATATATTACGTAATCAATAATGAGTAACTTATTACTTTATGCTTGGAAAAAATGGAAAAGGTAACGAGCTATCATTATAAGGTAACGCATGAGACTATCGCACCCATTACCAAAGTTTTGCTGAGTAGTTTGTAGCAAATACTTTTGAGATTCCAATAGCACCACAAAAAATACTATGGTACCTTCATCATGACTGGTGCCATGCGTAGCCGCAGTGTTCCCATTTTCAAAGTTGAAATACCCAAAAATCCTTAACAAATTGTAAAATAATGAAATTTTCTTCTTTTCTTAAATGATTTTTCGCGGATATTATAAGCGAAAAATCAAAAATAAATATAAATATTCTAGAATAAAGGGTGACCTCATAAAAGAAATCAAATTTTAACATTTTTTAAAGTTAATTTAATTTAAAATATACCTTTCAAAACATGATTCCTTGGTTTGATTTTTAAATCTGATTCAATTTTCAACGAATCGATTTGCAAAATTTTGCTCATTGTTTGAATAATTTTCTACTTTATTCAATTTATATAAAATTCCGAGAACCAATTTGATATTTGTTGATTCTTCAATCAAATTGATTAAATTTTAAGTAATCAAAAGAACCAAAAAAAAATTAAGTGATTATAATTTTTTCATAGTTTTATAAAATTCATACAATGAATTTGGAAAAATCTATCCAAATTTAATTTGTTTTATCAATAAATTTTTAAATCTGAACCCAAATCTCCTTTTCTGGCAACACTGATGTGTATACACTCTGATGCATACAAACACTACACAATGTTGTTTTTGTAAACAATAACTGCGGTTCTCTTTCTTAAAAAATTCAGTTATGACGCTTTTATTAATTCGCGTAATATTAAAAATATTTTTAATAAACATTTTTTTTTTGTTTTTTTAGGGATTTGAGATGCAATTTTTCAATTTAAATAACCGCAATAAAAGTTAAGATTACTGTAATAAAAGTTAAGATATAAATAAATCAAAATAATGTGATAATATTTTCAATTAAAAATTTAATTGATATGATTAAACTTTTAATTGAAAATGAACAAAAAAAATATTTAATTGAATTTTTTTTTTGCAATAATTTTTTCTGTGTAACAGATAAAAAAAAATTAACAAAAAAATAAATGATTTGTGTTTTCGATTTTTTTAGCAAATTTAAATTTTTTTTTTAAATTAAATATAAATGATCAAAATTGGTTGCCCTGTAAAAAATAGCGAATATTTAATCTTTAAATATATTATTTGATTTAGACTATTTTTCATTTTTGAAACAAAGTATATGTTTGTAGTTTTGTATATCACGAGAAAGCTTATTAAAATTGATGTAATGAAATATGCATTTTAATACGAAAGTATGTTTAAAAATTGAGATATTACATATTTTACTTTAGGGTAATGTCCTCTCAAAAATATAAAGTTTGATTTCCATGTTGCCTATGTTTTGGTTATTGAGTTGCCACCTATTGCAAAAAATAGTGCTTTGGCGAAAAATCATCTTAAATGCAAACACGCAGGAATACAAAAATATAAAAATATGTGTTTTTCGGGTTGCCAAAAAGTTTTGCCATGCTCGGACAAGTGCTCTATACCGGTCATGCGTCTTTCGAATACCTTACATGAAAAACTACAATTGCGGTAATTCTTGACCCCACTTTTTTAACCCTAAATGTGAGATTGAGCCGCTAAGAAAATGTCGCTTACAGTACCATTTCTAATTAAAATGTCAAATTGAGAACAAATTTGAGATCTAATTAGATCTGCTCAAATCTAGGCAGATCAGCCGCGCCAAGATTTAAACTAGATATATTCAAAAAGAAATAAAAAAATACTTTTATTTTAATATTTACTTTTACTTTCATTACTTTGGAATTGCCTTAAATGTTTAATATCTAGTACCAAATCTGTTCGAATAGCATACGAATTTTTGCACATCTTTTCAGATATCAACAGATCTAGAACTAGATGTGATCCTTATTTTCAAATTTTTCCTTACATTACTGAGCCCATCTAATGTACATACATAGTCAGACCATAATACAATACATGGAAAACTAAACTAAGTGAACAATCATACAAATACAGAGTGACACAAATTTATGCATAAACAGCAGCCTGATCACGACGCGAAGACGCGGGGGTACCTATTTTTACCTGCATTGTTGGACAACCTCCTGAGCAGTTTGGTATTGAAAATGAACAAAATCAGTTATGAGTGGAAATGTGAAGATACCTCCAAATTTACAATACAAATTGATGTGTTTTAGTACAATTTCATAGAAGCGACAAGTACAAAATATATTTTTTCATCAGTCGTATAGAAATTAATAATATTTTTTATTCACCTCAAATATTTTTCACCTCAAGAAATTTTTTTTCACCACTAAAATTTTTTCTCACCACAAAAAAATTTTTTCACCTCAAAAAATTTTTTTCACCTCCATAATTTTACTTCAAAAGTTTTTACATTATTTGTATCAAAAACAGTAGAGAACATTTTTTTAGGATATTTGTGGAGGGTATTCAAAGAATCGGCACAGCCGAATTAAAGCCTTTTTTTACTTGTTTTATTTTTAATTTTATCAGGCTCGAGATCATAATTTAATGTTACTAACGAATAGTAAACACTTTTTTTTTATTAAATGGAAAAAAATTTAAGGATCAGCGCTAGAGGGAGTGCACACTTTAGCCTCCTTATGAACCACCCAACACACAAATAACTCATGGTTTTGAACAAGCTTTTATATCACATACTCTAAGGAAAATGACTGCGAAATTAGATTTTTCAGTTACTATTTTCATGATTACCCGTACAAATGACCTTTTCCCATCTATTTATAGAAATACCCTTTGGCAACCATCTTCGATTTTCGATTCACAAATTGACAGGGTTGTCATTCCAAATGTTAATGTTTCCATTTCTGGGAAACAACACTCAAATATGTTGTTAAAGAAAAAAATTTTAGTATACCAGATTCCCAATTCGTTCCCTGAAATGGAAACATTAATATTTGATAAAATTAAAAATTTACAATTAAAACACATATGTAGATCAATTAATATACAAAAATTTACATTTTAAATTTTTTTTTTATTAATTTCTTTAATTTTGTGCAAACTCTATTCTGTCATTCTGTACATAATATTTAACTTCATTTAATATGTTAACTAGGATTGTAAAAGCAAAGGAATATACATGAGAAAGGATTACTTTATTTCCTCTTTTTGTGGTGAAATCTATACTGACAAGGAAGGTATCCAGGGGTTACATGTCAGTTCTTTTGAGGGTAAATCTCATATTCTCATAATCACAATATTAAAATGCTTAAAATGTATAAATTATGTAAATTCTTTAATTTTTTTGTGCTTGCTGCAATTTAAGTAAATTTTAAAAGTGATATAGTTTGTTTTATTTTATTTTTATATACATCGAGATTTTTTTGCCATTTTTTTAAATTAATTATAACGAGCTCTGAACCTCCGTATATTTACAAAAACATGTTTTCAAAATGTAGAGCATCCAGAAGAGGCACCCCTTAAACAAAAACAAAAAAACCAACTACAATGAAAATTTTGATGCATTCTTGTATTCCATTTTTCACTCAATAGATTTGAGATAAGTTCGAATAAAATGTTCCCTAAAGATACCTTCCTTGTTAATGTAAAAAAAACTATGTAAATTCTTATTTTTTTTTGGTGGTATTAAAGAAAATTTTAAGGGATTTGAAGGGAGTAAACCACATATTTTTAATGATGTAGAAAATTTACGAAAAATTTCTGCTTCTTTATAAAGTTTAATTTTAATAGTAGACGAATCGAATTAAAATTACTCATACGGTCTTAAATGCAAATAAACAATGAATATAGGGTAGATACGGGATTGATTAGTACAAAATGTAGATACATAAAGTGTTGCGTGATAAACATAAAGTCGTTTTAATTATTATAATTTTTTTAAATACTTTTGGATGAAAAAATTATTATAAAAAATTTACAGCAAAAAACAATATATATATAAACAACTCTGACTAATTTTCCACAGGTATAGAGGATATAAAATAAATGCATGAAGCTTATATTATGAAATTTTAGTCAGGAGGGTGCTTGCAGAAAAATTGCTAATTCAGCAAAATTTCACCAAATTTCTTGATGAATATTACACTCTAAAAAATGCTTGTAAATTTACTACTATAAAATGGGTTAAATTTTATGTAATATTACGAAAATTCGGTTAATATAAACACCAAATGCGTAAAACTTTTTTGCGCACACTTTCATATACAATAATACACACACGAAGTATTTTTAGACGCTATGTGTTTACAATAAAACACATTATGCCTAAAATTAGTATTATTTTTTGTTAAATAAAAATTTTACATACAAAAGTTGTAAATATACTAACTTATAATGGTTAAAAACTATGGTTGGTAAGCAATACCTTTTCATTATAACGGTAGTTGTCTATCACGCTCTGGTCAGTACCGGTACGAAAACTGCGGTTGTAATAGTGAAATGTGTCTTCAAATATCACAGGGTTTATTTTATAATATAGGCAATATTAAATTTTGTTATATTTGCAAATTACCGTTAAAAATCGGTGTTTCCGTAGTTTTGCGTTATTATAGCGATAGTTTAAGATATTTCAAAATTGAACCGGTAAAATAGCGCAATAAACCCGGTTATACAAAAAGACACTTGTCTGAAATGGCTATTTTAAAATTTTCGCATCGGTCTGTGGTAGCCAACTACCGTTATTATGAAAGGGTATTTAATGCCAACCAATTTAAAAACTATGACATATTGAATTAAAAAAAATATCTAAAAAATTTTCAAAATTAAAAAAGAAAACTTTATTAGTTTTTTAAATTTACCAATATAATAATTTTCAACATTAAGGAGAAAATATGCTTATTTTTGTAGGATTTTTCCGAATTTTATGTGTACATTTACAGGAAAATCATGTTTCTTTACGCACAAATTTTGTAAATTTACACTTCAATTTTAAAATTTGATTTAAATTTTACGCACTTTTCATGTAATTTTACCTTTTTTGTGTTCATCAATTTACGCATAATGTGTGTACTTTTTTTCATTTACCCACACAGAGTACATTTTATTGTATTTAATTTATTTGCTGACCTAGACATTGTTTTATTTTTGTATATGTAATTCTGAAAATAGTTTACAAAACTTTGTTAAATACAAAAGTATTCAGACTTCAACATTATCGGCATAATTTAATTGAATATAAAAAAAGATATAAAAATAATTAGAAATAAAATAGAAACAATTATTTACAGGCTGCAATTTTGACATTTTTTAACGGTAAATTGTTCATATTCTGTGGTTTTATCACAACGCAGTGAAAAAAATCGCACTACAGCAACAATTGCAAATATGCGAATGAATAAAGTACTACTACATTTCAAATATTTTGTAAGTCAAAATAATAAAAAATGGCATTTAAAAGAAATGATATATCATTTAAAAGCCGGTCTAGTTACTTTTCATTAAAATCTATTTACTTTTATTTTTCAAATGTCACACCAGTAAAAACAAATGATTATTCAGTTAAAAATAAATGTTAAAATTTTACCCACCGATTCCGTAATGATTGATTAAAAATTTATTTTATATTGTTTGGGTTTTTCATAATTTGTTTTGTTTTGAATCTTTACAACACGCAGAGAAAAAACTTGGTTGCAATATGATCACTGCTACTATATTGTGCTTGCTGCAATCGGGTATGGTTGTCACAACGAAGTTATTGGTTTTCTAACCTTCAACATGGTCGCTACCATCATTATTTAGTAAATATTTTACTATTTTATGATTGGCACCTTCTATTTTAAAACATGATTAGCTGTAACCATACTATGGTAACAAAAATCCTGATTATGAAAAAAAAATGATAATTATGCAACGATGAAATGCTGGCAACAATGAATAGATAATTATACATCAAATAAAACATGACTTTGACATTTACAGGCATAATATTGTCTTGTTTTCATAAAACCAAAATTTTATCAGTTCAGTCAGTTTGTTTTTCATTGTCAAAAAGATTATATTGAAAGATTTTATATTTTTTTAATTCTTTTCAATAAAAGCAATTAGATTTTTTTGATAAATTTGTTTATTAATTAATTTCTTGTTTTTACAAAAATTAATAAAATATTTTTCATAAGATAAAGTCTGTAGAACCCAAGATTTTTTTTTTCGTACGAAAGGATTTTTACACAAAATAATAGAAATTTATAAATTTATCTCATAAAAATGTTTTTGGATTTTATGGACTTTTCCTCAAACTAAAATTCTTAAAACTGTTGCTTAGATAAAAGATCATATATTCCAAAAAAAAAACTTAGAAAGAAAAATTCATAGATTCTGAAGACTTTTCATGATGAAAAATACTTAGATTCTAAGGACTTTTTCTAGTAGAAATATTCCTAGATTCTTAAGACTTTTTCTTAAAGAAAAATTTCTAAAAAAAAATTTTAAAAATGTCGTTAGAATCTAAGATTTTTTTATTAAAAAAAAAGTCATTAGAATTTAAAAAAAAAAATAAGTATTTTTCTTAAAAAAAAGTCCACCGATTAAAAGTTTTCTTGAAAGAAAAGTTCTTTGAATCTATAATTTTTTCCTTAACAATTTTTCTTCAAAAAGTCCTTAATATCATTTTTTTAGAAAAAACATATCTAAGGGAAATATTTTTAAATTTAAAGAGCTTTTCATAGTTTCTAAGAACTTTTCCTTTAAGAAATTTTCTTAGATTAGGGATCATACGAGTATAATGATAATCCAGTAATCATAATAAAATTATTAGGGACCATAATATAATAACATTTTGAGAATACGATTACTACGTGCGATCACTTTATGATAAATTCAATATCATAACATGTTTATTTAGGACCATAATATGGTATTATTATATTATTATCAACTATATATATGATTCTCTTCGAATATGATTGCCTCAACCATGTTTTTTCTTTGCGTGAATGTATACTCACTCACTATATAAATGCATGTTGTGTGAAATTTGAAATTTAAACAAAAAACAAATAAAAGAAAACTAAAGGACAATGACAGTAAATCATTTTGAATAAATGTATAAAAAAGTTAAAATAAATATTTCTTTGAAAAATAAATGTATGTTCCTTTATTTTTAACTGAACTGAAAATATTTTTATTAAACTACAAACAGTAAACTACCCAGCAATAACAGACCTTACCAAATAATATAATTCTAACTTATTTTGCTTGAAAGCTGACATAAAGAATAATTGTTTACACGTATGCATATTAATAACTCGTTACCAATTATTATTTAATTTTCCATAAGAAAGTGAGTAACACATTATTTTTTAACTCCTGGTACCCAATTATAATTTAAGTTTGAGTAAGCGATAATGAAATGGAATGAAGTGTTGTTTATCCCAATTTATAATCTGCTTTTCTTTTTTTGGATTACATAAATTAACCCTTTGACGGTCAATATTTGGTAAATGTCCCATTTTTAGTTTTTGTCATATTTGGGCTATTTTTTAACCGATTTTCTTAAATGTGGCTTAATTCGACAGAGGATAGTTGTTGCTTTCATACAATACTAACCGTTTGGATCAATATGGTCTCAGAGCCAATAGGATCACCACGAACTCAAAAAAAAATATACATAGAGCAATTCCATATGAAAGCGATCACCTTTTGGACGACCCCTCTCCGATTTTAAAATAAATAGTCTCAATCGATTGCCCAGCAAAAAATAATGTACCTACATATTTTTTTTTTTTTATAGTGACTGGTTTAGTGGTGGTGTACACCACTGTCATGTGACAAAATTGAAGAATTCTTCATAAGGGACCTCATTGAAAGTTGTTTAAAAAAAAAAACTACTAAAGCGATCGCAACGAGTGATAGCTCGTTGGAAAGGTATTGAATCAGGCTTTAATTGAAAAATAAAAAATTTTCCTAATTTTTCTCAGAATTTTACCTTTTTTCCCATGAAAATTAAATTTTCCCATGAAAATTAAATTTTCCGATTTTCCACAGAAGCTCCTAAATTTTCCGGCTAATTTTATTTTTTTTGGATTCCTCATAATTTTTGCTTTAAGAATCATCAATAAAAAAATGGGCCCGACTCCTTGTTTGGACAGGAGAAGAGCATTTAAGAGACCACCTTGTTCTCATTGTTTTTATATTTTTTATAATTGAATTATTTTTAATTATTTAACATTATTTTATTTTATTATTAAAAATACATTTTAAAAATTATTTTACAGTTAAAAATACATTTATGAAGAAAAAATCAATTTTTTTTAAGAGCCCCAAGTTGAGTGTGTAGTGAATATGGTCTGCCTGCCTTCACAAGATCGGCCATAAATCCATGGATAATAGCAGCAGTGGCATGTAATGGCACACCAAACCCGACTGAGGCTACAGGTCATAAAATGTTTTGTAAATTTTTTAAATTACCAGGTAATAAATATTTCGCCTAAAATGACACGTGCAGAAACAAGTCACAAAACACGGATTTTCCATAAATATGGCGAAATATTTATTACCTGGTAATTTAACAAATTTACAAAACATTTTATGACCTGTGGTCGGCTTATTGGCAGTAACCAATTAAGTCCCTCTTTAAAAAACATTTTATGACCAGTAGTTCACGCAAATTTTCCTATTAAAGAAAAGCAAATATCGCTTATTTTTTTTTTACCTATTTTTTACCAAAAAATAAATATAAATACTTCATACACTCTGAGTCAAATTTCAGTTGAATACTAAACGTGAAAGTGTTAAAGTGTTTTTTTTTTTGTAAAGTAAAGAGTGAAGCTGTAAAGACAATTTAAAGTAAAATGAATAAATTTTGCTGCAATCCGTTTAACAAGAGTGGACATCGTTCGAAAAAGATAAAAGTATTAAAATTAACTGGTGTTTCGAAGCGATACATGAATGAATTAAATATACAATACGGTGAAGAAGCACAATTCATTTGCCCCAAGTGTAAAATCGATTTGTCTCAACAAGCAAATGCATTAAAACAAATGCAACCACAATCCGAGAGTGAAATGACAATTGAACAAAATGTTTCATCTGATAGTGAGGCAGACATTCCATGGTCAATATGTCTTTGAGTCCTTTGAATGAGGTTATTACCAGTTTAGGTGAAACGCCTATTAGAAAAAGAAAGTTGCGAAGTGAGAAATACAGGAAAGATAAAAAAGGCAAGGTTATGAGTGCAATCGCGACAATATTTGATGAAGGATCTGATAACGAATGCAGTCAAGCAGATGACGTTGATGACGGCAAACAAATGATTGAGCAGTTGAAAAGAAAATTCAATTTAGCGACCACTTTTCCGGACAAATATCTCATTTTATCTGTGCTGCCTCAATCATGGTCTATACGCAAGATTTCTGAACAGCTTCAAACATCTTTTTACATCGCGAGAAGAAGCAAAGAATTAGTTCGACAGAAGGGCATATTGGCGACTCCCACCAAGAAATTTGGCTCAAGGACCCTCAGCGAAGCAACGGTGAAATTGATTCAAGATTTTTACTGCAATGATGACAACAGCCGCGCCTGCCCAGGTACACGTGACTATGTTATCACACGTGAAGATGGAGAAAAAGTACACAAGCAGCGCGGATTATTATTATGTAATCTATCCGAAGCATACCATCAGTTCAAAGAGAAATACCCAGCAGAAAAAGTGGGATTTTCTAAGTTTGCCATCCTACGACCAAAAGAATGCGTGCTGGCAGTAGACAGGCACGGAACGCATTCAGTCTGCGTTTGCATGTTTCATCAAAACATCAAATTAATGTTCTTTCTATGCAAGAAATTGAAAGTATTTCACGGTGAAATTGAAACATATAGGGACCTCCTGTCGAAGTCGTTGTGCGCATACCCCACGGAAAATTGTCATCTGTCCAAATGCGACAATTGTCCGAAGATTGACGAGCTATATTTGGCGGAAAAGTTTGAACAGCTGTTAATTCAGGAGGTGCATTTCAAACAGTGGATAATTAGCAGCGGCAGATGTTCCCTTGAGACCGTGGTAAAGCAGATTCCGGAATTCATCAAGAAATTCGGATTCAAGTTGAATGAACTGAAGGCGCACCATTTCATATCCGAGATGCAATCGAAATTTCTAAAGGAAAGTAAGGAGAAATAAGCCCAAAATGAATTCATTGTGATAAGCGACTTTGCCGAGAATTACACTTTTCTCGTTCATGATGAAGTTCAGGCTTATCACTGGGCAAACGACCAGTGCACGGTGCATCCTTTATGCATTTATTTCAAAAACGAAGATAAGGAACTACAGACCGTAAGCCTTGTTGTTGTCGCGGAGAGTTTAGCTCATAATTATGTGTCCGTTTATTTATTTCAAATGAAACTGTTTGAATTCTTAAGATCAAAATTCGATGCAATCGACAAAGTAACGTTTTTCGCGGCTTCTCAGTACAAGAATAAAAAAATTTTTACAATCTTTGCATAATTGAAGAAGAACAAAACTGCAAGGTCGAGTGGCACTTTTTTGCGACGTCCCACGGTAAGGGCCCATGCGATGCGTTAGGGGGAACCCTAAAACGCATGGCGACTAAGGCAAGTTTGCAAAGGCCATATACTGACCAGATCTTAAATGTACAACATTTGTTTTCGTGGATTCAAAGCAAGGAAATTGCCATTAACACAGTTTTATGCACTCAAAAAGAACACGATGCCATGGAGCGACGACTTCAAAACAAATATAATAATGTCAAAACTATAACTGGAACGCAAAAGTTTCATTGCTCCATACCAAATATTTCTGATATGTCAATTAATGTAAAGCGGTACTCTTCGTCTGCCGACGTGCTAAATTTAAAGTTACTTTAATTTTAAAATGATGCCAAGACAATTGAAATTTTTAATAAATATTGTAATTAAGTATAAGCAGCAAAATAAGAAAGATTTTTTCTTCATAAATGTATTTTTAACTGTAAAATAATTTTTAAAATGTATTTTTAATAATAAAATAAAATAATGTTAAATAATTAAAAATAATTAAAAATAATTCAATTATAAAAAATATAAAAACAATGAGAACAAGGTGGTCTCTTAAATGCTCTTCTCCTGTCCAAACAAGGAGTCGGGCCCATTTTTTTATTGCTGATTCTTAAAGCAAAAATTATGAGGAATCCAAAAAAAATTAAATTAGCCGGAAAATTTAGGAGCTTCTGTGGAAAATCGGAAAATTTAATTTTCATGGGAAAAAAGGTAAATTTCTGAGAAAAATTAGGAAAATTTTATTTTTCAATTAAAGCCTGATTTAATACCTTTCCAACGAGCTATCACTCGTTGCGATCGCTTTAGTAGTTTTTTTAACAACTTTCAATGAGGTCCCTTATGAAGAATTCTTCAATTTTGTCACATGACAGTGGTGTACACCACCACTAAACCAGTCACTATATAAAAAAAAAAAAAAAATATGTAGGTACATTATTTTTTGCTGGGCAATCGATTGAGACTATTTATTTTAAAATCGGAGAGGGGTCGTCCAAAAATTTGCCAATTTTGATCGTTTTCATATGGAATTGCTCTATATATTTTTGCATAATTTTTGGGAATCATTTTCTCGAGTCCCATTGGACAACACAGGGAATCAAAATTTTGGTAGGCAATGGTCCATTGCTTTGATTTTTAGAAAAACTATTTTAATTCATAAATTAATAAAATAGACATTAATAAATAAAGTTATTTAAACTATTTATTTACAACGGCTCATTATTATTTATATTAAAATAATAGGAAAGGTAAGCCCTCACAGGTAAATTATTATTATTATTATTATTATTATTATTTAGTTCAAAATAATGAAATAAGTAACATATTATAGGTAATACATTATTTTTACTTTTAAAATAATGCTAAATATAAGGAATACTCATTATAAAGTAATGATGTGTCATTACCATGTCTTTGCTGAGTACACAATTTTCTAAGTGTATCTGTTATTAGCTAGTAGTGTTCTCTCGGTTGACATGTTAAATAAGTTTGCATGCACCAAACGTGTTTGGCCATTATCTAAACAAAGCATATCTTTTTAAGCAGTTTGGTATTGCAAATTATCAAATCGGTTCGGCGGTATAAAATACGACTTTAAATTTTTCATACACTAATAATACTCCATGCATAAAAATACGAAAAAATGTCAAAATAACAAAAATTGGTATAAATTCAGAATGAGAAGGATTAAACCCATAAAATTTAGCAATAAAGTTAAAACCTTAGCGTAAAAAATTATGTGGCTAGATAAAAGTCATAAATTTCAAACAAAAAGAATCATATTTTTACTTCTTCCATAAACTTTTCCCAATTTGCTTTTCTTTTGTCTTAAAGAAAAAAATTCAATGCAATTACTTTTTTACATATTACACAGAAGAGAGCTGAAGGTTTAAAACGAATTAAGGATTAAGATTAAGAGCTTTTAGTAAGAAGTCGTTGCTATTAAATTTAATTTTTATGAATTAAAGAAATTGTACCCCATTAAAAGTATTCATCTTAAATGTTAAGCTCTATAGAATTTTTAACAAATTGTAAAATTTTATTTTTAGCATACATGTTGGTGATTTGTATTTTGTGTATATAACACGTGGGTAAATTTATAAGTAAACAAATTTTTTTTTAAATTTGTTGCTTTTTTAAGATAATCGATAATTACTTTGATTAAAATATTTATATATTGATTATAATTAATAAGGATTTACAAAAACAATTAAATTTTTAAATCTAAGCACTGTGTTTAATATAAACTTATCAAATTACCCTTTATATGCGGCTTTCCATAGGAACCACCCCGTCATAAGAAAAGTAAACCGTATCAATGACAAGCTTACAGTTTTTATTGTCATATAAATATGATACGGTTAAAAAATGGAGCAACTTTTTAAATTTTACCAAAAAGTGGAAGGAGTTAGGCGTAGTTAGAGTTTATCTTTAGTATATTATTTAAAACAATTACTATTTAATTTTAAAAAAATTCCATAAATTTGATAATGCTAATGGAGTTTTTTATGTCAATGGAGTTTAAAATTTAAATATTTATTCTATAAATTAGCACCACACTTCGTATGATATGTATGATGTCCCCAGCAAAAACATGGTTATGGCATATCATTACTTTATACATTACTTTGTAATAAGTACTCCTTACATTCAGCATTATTTTTAAAATAAAAATAAAAATTATATATTATCTATAATATGTGACTTATTTTATTATTTTAAATTAAATAATAATAAGTCACCTGTAACGGCTCACGTATTATTTTAATATAAACAATAATGAATCATTGTTAATTGTTTAAACAACTTTATTTATTTATGTGTATTTTATTAATTCATGAATTAAAAGCGTTTAATAAAAAAAATTATCATGTAAGTGAAGAGGAAAAAGCCTACAAATTAGTTTAGAGTAGCATCGAATTAATTTATTTTAACTTATTTGTCTTATAACACAACTTATGTAATTAACTTTAGTATTCAAATCACGAATATGAGAAACATTTTAAAATATCTTGGGGCAAAAATCGTTTCGAAATATTCTTTTTTAAAAATTTTTCAAAAATCAAATTTGGAATTAAGGAAAAAAATCTATAAAAATCAAATAAAATAAAATTTACTTGAATTTCAATACGAATAAAAAATGTTGAAAACTGAGCCAAAAATTTTCTCTTTTTGACCTTTGACGACCCATGGGATACATATGTATGTCCCTGTAATAAATGAAGTAACCAATTCTAAATATCTCGTTGTTTCCAAAAATTAAAGGAATGAACCATGTCCTACCAAAATATTGATCCCCTGTGTTGTCCAATAGAATTCGAGAAAATGTGTTTCAAAAATTATGCAAATATATATATTTTTTTATGAATTTGTCGTGATCCTATTGGCTCTGAGACCATATTGATCCAAATAGTTAGTATTGTGTGAAAGCAACAACTATCATCTGTCAATACAAGCCACATATCGTCTGTCGATACAAGCCACATGCCAAATACTACAAAAACTAAAAATGGGACATTTATCAACCATTGGCCGTCAAAGGGTTAATTTATATATATTTCCTTTTAAGGGAAAAGCGGTTTAGAAATTGGGATTCACAATACTGCATCGTATTGTATTGTCGCTTACTCAAAGTTAAATTATAATTGGTTACCAGGTGTTAAAAAATAATGTGTTACTCAATTTCTTACAGAAAAATAAATAATAATTGGTTATTATTAATATGCATGCGCGTAACCCATTATTCTTTATTTTTTCGTAAGCAGAACACCTTACCTTTTGGGACATCCCATATAAAGGGTGATTAAATTTTAAGGGCCGATATTGAATGTGAACCACACCTAAGCGTCAAATTTTTTATACATTTCATTTGACATTTCTCAATTTTGGACCAGGGAAGGATACACAATCAAGCAACGCGTTAAAGTTATTCGGGCTTATTATGAAAATGGGCGTTCAAATCAAAATGAACTTTGTGATTTTTTTGGTCAGCATAATCGACCAAATGTGTCCACAATCGGGATAATTGTGCACATATTTCTGCAAATCGGGTCTGTAGGAAATGAGAAAACACCTGTGCATGCTCGCCAAGTTCGTTCTGCGGAAAACATTGCTGTTGTTCGCGATAGTGTGTTAGAATAGCCGCCAACCTCGACTCGCCGTCGGTGTTGGCTATCGCGAGATCATAACGGAATTCTTAAAGCCATAAATTGAAGATATGCATGTGCACGATATGTGGTTTCAACAAGACGGTGCTACTTGCCACACCGCTACCGAAACAATGGCTCTTTTGAGCGACAAATTCAATGGCCGTGTTATCTCACGTGGTGGCGATGTCAATTGTCCGTCAAGATCATATGATTTGACACCGTTGGACTTCTTTCTTTGGAGTTATTTGAAAGAAAAGGTGTACGTCGATAAGCCAGCAATAATTCAAGAGCAAAAGGATGAGATAATTCGGCACATTAACGGCATGGAACCTCAACTGTTCCTCAGCGTCATCAAAAATTCGGACCATTGGATGGAGGTGTGCCGCCGAGGTCGTGGCGCCTATTTGGCCGATATTTTATTCCATACATAATTGAACCATACCATATTATCATAATAAAAAGAAATGACAATAATTTCCTAAATAATTTGTGTTTTATTCAAAGTCAACATCGGCCCTTAAAATTGAACCACCCTTAAAAAAAAGTTGGAATTATAATATAAAGGGTAATACGTGAAAACCTTGGAGTTTAGATTACTAGACTCATTATTTGGTAAGGTGTGTTTTTGCTGGGGTCATTACTGATTTTAGAAAAATTCCATTTATTTAATGAAAAATTTCAATAGACGAGATTCCAGAGAAATTTTATATATTTAACGCAAAAAGTCATTATTCTAATGTTGATAATTCTCTCAGTATTCTTTGTCCATTTAAAAAAAAAAAAATAAATTCATTTAAATTTTTATTCGTATCAAATAGAACAATAAATACTAAAGGTTTGACATTGACACAATATAAACCTTTTTTTCTGGTCACTTGATATAGAAAACCCCATTTTTTTATCCTTAATTTGTACATAGTATTCTTAGATGTTTTGGTTTTTTTGGTTTATATTACATCTATTGTTGGTAACATTATATATTTCGTTTCATTAAGTAAGGAAAACTCTTAAGGGAGTTTGTGGTTCATTAATTTTTATATATTTTTATTTTACCTATTCTTACTTTTATTTGTAAAACAAAAGTTGTACAAAGAGTAAAATAAAAACGTTGACAAAAGATTTAAGATTTTATGTTAGCTATGGGAAATAAAATTTGAATGTGCAAACTCTCAAAAGAACCGAATGCCAGCATTTGTATAAATCATTGCAATAAACCAAAAAAATTTAATTTTCATGCTCTTGGTTTTGTTTTTCAGCTTGAAAAATTACTGTAACTGTAATATGTGTGTTACGCTAGAGTGTGGAAAGCGAACTTTCAAGTTTGACATTAGTTCTAGGAGCTGATGTATGAAATTGCACCGGCAGTCATTTTCAGAAAACCCTGATGCTACGTAATTACGGTGTTTTTGAAAATTTGGGTTATTAAAATAATTACAAAACTAAAATTTGCCTAAATTCATAATTTTATTAAAGCTAAATATGTTCTTATTGGTTGCAATTTGACTTCTATATATATATGATACTGATAAGGACCACGGATGTGGTAAAAATTTGGGTTGAAAGGGTGAAAAATCGGCTTGCCCAAACCGCTGAAGCTAGGAGGTTTAAAAATGTAGTAAAGGTTTTTCTTTAGCTAAGACTAAGACGGGATTTTTGGTCAAACCCATTTTGGCTGAAATTTTTAATATCCGAAAGTTCCTCTGAGTTCCTCACTGATAAGACGAAATTTTTGGAAATAACTACGGAGTGGTGGAAAATGGTAAAAGAGAAGGAAAAATTTTCTTCCTTGACGACATACCCAAACTTCTTTGGCTAAAAATCTAAAGTTTAAGATATGTGTTTCCTGTAGACGGGACTGATAATATTTGTGGATGTGTATTCATCGATTATGGTTAGCTCACTATAAGGCGAGATTTTTGGGAGGTAAAAAAGGAGAAGTGTACCCCTTGACGGCCAGCCCAAACACCTGAAATAAGATGGATATTTTTTAAAATTCTTACGGGTTGTGACAAACGGTAAAAGAGAAGGGAAAAGTTTCCTCTGGGACAGCCTACCCAAACTTCGTTGTCTGAAAACCTGATGTTGTAAAAATGTGTTTCTTGGAAATAGGCTTACTCACTGATAATATGGGATATTTGGAGACGCATACAGGGAGAGGAAAAAGTCCCCTCTGACGGCCTGCGAAAACTAGTTTGGTAGAAACCTGCAACTTGTTTCTGTTTTCCTCGCATTGTTAAAGTTTTCGCAAAAAACATGTAAATTGCAAGCTTGTTCTGCTTTCTATAGGGTAAGCCACAGCAATTAAATATATTTTAATTAAAAGAACATAATAATGCGCTGTATTTATATAATTTTTCTATCTAATAAGGTATTTTTCAAAAGTAAATGTGTCAACAGTTTTAAAAGTGAAAAGCTCTACTGAAATTTCCACTTAAAATGCAATCAATTTTATTATCTATTAAGGCACCCTGTATAAAGTAGGGTGACCATTTCTCGATGCGAGAACTTCTTGCATCAGCTACAATAGTGATGTTGAAATTTTGAATAAACGGTAAAATGCAGTTTTGAAGGTGAAAACTTCAAAACTTCCCTTAACGGAGAAACAAATTAGAACATAGCATGAACGAAGGGTTTGGCATGATAACGGAATTGGGAACAAATGAAATTGAAATACTACACAAGAAGAATGTAATGGAACGGGGAAGAAGTGGAATTCTAACAATATACAAGGGACACAAGGGGAAAGAATGGAATGAAACGAGGAACGAGAACAATATGAAATGGAACGGGGGACAATATGGAATGGAACGGGGAACAATATGGAATGGAACGGGGAACAATATGGAATAGAACGGGAAAGAATATGGAATGGAACGGGGAACAACATGGAATACAACGGGGAACGATTGGAATTGAAACCCAGCACAAGGGAAAAGTAATCAAATGGAACGTGTATCGACTGGGTTTTTAACACTACACAAGAGGAACGAAATGGAGTGGGCGAGAAACGAATGGAATTGGGGAATAGGGGAACGAGACTGAATGTAAAGGGAAGCCAGTAGAATTGGAATACTAGACAAAGAGAACTAATGGAATAAAACGGGGAACCAATTGTATGAAATGAGGAACGAGTGGTATTGAGCGGAGGAACTGAGATGGAATGGAGTCCAAGTGAAATGCAAGAAAAGGGAAAAGAAATATAATGAAACAAGGAAAGAGTAGAATTGAACCACTGCACAAGGTGAATTTCAATTGCAATTGTTCCCAGCCCAACCGCCAAAGCTTAGAACTTGAAATTTGGCATGTACAGTTGTGTGGTCACACAATTAAGTCATTCGTACTAATTAAATTCCTATCAAGAACAAATATTATATATTTTAGCCATAAAAAATTAAGTTTTATTTATTTGTCTAAAATCTTATAAACTAACTTAAACATGACCACGCCTGTAGATTCCTCCTCCAACGTAGACATCCATTAAAAAGGGATTTTTGAAAAACTTTGTGGGGGAAAACCCCATTAGTGTCTTGTTCAAAAACTTTGGCTATAAATCTGGAATTTAAATTGTATTCTCTATGGCATATGGTCTGATTCTCTGAAGGAATTTGCAATTAAAGTATGGTAAAAATTAGAATAAAAAGGAAAAAGGTACCCCTTGAATGACCTTTACAAAGCCTTTAATCTAGAAATCAGAAACTTGAACTACAGAAGTTTAAACAATTTTATTCAAAGAGAGACTAACGTAGAAAAAATAATTTAATTTTCTTCTTAATAAATATATTCCGAAGTATCGGACCTTTGACCTATTTATAACAATTTAATGGCGTTCGGAAAATGCCTGTAATTTGACAATTTAAATTTAGAATTAAAAAAATATATTTTTTAATTCAAAATTAGTTAGTTAAATTTACCTAAAGATCCTCAAAATATGTTTTTATCTTTTTTATTTACAAAAAAAATCGAATGTTTTTCCCCATCTATTCAGAAATCTTTAGGGTGTTCCTCAGCTTCGTTTTAGCGAGAAACCACAAACACATACTTAACCGATCGGGTTGAAATTTCACACATATTAAACTTATGCCTAATTCTATAAGTAAAAGTTCATTTTACCCGCTCCAACCTAATGTACATGTATCTACCGTACACACAAAGTTATTATAGTCCTTAACATTTGGTACTTTTGAATATGTTATGAATATAAATTAACACTTTAAGGTAAAGTCAAAAGACTTTTGTTAAATTATATATATTTAAAATTTTATAGATTTTTTGGCAGTTAGGATTCTTAGTGGGTTAATATTTCTTATGTACTCTCAAATAATGTTTAAAGTTCATCGTCTTTGTTTCTGAAGACATATAACATTTTTGTAGAGCTTGGGTTTTTCTCTTTGCAATTTTCTTGGCAAACTGCCACCATGTAATTTAAAAGACAGCTAACAATGAGGTGTTATAAAATTATAATAAAGTATAAATGAATATTTGAAATTGTAATCATTTTTATGAGTGAATGTTTGTGTGTGTTGTCTACCAAAACCATGAAAACATACAAAATTTAGTATTTGAATATTTTATCTTAAACGTTTTTTACGACAAATGTCATTTAATGGTTGTGGAGCTGTAATAAATGAATGTGTTTCATCTCTAAATATTTTTATCAGGAAATTTTATTTGCATATGTTTCCCATAAGTAGTAAAAATTTACAATACACAATCATACTAATAATGTCTTCCTTTTTAACTTCAAGTTGTATGACCTTTCGCTGTTTCTGAAAAAATTGTATAATTGAATTCGTATATGGAGGAAATACAATATTGAAAATATAAGAAAAAACTTAAAAGTACGTAATTAAAACACACACATTAAGTAACATCTGTAAATTCTGAGATAGATAGCTTTTGGTCACAAGTTCTATTAAAGCCTTTAAAATCTCGACTTCGCTTTTATGCTTACCACTTTTGATGACCCTGACAAATCTTGGCGAAACGTTGGACAAAATAATAAAATAATTTTTTATCCAAAAATCTGTATTTCATTCAAAAAGTCACGGACTAATTGACTCGTACATATGAAGATACATGATCACACATGGGCTTGTATATGATCATATATGAGTATGCGTGATCATATACGTACATGCATAGTTTAATTTATGATTATACATGAGCTCACATATGACTATATATCTGCCGATCCGAAATTTTAGGGCATATTCTCATATATTTTTCATGTACGTTCAGGTATTAATATATATAGTCATATATCCTTAAATTTCGGATCTGAAGATACATGAACATTTCTGAGATCATGTATGATTAAATAATGTACTATGCATGGACGTCTATGATCTTGATTACCCACGTATACCGCATATACCGGTCCATGTATGATCATGTATGTTCATATATATTTCAATTTCTAGATGTGTAGATATAATCAATAATAATAACATACATTAATGATAACAATAATGATCTCACTTTTAACTTTTTGTAGTTCAAATGCCTTAATATGTTATATGAGGGTTTTCTAAGGGAAACTGCACGCAGAGAAAAAACATGGTTGCAACATGATCACTGCTACTATATTGTGCTTGCTGCAATCGGGTATGGTTGTCACAACCGTATTATTAGTTGTCTTACCATCAACATGGTCGCTACCATCATTATTATAGTAAATATTTCACTATTTTATGATTGACACCTTGTATTTTATAACATGATTAGCTGTAAGCATACTGTGGTAACAAAAATTCTGACTATGAAAAAAATATGATAGTTATGTAACCATAAAATGCTGTCAACAATCAATGAATAATTATACATCAAATAAAACATGACTTTGACATTTACAGTCCTAATATGTACGAGTATTGTCTTGTTTTCATTAAAACCAAAATGTCTTAAAAACAATCATATATTGTTTACTAAAACTGGACAGAAAATATCTTTCATGTGGCATTAAAACATTTCATAAATTGACCAATTAAGATCCAGTTTATTTTTTATTTTAACTTTAGAAGATTTTTTTGATGGTTTTTTTGAAAATTCCTTATACATGTAATATTATTTACAATAAGCAATTCATTGTCAAAAAGATTCTATATAAAGATTTTATATGGATCATATTATGATAACCCAGAAATCATAATATAGTTATGGGGACTATAATGTAATAACATTTTCAGCATACTATGAGTACATGCAATCATATTATGATAAATTCAACATCATAATATGTTTATACAGAATCATAATATTGTAATATTTGAATCATAATATAACTGTAGGGACAATATTATGGTAAAATTATGGATATTTTATTATCATAATATGATAACCATAATATAGTACGACTATGGTTGGCACAATCATAAACCCAAAAATATATGATGCTCTTCGAATATGATGCTCCCAACCATGTTTTTTCTTTGCGTGTGAGAACTTTTTCTTTTAGAAAACTCTCAGCCACTGAAAATTTTTTCGATAAAAATAGATTTTCTATCTAATCCTGAGCACTTTTCCTTACAGAATAGCCCTTAGACTCAAAGAGCTGTTTTCTTTAGAAAATTCCTCGGATTATAAGAACCTTTTTCTGTAGAGGAACCTTCAGATTAAGAGAACGTTTTCTATAGAAAATCCATGAGATTGTAAGTACTTTTTGCAGGGAAAGAAAATTATCAGCTAATACGGCTTTCTTCAAAAGTAAATTTCTGAAATTGTGAAAACATTTCCATTCAAAAAGACGAATTATCAGATGTTTTTCTTTATAAAATTCTGTTCATTTTTTTGGTTTAAAACCCCTCAATTTCTCAGGACTTCTTTTTATAGACAAATTTCTCTAAGTATTACAGTTTTTAACTTCTTAAGTTTTTTATATTCTTATTTTATTATTTATTACAGTTTTTCATATGAAAAGTCTTTCGAATATGAGGCTTTTTCTATAGAAAATTGAGGACATGCAAAAAATTCAACTGTGCGAAATTAATATTAATATGTAATAACTTTTTAGTATTAATCATGAGAAAATTAACTAATATACGTGCTTTCGTTTATGCCCGAAATTTTTATTCGATTTGGCCAAAATTGTATATATCTTATTTAGGTCAGATTTATGTGAGAGTGCAAAATTTGGTAAAAATTGATCAATATTTCTTATTAATCGCAATTTATTATGACAGAGAGTAGATCAACAAGAGAAACTAATTTGATCATTTTAGTTTGCAACAACCCCCAACTTAAAGACATTAATCTTCAAAATAAACATGTCACTAAATTGGTGGGGGGCCAACCTACTCGTTACTTTGCACATAAACTAAACAGTAACGAGTAGTAACACATTTCGGCTTAAAAACAAATTGGTTTCTGAAATGCCACATAAGAAAGAACAAATAATTTAGATAATTACTCACCTTTATATATTTATTTTGGTCATGTATGTAAAATAATTAAAGGATTTAAATTAAAATTTAATATTTTTAAACGAACGAACCGATTACCGTTTATATTTATAAGTTTTAGCACTAAATTCACATATTTTTTATATTTAAACAAATTTATTAATAAATATAATATTTTAATTAAGATTAAATAATATACCGCTACAAAGAGAATAAAATACTTTTTACTGAACCGTCTAATATTCATTTTATTAAAAGAGCAATATTCCCATTAAGAGAATTTAAACATCAAATATATTTATGCAAAATTATTACGAAGAGAAATTGAAAAAATAATGCAAATTTACTAACAATAACAACATTGCAATATTATTGCAACAACTGTTTTTTTTTTTCTATTTTGTAGAGTTATAAAATGTGTCCAACAAATTATTTTTCACTTTTCTTGTTTTCACAATAAGAATCAAAAGGTTTTTAATTTTTTTCCATTATATTGTACAACCTGCCAATACACACTGGTTATTTTTTTACACAATGTCAAAAGTTCCACAAAATATATTGCATAGTGTATGGATACCAGAGAACTGCAAAATCAACTTTTTTCTTGATTTAATCATACACAAAAATTCTTGTTCACTTTTAATAATTCAACAAAATTCACTGTAGAATAAAATCAGCATCATGTTACTGAACACATAATTGGAATCAGTGTGAATCATCTGTCGTTTATGTTTTATGCAAATGTAATCACTTAACAGTGTTCAGTAACATGAAGCTGATTTTATTCTACAGTGAATTTTGTTGAATTATTAAAAGTGAACAAGAATTTTTGTGTATGATTAAATCAAGAAAAAAGTTGATTTTACAGTTTTTTGATGGATACCTTTAAAACAACAATGTGTTTTAAATTCTCTACACTTTTTTATAATTTTACTATTCATAAGCTTCCTTTATTCTCTTTTCACTGATGACTCAGTTTGTTCAATGCAAAATAAAAAAATAACAATTCATACAATAATATTTTTATTAACTTTTATTAAAATAAAGCAAAACAAAACATAATGAAGAATTTAACAAAACTTTAATTTCAAAATTCACTTTAATGATATTTGCTGATTTTTTTTTTTTTTTTGATTTACCAATAGTTTTCTTTTAATAATTAAAACACTCACTATTTTTTTAACACATAAACGGACGACGCGTTAAAACTCCCGATTTAGTTGAGTACTTACTAAAAACTGAATAAAAAGTCGATGCAAAAGAGTTGCAATTCTAAAGTTAATAGTGTGTCATGGAAAGTGAATAAGAACACAAAACAGACAAAAGAATACAATAACTTTGATCATGAAAGCAGATGCTAGTATTTTTTATAATTATGTAATATACAAATAAAGTGAGACAACTAAGAGTATAAACAATGATGCCAAACGTGACGTTTTTACATAATTTTGACGATTCATTTTTTTTGTGAAATTTTGTCGATTGCCGATTGGTGATTTTTTGGTAAAAATATTACAGAGTTTTTAAATATGTATTACAGATTGTTTAACCAATTTGGTGCAAAACTATAAAAAAAGAGATTTAAAAAAAATCTTTTAGAATCGTATTTTTAAGTATTCACGAGGAAATGCTTACCCGCCGATTTGGTTGAAACTCGGATACGTGATTTTAGTTTTTTTAAACGAAACTGAAAACCGGATACAGTCTTTTGAATTTTTAAAAAATTCATATTTTTGTTAATTTTAGCACCACCTAGTAAAAGCACACTTTACCAAATAATGGGTCTAGTAATATAAACTCAAAGTTTTTTACGTATTACTCTTTGTATTACAATTCTAACTTTTTTATATGGGATGTGCCCAAAGGAAAGGTGTTGTGTTAACGTGCCAGCCTACGAAAAAATAAAGAATAATGGCTTACACGTATCCATATTAATAATTGGTTACAACCAGACTCGGATCCAGCTCAAGCTTTTTTTTTGGGGGGGGGGGGGGGGGCTTTCTTGATTTTTTCTTTACCCTCCACTATATACACACACAAAAATTGCAAAATTCTGTTTGTAATATTGTAGGTGTTCCTAAATATGTTGTATCCTTCTTTAATTGTACTTTGTTATTTTAGAATTACTTTTGCCTTAATTTACATATATGAATTATTTTTGAAAATGTGTTTTTCCGTTTTGTTTAATTTTTTCTTAAGAAAATTTTAAACTTGTTTCAATAAACTTCAACTTTTTATAACGTTTCAAAAAAAATTATTTTCACTACAATTAGCGATCCTGCCAGGTTTTGGTCAAAATATTTTTGCATTAAAAAAAAAACAAACAATATACTTATTTTGGATCAATTTTGTTCTGTGTGATAACATTAAAATACAACTTTAATCGGCATATGCGCCACAGGATATTTTACATTATTTACACAGGATATTTTACATTATTATTATTATAGTGAAGATTTTTTTTTAGATTGTTTCGATTCACTATCAACAGGCTGATGTATACATTCCATCATATTTAAAGAAAAATTTCGAAATTTGGAGTATTCAAGATTTAAGATTAGCAACTGGATTTTGTGACCTTCAAGAATTACAGGAAATTTCGCTATATATAAACTTAAGTATACTTTGCTATTTTTAAATTTATTACGCGTTTATACTGAATAGAATAGAATATTCTTATAGAATATTTTTATAGAATATTTTTGTAAATACAAATAAAAATTTTTTTAAAAAAGCACCAACAATGAATTTGTAAATAAAAAAATTGTTTGTTATTTTTTTATTTTCAAAGAATTTTTATATGAAAAGTAACAATTTACAAACATTTTAAACAAAAAATTGTTAGAAATCGAATTTGAATTTTAAAAAATATTTTTAATTACTTAGAATTTTGTAATATTTTTTTCTGTGTATAGTAAGGGTATATATCAGATTTTCGTTCCGTTTGTTACATGTCGAAATATAGGTCTAAGACCCCATAAAGTATATACATATATATTCGTGATCCTTATGCAATTTTAAGTTGATTTAACAATGTCCGTCTGTCTGTTGAAATGGCTATCACAATGCGAAGACGCAAGCGGGGGTGCTCATTTTTACCTAGATTAATGGACATCCTCGCCATAAGTTTGGTATTGAAAATGAGCAAAATCAGTCCAGCGGTCAAAAAGTTATTAGTAAAAATGTGAAGGTACCTCTAAATAAAAATGAATTCCATACAACAATTTAAATTTCTTAATCTTTACAAAATATCAAAAACAACAAAACGAAATAATAAGTCTTTTCATAAGAATTAAAAAATCATAGATTTTTCAATAAAAGAATTAAAAACGAAACAGGTTAAATAAATTAGTTTTTACATAAAGAAGTTGCAAAAAAGTTTGGAAAAAATATTCCAAATTAGTGTATTATAAAAGTTAAAAAAATAAAAATTAAAAAGAAATAAAATAGTCATAATTGAGTAAAATTAAAAGATACATCGTTTTTTAACTAATTTTGGTTTCCATTTTTAAAATAAATTTCTTATCGGTCAAGCAAATTTTAGATGAAGCATTACGATTTTTATTTCTTTCATTACATTATCTTTGTAAAAAATCTCAAAATCCTTTTTTTAACACGTAAATTTTAGTCCTTGTACATTCTCAACGCCATTATATAAATTAAAGCTTAACTAATTCAACTTTTGACTGTATTAAACCAAGCATTTTAAGATTTTGTTTCAATAATGTATAGAAAAAGTGTAAAATAAAAAAGTAACATGCTATATCTAAAAATCCAATTGAACGATATAAAGTAAATTTTAACCCTTTGCGCTGCAAAACCCATTGACAAATTTTTAAACTTATGTTATATTTCTTACTGATTTGGAATACTTTTTCACATTTTTTCCGCAATGGGACATATGTTTAAAATTAAATTTTATTTTTAATAAATAATTTAAATTCAATTTGTTTAAATAAAAAAATTAGTATACAAAAACAAAAACTCAAAAAATTAAGTCAATTCCAAACATAAAAAAAAAATGTATTTCTACTTGCAAAATATGTTGAGACAGCACTATATTAAGGAATTTTTTTAGTAATTGCAAAACGTAAATCACCTGGTTTTTTTTTTGGAATTTGTAACCGAGTTGAAGGTAACATATCCCGCTATCTCCTCTCCCTAAAACCACGCCTGGTTATATAATAAAATTCTAACAAAATAAAACATCTCTGATGTTACAATTACCATAATCCTGGAATTCGCGGGGAAAAAATTCCATGATTCGGAACTTCTTTTTATCCCTAAACTCATAGACAAAGCTATAAAATGTTATTAAATATGTTAATTACATTAATAACAATATCAATAACCAGACTCAGTATTTAAAATTGATTGTAATTGTTATTGAATTTTAATTTATAAGTTTAAATTTGAATACCTATGAAAACATTTAACAATAATTAAATTAATCCACCCACACGATTGATATTTGTTTTCGAATTGTTATTTATAAACATACTAAAATAAATCAGAAAATGTACAACAATCAAGTTAACAAAATTAAATTTTATTAAAGGAGTTCACAAGTTGTACTAAGCAGTGATGCAAAATGTGGCACAATTGGACCATTTGTGTCACTTTGGAATGTTTCATGGCCCTGTGGTACTTTCTAATTCATTTTGGCCCTTTTAGCTTAAAATTCAACTACTTTAAACCGTTCAGTACATTGTTTAATGTAATTTTTCCCTATTTTGGACACTACTTTTATTTACAACAATGTTTTGTTTGTCAAAGAAAAACTTTTTACTTTTATTTGCAAATCTGTCTTGTTTTAAATAAAAATTCTTTTAAGTATATCAAGTAAATACAAAACAAAAAACAAACAAAGTAGACTGTCAAATAACGGTAACGGTAAAAAATTCTTGATAAACAAAATTTTGTATTGACAAATAAATAAGAGCCAATTTATACGATGCAATTAATTGCGTGCCAGTTTCTTAATTCCCTTTTCAAAGTTGCTTCCAAAGTTATGTCTGCTTATACGGTGACATTAATTGCACGAAAACTGAATATAAATGAAGCAACAGCAGAAGATTGCATGTGAAAGAGAGATAACAGAAACATGCACGAAAAACGGAAACAGTGCCTTTTTTGATACCCCGCTTGCTTTTCTACCTCGTTCGCCTACAAACAAAAATTGCATGCAATAATTGCATGCAACCAAGTCACCGTCTAAATTCACTCCAAATTTCCTATTGCTTTTGAGTAATGGTATTTGTGACACAAAAGGTGTGTAATATTTAAATGAAACAAAAGAGGACAAGTTTTTAAGCATGTAAGTTTAAATAATACTTTTATTTATCAAAGTAATAATAAATACAGTTCGAAGCCCGGCATAACGAGTGATATATTGTCAGGATCATTCTTATATCGCAACATATTTTTGTAGGAATTTTACTTCTTCTTAAGCATTTCTAAAATTTTTGAGATTACTAAAAAAACTGCAATAATGGTACAAGCTTTTTCATATTTTTTTTTAACCAATTGTTCGTTATACCGAGTATAAATTTTCACAAATATTCGTAATATAAGTGTGGGTATCCATTTGGATCCCACAAATAAAAATATAAAAATATAATTTGTTTATAAAAATGTTCTTTATTTTAAAAGAATAAAAATTAGAATTACACTGTAAAGCAATTTCAAACTTTTTACAAAATTACGGGGTTCCGACAATTGATTCTTATTAAGGAGACCAAAAAAAATATACGTGTTTCGGCATTTTGATAGTTTACATCGGAATTGCATTTTAGAGGCGGTCAAAGTTTCGCAGCTCTGGCCTGTTCTTGCAGCATATCGGTATATAAAACTATGTTTTCTTTACAACTGAGGTGTAGGGTATGTTCAGCAACTTTGTATATAATGGTATGGCAAATATTTTTGTAGAACATATTAACCCTCTAACTCCCCCTTATAACGGCATTTTTTGGCTTTATTCTAACAAATTGTAAAAAACACTACGAAAAAGGGGAAGGGCTTGGATGAAATATTCTACAAATATGTTGGCCATACAATTATACTATATATGTCAGAGCACACTAAAGCCCAAAACTTAACACAAATACCAAAAACCAGACAAATTCAAGACTCCCCATCAAATTTCTAGTCACATTTTGGGATGACCCAAATATTATGTAGGTGATCCCAAAATCTGACTTTTAATATGTTGGTCATCCCAAACTTTGACTAGAAATCTGATGAGCAATCTTGAATTTGATTGGTTTTTGGTGTTTGTGTTAAGTTTTGGGCTTTGGTGTGTTCTGGCATATATAGTAGAATTTTATGGCCAACATTTTTGTAGAACATTTCATCCCCGCCCTTCGCCCTTTTCGGGGTGTTTTTTTCAATTTGTTAAAATAAAGACAAAAAATGCCATTATGAGGGGGAGTTAGAGTTAATATATTCTACAAAAATATTTGTCATACCATTATCTACAAAGTTGCTGAACTTACCCTGCACTTCAGATTTAAAAAAAACGTAGTTTTATTTACCCATATGCTGCATGAACAGGCCAGAGCTGGGAAACTTTGACCGCCTCAAAAATGAAATTCCGATGTAAACTATCAAAACGCCAAAACACGTATATTTTTTTTGTTTCCTTCAAGAATCAATCATCGAAATCCATTTTTTTTTTTTGCTGAACTGTGTTATTAAACTTTGAAGACATTAATCAAAAAGGTAACTCATTTTAAATAAATAAATTTCAAAGTAGAAATACATAAAAATGTAGAGAAGGGATCCCTACAATAAGGTAGCTAATGCAAACAATTAGGTCGTACATTATATCGCGTTTTCGTTATTACAGCTTTGACTGTGCTTTTATATTTAAGAGACAATTCATGTTCGGATCGATGTGACCCAAAATAATTTTAATAAAAAACTGATAAATATATTCCAAAAAAATTTTTGCCCTATCAAAGATATTTTGGCCCTTTTTATACCCTTCACCACAGGTGGAAGGGTATATATAAGTTTGTCATTCCGTTTGTAATTTCTACAATATTGATATTAGACCCTATAAAGTATATATATTCTGGGTCCTTATGAAAAGCGAAGTTGATTTAACGATGTACATCTGTCCGTCTGTGTGTTGAAATGGGTTTTCCGAAAAACCCAGACATGATGAGGACTTCATTGTTATTTATTTCTGTTAAATGTGATCCATTTCTATTAAAAATCAGCCAGATCGGTTAATAAATGGCTGAGATATTAGCAAAAAACCAGGACTACCTCTAATTTTTTCCGTAAAATCCCTTTGTTTAATATCTATGTAGAATTTTACGCATAACAAACACATCCATTTGTTGAAATTCTTTTCTTTCATCTCCACCTTTTATACACAAACAACAAACACACACAAAGATTTGTCATTTAAATAAAAACCAAACAAATTTCTAATGAACGAAGACTTTTTATATATGTACCTCTATTAAAGATGATTTTGTGTGAGCTTCAATAGCTCAGTTGTCTAGACGCTATGTCACAAATACTTTTTTTCTCTAAGGCCGCGGGTTCGAATCCCGGTCAATTCACTTTTTTTTGTAAATATTTTTTTTTTTTTTCATTTTAATTTATTTATATTAATCAAATAATTACAAATTATATGTTAATACCCTAACCGAGCACTAGCAACAAAGGCCATCGGCTCGTTGTAGCGAAAACAGACCAGAGCCTCTGGTGGGAATTGAACCCACGACCCCCGCACTGATAAGCTAGCACGCTACCAACTAGCCTACCGGGGCGCTCAATTTTTTTTATTTTCTTAAGACTTTTTTTTTGTTTTTTTTTTAACATTTAATAATTAATTTATATAAAATTTTTAATTAAAAATTAAATAACCCATAAATAGGCTAAAAACATTAAAATTTTTACAAAAACCCTCTGATACAAACAAAATACAAGCGTTTTTATTTCTATTTTTTGCTCCGATTTAAAAGAATTTATAAACAGATTTTTAAACCATTTTATTTCTTACATATTAAGAAAATATCATACATAATTTCCCTTTGAAAGCAACTATTTTAGGTCATAACTTATAATAATTTATAAAAACAAAAATTATAAACCATTTTCCTTCAAATTTTTAAAATTAAACTAAAGAAACTAAAAATATTTTTTAATAAAAAAGCGAAATAAAATCCCAAATGCAAATTTACCAGATAAATCAAACGTTTTTGTAGAAATAAAACACATGCAGTTCTAGTGATTTCTTTTAACGTTTTGTTGAAATTCTTTTCTTTCACCTCTTCACCTTTTATACACAAACAACAAACACTATTCTAGAGCTGTAATATGACCTATGGATACGTCTTATATAGCAAAAGATCGAAAATCTTTAGTATAACATATTTGCTGAAAAAACTCGGAAATATCGGTTCAGATACAAAAAAGTTATGCCCAAAACATATAGTTTTTTTAAAGTACCTATTTTCTGGAACTATAAATCTTCCCGAGTCCAAGTTTTATCACCAAACTAAATGGTTAATTTCCACTTAAAGGCGTCCGTATATAATTCGTCCATTCCATATATGTCCATATATAAACTTCAGTTTTTTCCCAACCATGGTGAAGGGTATATAAGATTCGGCATAGCCGAATTTAGCCGCTCTTACTTGTTTAATTGTTAATTTGGCCCAAAACAAAAAAATCAAAATGCATTACTGGTGCTAAGTATTGTAGGTTGTATTGACGTATTAAAAAATCATGTTGTTAAATTTGTTATTCCACTACAATGTCGATGTTATGTTGGATTTTCTTTTCGTTAGGATACTTAATCATAGCACACTAAACATAGGTACATATATTGTATCGTCCTATCATCTAATATAGTGTTGTATATTTTTTAAACCACAATTCTGTTTCCTAAAGCACAATACAGCACTTAACACACCCCTTGTGAACAACCTTTTTAAAACAAAAATATTTAAATTATTTCCACTACTCGTATCACTATAGAACATGAATAATAAAAACTTTTATACAGCATACAGCGGGTGCAACGCATACAAAAATTAATATTAATCATACGTCATGTGGTGTTTATATGATTTTCATAAAAATCACATTAATTGTGAATATAAATAATATACGACACAACAACATTTTTCCTATGGCACTCATCAAATATCAGCTATAATCTTTTAAATAGCCATATAAAAAATTGCAAAATAAATACGTTGATTTTTTCGCAGAACAGACAAAATAAATCGTAAAAACAAATATTTATTTTTAGCAAAATGACAGCTCGTCTACAACTTTAAGATAGAAAGCAAACGGAAAATATTTAGCAATATAGTCAATGATGAGTAGGTTTCAAATCAAACAGCACGTACAATTACATCTTATATTTGTCTTCAGACTTCTTATTATTTCTTTTGTTTGTTTGTTTTACTAAAGATATAGAAACAGTACTTTTGATTATATTATAGACCAGTCATCAAAAAGTTTAGCAACAAAGTAACTAAAGTCAAATACAAACAACAAAGTAGTATAAAATAAATTGTAATTCCTTTTGATAGAATAATAATGATGGCCTGTAATAATAACAGCATTATGTGGCGGCATTACAATAAAATACAATTGTAGTAAATGTATGTATAATTTGAAAAAAAAAATATCCTTGTAAGATAATATGTACATATTATATATTTAGCAATAAAAGCGGTCTTAGTTTACAAAGTATTTTTTAAACAGATTTATAATGTAAATATGCAAAAAAAAAAATAGTTAGAGATAAGAATTTGCTTGAACAGACAAATTAATATATGTAAATATCATATGTCAGTGTCTAACTTACAATATTTTTTGTCATAAATAATTAATATTATTAACTTAATTTAAAATAATGTGAAAAGTAACATATTATAGGTAATGCATTATTTTTTTTATTTGAAAATAATTCTTAAGGTGAGGACTACTTATTCCGAAGTATTGCGTTAATTCAGGTGCGAATCCTGGGGGGATTTTAAAAAAAGTAAAAAATTAATATAATACACAACAGACTTTGCGACGTGAAATATTTTTAAACTAATGTAGTTATTTAAAATGTTGTGTCATCTTAACGGTAATAGTGAGATCTCTTAATAAGACTTAAATTTGGTGTGGGGAATGCATTTATCTCTCACTTTCATCTAATAGTGAAATTCTAAAGCAGCAAAGATAATTATCTTGTCAAAGCTTTTAGTGTGAGAACTAACTATTCCCAGGAAAATGTTTTTTTATTGGATATATTTTTAAACGAGGGCTGATCAATAAGTCCGTGACTTTTCGAGCCTTCCTCCTAGTTATATAAAATGCAACACTGCTCCCATCAAGTACCACCTGTTAATAGACTACTGTCAAATTTTGAGCATGTTCCGTCATTTACTTTGCGTTTAACAGTAGAATTTTTCGAGTTCCATAAAATAGGCTAAATCTCTTTCCACCGAGCCATTTTTTTAGGTTTGGAAATAGGAAATAGTCACTGGGGGGTAAATCTGGTAGAATAAGGCGAATAAGGGGGCAATTCGTAGTCTACTTCATGGATTTATGACATGGAAACTAAGCTGTCACACGATTCCGTTGGGCGAAAAGCTTTCTCATACCCAAGTGATCGTTCAAAATTGAAACCACTGAGCCATGTGAGGTGCCTTTGTCTTCCACAATCTATCGCATATTCAATTTCCGATCGGCCAACACCATATCGTGAATTTTTTCAATTGTTTTTGGTGTAGAGACCTTAACTGGGCGTCCAGAACGTTCGGCATCTTCCGTGATTATAAGGCCACAACGAAAGTCAGCAAACCACTTTTTTGCCATTGAAATCGATAGTGCAAAGTTCCCATAGTATTTATCAAGCTTTTTCTTGGTTTGATTGACGGTTTTTTTTTCGCAAAAAATTATATTTAATGAGCACTCGAAATTTAACTTTTTCCATTTTTAAAAAAATCCACGAGGTTGTATGATTTGAACAGCTGTTAAGCGCAAACTAAATGACGGAACTTGCTCAAAATTTTACAGTAGTCTATTAACAGGTGGTACTTGATAGGACCAGTTTTGCATTTTATATAACTACGAGGGAAGTTTGAAAAGTCACGGATTATTGATCCGCCCTCGTATTTAGAAGAAAATCAATTTCTTTTTTTATGGATATTCTTATATAACTAAATTTGTTTAAAAGTTTTGTAACAAATGTTCCAGGTGCTTAATTATATACTTTTCGCTTTTTCAACTCAGTGTTTACCATTCTGCAATTGGTCATTCCTAAAATTATCACTTCAGTGAATAAATCCATACCCCTGGGAATACATATTTTAAATTTTAGATTTCTAGCTAAAGGTTTCAAAAATTTCCAAAAAGCAAGTCTCAGTAAATGTATTCACTTGAGAAGTTAACTACACTCAGAATATTATGTTTAATGTTTGTAGTTTAATAAAAAAGTTTTCCGTTCCATTTAAAAATGAAGGAACATACATTTATTTTTCAAAGAAATATGTATATTAACTTTTTTAAACATTTATTCGAAATGATTTACTATCATTTAATGATTTTTTTCAGTTTCATTTATTTTTTTTATTTGTTTAAAATTTAATAAAAATTTACCCACAAAACAGAGATTTGTGGTTAATTTTTGTCCGTAGCAGTTATTACAAATTTAAAAAAAATATTTAAACAATTTGAATTTGCTTTTTTTAAATTGGTTGTATAAGTACAAAATTATTTCAATTCAAATTACAAGAACTTCATAAACACACATACATACACAAACAAACACATTCACACAAAAAGTGTATATAGCTATGCATACATACATTTTGTTGATTTAAAAAAAAAAAAACAAAAATACAAAAAGGGAAACAATTTCAAATAAATGATAAAATCATTTTTTTAACTGATTATATTATTTGTTTCTTACGGATTTGTCAGTTGTTTAATCAACATTTAAAAATAAATAACATAAGGCATTTAATTTAAATGAAAATTAAGTAGTGGATGCCTTCGACGAAGTAGGAACTTTTTCCCTATTGATCGCCTTTTTTGCCACATTTCTAAAATAAATTTCAAAAAGTACCTTAGCTTCAAATTAGACTCCATGAAACATGAAACATATATTTTAAATTTCAGATGTTTTAAAGCGTTTGTGTATGAGTACAATAGTGTTGAATTTCAATAAAAATTTATTAATTTTTTTTTTTTAAATAACAATCATGTGATATTTTTCTTTATAAAAATGTCAATAAATTTTTTTTTTTTCTTAATATTTTTTTAATACAAAATTTATATTAGAGAAATTTGCTGTACCTTAAAACGTGTTACCCCAAAAAATGTATGTCACCTGCATAATTTCACTTCTAAATTTTTTTATAAAATGCTGCGATAAGCTGTAACAAAGACATTGAGAAAGTAATTTGACCCTAAAGTGAGAAATGAAAAAGGCCCAAAAAAGGAGGGACCTTTTGAACCTTTTTTCATATTTGGAAAAGTACAAAAAAAAAAGAAGAATGAACCCAAAAAATTTGGGACGAAAATAAATTTTTGTATGTGGGGTGGAATTGCCTTATAAGGTTGAAACCCAAATCATATATGAAAAATAAAATTAAAATTTTTTACCAAAAATTAAGCGATAAATATTGTACTAAATTTTCACGTAAAATTCATTATCGTAAAAAATAATTTTTTTATATGGAGTTTAACAGTTTTTTCATGTGAAACACGAACAACTTACTATACTTCACGTGAAAATATTGTTTTACCCCATACAAAAAAAAATTATTTTTCACATGAAAATTGATTAAAATTACTATTATTTTTCTAGTTAAAAATTATATTTTAGGTTTGAAGAGAATCTGTCTTTCTTATAAAATGAAAAAAATTGCTAATTCTAATAATTTAAATTATAATTTTACACATTTAAAGTTCGAGTGAACTTTTTTCATGGGAAAAACAATTTACTGTGCTTAAAGTACAACAGCATTCTATCACAATTAAAATATATTTTTTATTCGTCTCTATAACAGGACTTTTTTTTTAAATATTGTACAGATTTCAACGCAGAATAAATTGTCGTCCTAGTCAAAATAAAATATTTATAACATGAAAACTGTATTATAAAATATTGGAAAGGTAGTGAAGATGTAAACAATTCAAGCCACAATCATTTGAATGTACCACATTTTTCCTTAACACAAAAAAAACATTTCATTGTTCTTTTTGAGTATTTATTTTTTAAAACATATTTTTTCTCTATATTTTTATTGTTGAAAATATATTTATAAAGCTTTTTTTTTTGCAGACAAAAGAAAACAAAAATATGACAATATATATTGTTGAAATAACTGGTTGATTGTTGTAGTCAAAAAAATTAAAATTAATATTGACACTTAAGCACGGAGTTTTTTTTTTTTTTTTTTTTGTTCATTTCTAATTTATGGTTTAATAATGGTAGTCAATTTATTTTTCCCCAAATTTATTTACAACCACTTTGTTTACAAGACAAATACAATTAGTAAGGAAAATAGGACATTTTTCATTAAGCTAATATGACGTATGTAAAAATAAACCTAAAAGTCAACCGCTTGTAAGTAAAAAACACTAATTAATAGTAAATGTTTTAACATCAATTACAGCAGTTTGCGAACAACAGATATTCTTTGGAAATATTTTTTTTTTTTGCTATTTGGCTAACCTCCAAGAATCTGTCAACAATATTATTATTGTTGTATGTGTGTTCGAGTGTGGTAAGTAGTAGTGGCAGTACTACCTTTCACAAATGTCATTCAGAATCTATGAAGTTTAATTTATGTTATAACAACTCTAACACTTGAAATTTGCCAAAAACATATTTTAATAATACAAAGAGTACGAATACATTTAGAATATTAGTGACTCTTTTAACCAAAATCAATATAAGTAAGTTTTAGCTTCACCACATCAAAAACAATATAAAATCAACCGAATTTTTGGTGTTTTGAAGAGAAGAGAAGAAGTTTTCCATTTGACAGAATTTTACTCTATAAGTTGAATAATTTATATACCATAAACTAACGTTTAAAAGATTAACTGCCATATGCATAGACATTTTGTTGATTTTTATAACATACTTATAAATCAAATTAACACGTAAAACAACAAAAAAATTTTCCTTATAAAACTATTATAAGAATCCACTAAATGTCAATGCATATGGCTGTAATCCTTTATGTTCTGAAAAATAGGGTGAAGTTTAAATTGTAATTCAGTAATTAAATAGAAATGGAATTTAATAAAAAGGCAATTAAATAAAAATGAAGTTTAAATTGTATTTGTGCCTTTGATTCTGTTAAATGAAAAATTCTACATTAATTCACGCTTAGAATTATTGATATTAGAAATGTTTTTGTGGCAAGTTATGTTCGAAAATCCCAAATAAATCTGACATTAGTTCACTCTAAAGTACAGTTTTTTGCGTGAACAAATTTCACTCCAGCTTTACTGGCCTCAAATCGTAATTTAAATTGTAACAAGTAAGAGCGGCTAAGTTCGGCTATGCCGAATCTTATATACCCTTCACCATGGTTGGGAAAGTAGTGAAGTTTATATATGGACATATATGGAATGGACAGATTTATATACGGACATCTTTAAGTGGAAATTTACCATTTAATTTAGTGATAAAACTTGGACTCTGAAAGATTTATGGTTCCCGAAAATAGGTATTTTTTTACGTTTTGGTCATAACTACTTTAAGCAAATATATTCTACTAAAGATTTTCGATCTTTGGATATTTTTTAGTTCTAAAAAAAGCTTTTTTCGACCAAAAAAATATTTTTTTACAAATCGTTAAAAGAAATCACTAGAACTGCATGTGTATTATTTCTACAAAGAAGTTTGATTTAGCTGGCATTTTATTTCGCTTTTTTATTACAAAATATTTTTAATTTATTTAGCTTAATTTTAAAAATTTGAAGAAAAATAGTTTAAATTTTTTATTTTTATAAATTACTATAAGTTATGACCTAAAATAGTTGCTTTCAAAGGGAAATTATGTATAAAGTTTTCTTAATATACGAGAAAATGGTTTAAAAATCTGTTTATAAATTCTTTTAAATCGGAGCAAAAAATAGAAATAAAACCGTTTGTATTTTGTTTGTATCAGAGGGTTTTTATATAAATTTTGATGTTTTTAGCCTATTTATGGATTATTTAATTATTAATATAAAATTTTATTTAAATTAATTATTTAATGTTAAAAAAAACAAAAAAAAATAAAAAAAAGTCTTAAGAAAATAAAAAAAAAATGTACAAAAAAAAAAGTTGAATTGTGGTCTTGAGCAAGACTCGAACTCGCATTCTTAAAAAAAAAAAGCATTTATGAGTTAAATAAACAGTTTTCGTTCAATAGGGATTTGTTTGGTTTTTATTTAAATGATAAATCTTTGTATGTGTTTGTTGGGTGTATAAAAGGTGAAGAGGTGAAAGAAAAGAAATTGATGTGTTTGTAATGCGTTATATTCAACATTCATATAAAACAAAGGAATTTTACGGGAAAAATTAGAGGTAGTCCAGATTTTTTGCTAATATCTCAGCCATTTATCAACCGATATGGCTGATTTTTAATAGCAAGCAGAAATGGATCACATTTAACAGAAATATATAACAATCAATCATCATGTCTGAGTTCTTCGGAAAACCCATTTCAACACACAGACGGACATCGTTAAATCAACTTCGCTCTTCATAAGGACCCAAAATATATATACTTTATAGGGTCTAAGATCAATATTGTAGAAATTACAAACGGAATGACAAACTTATACTCCACCTGTGGTGAAGGGTATAAAAATATATAAAAAACAAATTATTCTAAGTTTTCGCGTGAAATTTATTATCATCAAAAATCATTATTTTTTATGTGAAACCCGAACATAACCTACAGTTAACGATTAGAAATATTGACTTGACATGGGGGCTATCAGTTTATGGTGAATGCTCCTGTTTACATCTTGTCGCACAAACACAGCTTATATTATAAACCTCTTTTGCATGGGTGTTATCAGTTTATAGTGAATGTTAATGTTTACACCTTGTAACGAATCCCACCTAAAGGTACTATCTTCTTAGAAAGATGTCAATGTTTTTCCCGCGAAGACAAGTGAAGGATTGTAAGCATAAAAGTAAGAAAATTAAATAGATCTTAGGGAAGAAAATAAAGGGAAATAGAAAAGTAGAAATTGTGATGCGCTGCATCGACTACTGTTTGAAGCAAATCGAATTCAGAATCGAATGGATATTTTTCTGTGAGTTTATAAATAAGTACAAATTATGAATTTAAAAAGAATGAAATTTTTTCGTGAGTGTAAAAATGTTGACTAATATTTTTTCGTGAGTGCAACGCAAAATATTTTAAATGCTAACAAATATTTATTTGTGAGTGAAAATTTACTTTATTTCTTTTAAATGTTAACTGTTAACTAATTTACTACAAAATCCGTAAAAAGTAAAGATTTTTCCTGTATTTCGTTTTTCACAGCCAACAAATTAACTACAAAATCTGTCAAAATAAATGATATTTGATTTCTTTGGTTTTTTTAAATGTCATAAAAATTAACTACAAAGTATATAAAAATAAACGAATTTTCAATTAAATTAAATTAGTTTATTTGAACTATAAAAAATAAAAACCATTTTTTTAACAAATTATTTTAAATGAAAATATTCACTGTAACATAAAATTCGTATTTATATGTAATTTATTCTTGAAATAAATATAAAAAGGGTTGAAAGTATATCGCTTTGTATTTTAACAATTTTTAATAAGAGTAAATAAACTACAGCCAGTTTCTGTAAAAAATATATAGAGTGTATCATCCTCCACTCAAGAAAATGACATGAACTTAAATGTAATCAAAAATGTCCTTCAAAATTGTTTATAAATTGTCCCCAATTTAAGTAAAATTTTATTAAAAGGAATAAAAATTCCTAAGTTTGAGGAAAAACGAAATAGTTTATATACTCAGAAATAGTTCATATTTTAGTATTTCTTGATTTTAGGGAAAAAACAAGTCAATTAAATAAAATTTTATTTATTTTAAGAAAAACCATCTTAGTTTGAAAAAAATTACATACTAAAATGTAATAAAATTAAGTTTAGTTCAAAAAAAAATTTAGGACATAATTTACTCCCATTTAGTTCGAAAAATGTGTCTAACTTAAATCGAGAAAGTACTTGAACTTAATGTGTGTTCATGTTTTGTTCGCGAGTAGTAAAATTAACTACATTTTAGAAAGTCATTTCCAAATTCAGTTTTTAAGTATAACACTTTCTAATTTTGAAAAATTCTTTTCTAAAAATTAGTTCAGACAATTAAAAACAAAAAGTAATAAATTTTTTCCTATGTAATAATAAAAATATACTTGATTTTAAAAACTGATTAACTATTTCTAAGGAAAATTTTCATGCAACTTAGTTCAGATATATTTCAGATGAATTTTAAAAATTTTAATAAAATATTTTTTTTTTTATTCTATTCCAAAAAAAAACAATCAATTAAAAACAAACCAGTTAGTTTTCCTAATTTTCATAAAAAAATATTATTAAATAAAAGATATTAAAATAACCATTTAAAAAAACTATCGTGCATGATTGTAATTTTTGGTTCGTGATCGTGCGTGAGCGTGAGTCAAAAATCTCTCACGTGCCCATCTCTAATCTTAACAGTCTTAAATATTGAACTTAAGGTAGCTTAAAATATATTTTAAAATTTTGTTAGCAAAGGGTAAAAAATTTCGAATTTGTGCTTTTATGTAATAAATTTGTTTGTTGACTACAATACAAAATATCGCAGGCACATTTTATACATTACGGCATAATGGCTTTCCTATAATTAACATAGCGCTTATTAAATTTTATATTTATTGAACCATTTTTTTCATTTAATAATACAAAAGTATAAATTTGTATATTTCAAATAAAGTTTAAGCTAAAAATACCATAAAATAAACTTATGATTTTTCCATTTTCCAATAATAACAAGAAATGTAACTGTGATATAACGAATTTTTGCAACAATTTCCTTAAATTAGTTAATTTAAGAAGACAAAGGACCCCCAGTGTTCCTTAGCCATATATGCCTTGTGTCACGTAGGGCGTCCCTTTTTGTAGTTCTCTTAAGCAGAACCGTTAATTAACTAGAAAAAGGATCTGACTTTGCCACAATTTATTACGTTTCAGGATATCCTGCTGTACATTTTTTTAATTTGTTTACCTTTTTGCTAATAAAAATTTAATTTATATTTTAAATACATGAATTTAGTATAATTCAATTTAATTTTAAGAAAAAATTGAAAAGCAAAAAGCTTGTTAAGAGCAGTGTCCTGACATAGCGGAAGTCCTCCGAAAGTGGGAAAATACTTACTCACTGAATGTAAAGTACCTTTACCATAGAAGCAGGATAAGGATAATTTTCACTTAAAAGAAGTGCTATTTAACTTGTTGTTAGAAAATATTTTCTTATTTTTAGGGAGTTAAATCCTAGTTTTTAGTAAAAAAAAAATTATGTAATGAACTTAAATAAAGTAAAATTTTTCTTAAAACCAAGGAAACATTTTCTAACTAACAGTACAATTTTAGGTGATGTTTGAACTAATTAGGAGGAAATTTTACTGTTTTCTAATAAAAATTTACTTCTCAGTAGTAAAATTTTTCTATAATTTACAAATTTTTACCAAATTTTAAGTAAAATTTGTGTCTTAATTTCAAGGAAAGTTTTATTAAATATTGGTAAAAAGTGTCTTTGGCGCCGTTTTCGTTTAAATTTTTCTTCTAAGTAGTTAATTTTTCTAAATTCTAGTTAATTTTTTTTTAGTGCATTCAAGATTTTTATTCCTATAAAATTGTTGATATTGGCGAGCACAGACACAGCCACTGTGGTATATAAATTTCCTTAATAGTTATGACCAAGTTAGTAAAGTTTATTTATTAAAAATCTTTCAATTTTAACCTTTGTATTCCAAAAGTATTTACAAATAAGTGCCATTATAACATCTCCACTTTAACTCTTAAAATTTCTACTTCATATAATTTCAGGTAATAAATACTAAAACCACAAACTAATTGAATGTTAGAAAAAAACCAAAAAAAAAATTATAAAAAACATCGTGCGATAACAACTTATATGTATATGTTGGAAGTCAAATATTAATGGGATTTTACCGCAAAATGACAAAACTTAAATAAAAGGATATGAATTTTTGGGATTATTAAGATTATTGGAGGGAAAAATCTTGTTTGTGGTTTATTTTAATTTAAATAAATACGAAACTATAATTGGCTTCAATAACACAGTGCAAAAAAAAACAAGTAAAAAAGGTTTAAATTCGGCTGTGTTGAATCTTTGAATACCCTCCATCAATGTTCTCTATTGTTTTTGATACAAACAATGTAAACAACTTTTGAAGTAAAATTATGGAGATGAAAAAAATATTTTGAGGTGAAAAACTTTTTTGGATGCAGAAACGAATTTTTTTTAAGTGAAAAAATTTTTTTAGGTGAAAAAAATTTTTTGTGATGAAAAAAATTCTAGTGGTGAAAACAATTTTTTTAAGGTGAAAAACTTTTTTGGATGCGGAAACGAATTTTTTTACTTGAAAAAAAATTTTGATGTGAAAAAATTTTTTTAGGTGAAAAAATTTGTTTGTGATGAAAAAATTTTAGTGGTGAAAAAAATTTTTTGAGGTGAAAAATATTTGAGGTGTACAAAATATTATTAATTTCTAAGCGATTGGTGAAAAAATATATTATATACCAGCCGCTACTATGAAATTGTACTAAAATACACCAATTTGTATGGAAAATATAGAGGTATCTTCACATTTTCACCCATAATTTTTTAACCGCTGGACCGATTTTTCATTTTTCATTTTCAATACCAAACTGCTCGGGAGGATGTACAATAATCTGGTTAAAAATAGGCACCCCCTCCGACAGGGTAATACATATTAGGGCACTTTTTTTCCTGTATGATATATATATTTTTGTAAATATGTTGAAATTAAGTTTGATTCCTAACTTATTAAAAATTTGACGATATTTTAACTGTGAAATTTATAAGCGATAAATACAGCAAACATAGTTTTCTGTAAAAATTATTTTACCCAATTATTTAACATGAAAATGGTGAACTATAAAAATAAAACTCAAAATGTTAAGTTGATTATATTACAAATTTCAGTACATTTTGTGAAATTTTTAATTTACATCAATTAATCATATTTAAATATTCAATCAATATTTATTTTTTTTGTAAATAAATTTTTTTGACACATTTTCATTTAAATTTGTAAAACATGAAATAAAAGATTGTATTAAGTATATTGTCCTATATTTATGTTTATAATTCACTTACAATTATCATCGTTGGGATTCCTTTTCTACAATGTTTTCCATTACATTGTAACATTTTCATTTCCACAAATGTCATTAGCATTAACAACAACAACAACAACAGCAATAGTAACAAAGCAAAACAATTTCCATTGACTATACAAACACACACACACACTCACCCAGCATACAACATCTGCTGCCAGACATTCATTTTATACGCATTTTAAACTGATTGACAATAGAAAATAATAAGTAGTAGAACGAATACATTAACCCTACAAAGTTATGATTTTTGCTGTCAGACAAATACTACCAAACCGCATTATAAATTTAATTATATCAATTAAGAATTCCATTTTAAACCTGAAAAATTTCTTTTAATTAAATTTTTAATCATTAAAAATGATTAAACTTTTCCAAAAATTTTATTTAAAATTGTTTATTAAAAAACGACTAAGATTTAAATGAAAAATATTGAAAAAATTATGGATAACGGTGTAGCAATTTATTCATTATAGGGAGGTGTCTATAAAAAAACCTTGTATAAAATTAAAGGGCGTATTTTGTGTTTACAAATTGTGAGCACTCAATATTGTTCGTGGTTTAAATTAAGTGAAAATGTAATTAAAAATAAATGAAAAATCACTTAAAAACCGGTCAAAAGAGATTTTTGTTTAAATCAAAAGCACTTTGATTTTTAAATATTAATAAATTAATTAATTAACTGTTAATAAACTAATCACAAATGATATTTTCTTTATTTATTTATTTTAACTAGCAACTAATTTACTATAAAATCCGTAAAAAGTAAAGATTTTACTTTATTTTGTATTGTTAACTGTGTAAACAAATGATATTTCGTATATTTTATTTAAATATCATAAAAATATACTACAAAGACTGTAAAAACTAAATAATTTTTTTAACAAACCATTTTAAATCATACTAGTACGTACTTAGTTTCTAAAATAAATGTAAAAAAAAGGTTGAAAAGCATATTTCGTTGTATTTGAACTATTTGATTATTATTTATTTATTTTATTTATTTATTTATTTATTTATTTATTTATTTATTTATTTATTTATTTATTTATTTATTTTATTTATTAATCATATAATTACAAATTATATGTTAATACCCTAACCGAGCACTAGCTACAAAGGCCTTCGGCTCGTTGTAGCGAAAACAGACCAAAGTCTCTGGTGGGAATTGAACCCACGACCCCCGCACTGATAAGCTAGCACGCTACCAACTAGCCTACCGGGGCGCTCTATTTGATTATTAAAACATAAATTAACGTATAACTTTTAAAATAAACTACAGTCAGTTACTGTTGCATTTCGTAAGCTTCGAAATTTGGCAAACAACACACTCACGGAAAAAAGTCTGTAATGGCAACTGAAAATTTTGCTGTTATTACGGAAAATTTTGCTAATTTGAGCGCTATTTTCTGCTAATCTTAGCAACACATGTTTGCTGACGTGTAGTACAATGAAATAAGTAGAAAAATTAGTAGCCGCTACAACATTTTAGTATACTTTTTGTAAAATGGAATTTAAAATGTGTTTGCTAAAATCAGCAAAAAAAAAATACTAAATATTATTAATATTAGTACAAAATTTTAAATTTATTTTTTGAATCGAGCATCAAATTTATTTTTTTTTCAAAAAATATTTTAAACAAAATTAAAAATTTTTAAAACATAAACGAATTAATAATTTCCTTCAATATCCATTCTTTTTAAAAATTAGTAATTTTATTTGCAAAATTTAGCAAATCGGTTTTTAAAAATTTGTATAATGATTTCTGAAATTAGCAACAAAAATTTGTAAATATTCTGTAAAAACGCTGTAATTTGTAAAATGTAAATAGCAAAAATATTTGCTAAATAATAATTTAGTTACTAAAAATCAGTACAAAAATAGTAAAGTCGGACTGAAAACCGTTTACAAATTTTTCTACTTATATTTCAGGAGAGACAAAAAAATGTTTTATAATAGACAGGATGAGCCTATACTCCAGGGAAAATATATTTTTAATTTCTGATTTTTAGTCTAAGGGTTATAGGTAAAACGTTAAGGCAGAAAATAAAAAAAACTTATTAATTGATAGAAAATTTTCGAAACCCATAAAAACTGGTTAAAATCGCTAAAATAAAAATAAAACATTGAAATCGATAAATTTCACTAAAATCCAAGTTCGCTCCATTCTATTTCGTTTCCCTTTGGCAGGGTTTCATTTCCACGCGTTCAATACACCTCGTTGTATTCCGTTTCGGTACCCTTACCTAGTGTTTCATTTCCACTTGTTCCTTCTTCTATTCCATTTCGTTACAGTCCATTACTTTCTTCTTGTCCAGTGTTTTAATTCCACTCTTTCCCCGTTCCATTCCACTTCGAAACCCTTGTAAAGTGTTTCAATTCCACTCGTTCCCTGTTGGATTCCATTTCTTTTTCCAATTAAAGTATTACAATTAGAACAGATATTTAAATTTCAGGTTTCTCGACAATGCGGTTAGAGCAGGCCTCTTAGGCTTCCACTTTTCCTCTTTTGAATCCCTATTTATTGCGTTCCTGGAGAAAAGTCCAAAATAATATATTTTTTTAGTGAATATTTCAAATTTCAATTTTCTACACCCTAAAGAAGGCATTGAAATTCACAACGATATTGTGTGTAGTTTTTTATTTAAAACCAAACATAGTGTTTTAAATTAAGCACGAAATGTTTGAAAAATGATTTAGCACACTTTTGTATACAAAGTTATATATTTTGCATCAATCACAAATACATTTTGTATTAAAATTAAAATAATTAAGATCATATTTGTATTATACTTTAATTTTACACATTTGTGCTCAATTCTAAAAAAGTTTGTGTTAAACTTAAATTTGTCAAAAAACTATTTATTATTTGAAAAATAAAGGGTGTCCCAAGAAGACGACATTTTTAAATTTTAAATAAAACACAGATATTTAAAAAAAAAATCGTGAAACTTTATTATATCGTAAAGTAGACAGAATGAGGTTATGTATGGAACAATATATCGTGCAGATGGCCGCCGCGGCTTTGCTGGCATGCACGCTATCTTTTAATGAAATTTTCAATGACCGTTTTGCATAAATGCTGCGGTATTTCATTAATGCAGCGTTCAATTTCCTCTTTTAAGGCTTGAGTCGTCGTCGGCTTATTCGCGTAAACCATCGACTTCAAAAAACCCCAAAGAAAAAAATCTAATGGTGTTAAGTCGCACGATCTAGGCGGCCAATTCTGATCTCCAAAACGCGAAATAACACGACCGGGAAATGACTGATGCAGCAATTGAATTGTTTCTCTGGCTGTATGACATGTGGCGCCGTCTTGTTGGAACCACATGCCCTCCACATTCATTTCTTCAGATCTAGGCAAGAAAAAACTGGTTATCATTTCACGATAACGAACACCATTGACTGTTTGCGCTTGACCTGCCTCATTTTCATAAAAAAAAGGTCCAATGATTCCTCCAGCCCAAAAACCACACCACACAGTGACACGTTGAGGATGCATTTGCTTCTCGTGAATCACTCGAGGATTTTCCTCACCCCAAATGCGACAATTCTGCCTATTGACGAAGCCTTCAAGATGAAAATGGGCCTCGTCAATGAAGATGATTTTATCGGCAAAATCAGCATTTTCATGTTGTCTCTCCAATACCCAATTAACAAACTCCCTTCGCTGTCCATGGTCAGCTGGCTTCAGTTCCTGAGTCAATTGAACTTTGTATGCATGAAGATGCAAATCTTTCGTCAAAATTCGCTGCAAAGTGGATTTGGAGACACCAATTTGCTGAGCTCGGTGTCGAATTGAGGTGGATGGAGTTTGAGCGACATCATCACGTACAGTTGCGACATTTTCGGTCGATCGACCTGGTCGATGGCGCGTTGTTGTCTTTACATCACTAACAGACCCAGTTTCGGCAAATTTATCCATTAATCTCTTTACAGTCGACTCTTTTGGAGCATTATTGTGACCCCAAATTGATCGCAATTTGCGAACTGTAGCCGCAAAACTTTCACCATTTTGGTAAAACAATTTCACAATGAGAATGCGTTGTTCATTCGTGTAGCGCTGCATTTTTACTAACCTCGTACCTTCTACTAGCAAACAATAACAATTGTTCAAATGTCAAACAATGACACTTCGAATGTTGCCAGATTTAAAAATTGCGTTCTTCTTGGGACACCCTTTATATACAATTTCGCCAGTATTATTGGTTACAATGGCATTTTATTCTTCGAATTTGAAACTGTAAATTTTAAGAAGGTGGTAAGTATGTTTAACGTTATTTTTACACTCAGAATATTATGTAGTTAACTGTTTGTAGTTTAATAAAAAAGTTTTCCGTTCCATTTAAAAATAAAGGAATATACATTTATTTTTCAAAGAGATATCTATATTAACTTTTTTATACATTTATTTGAAATAATTTACTATCATTTACCATTTTTTTTCAGTTTCATTTGTTTGAAATTTAATAAAAATTTACCCACAAAACGGAAACTTGTGTTTTATTTGTGTCCGTAACAGTTATTATAAATTTAAATTTTGTTTGCTGTCTGTTTCAATAAAAAAAATAATCAAAAAATTTCAATTTGTTTTTTTTATTTAAATTGGTTGTAAATATACAAAAGTTTTCAATACAAATCACGAGAACTTCATAAACACACATACATATACAAACACTTTCACACAAAAATTGATTATAGCTTCATATTCATACATACATTTTGTATTGTACGAGTGTATTAAAAAAAAAAACAAATAATACAAAAACGGAAATAATTTAAAATAAATGAAAAAACATTTATTTTTTAAGGATTGGTAGGTAAAATTTTGACATTTATTTTAACTGATTATATCATTTGTTTCTTACGGATTTGCAGTTGATTAATCAACATTTTAAAATAAATAACAAATGGCATTTAATTTAAATGAAAATTAAGTAGACCGGGTTTAAATGAAATATCATTTCTTTTAAATGATATGTTCAGTTATTTTAAGTTACAAACTTTTTTAAGTGTAGAAGAAATAACGATATTCTAATAATGGTTTTGTCTTGCAGATGCCGAAGCGTTTGTAAAAGGCGCCCAAAACATCAACGTTCCAAAATTAACACCATTCAAGATATTCCCTCAAGGCTACCTCTCGACACTTTGAAGAATCATTTGAAAAGATGCAGCAAATATTTAAATATTCAGCAGATTCGGTGTTATTAATAAAAGAATTATATATGTATTATAATAAAAATATTATTTATGTTTCTTCGCATTTAAATGCATCTATTCTCATGAATTTGTGTTTTCTTAAGCACATAAATATGAAATTTACAGACATGTACAGTATTGAAAACAAAATTCCCAGATATTAAAATATTTAGTAATTTTATAGGTATAAAGGTAGGCATTAAGTTACCTACCATTATGGTAGTAAATTCAAATAAAAATTAATTACAGTGTAGTCAAAGCCGTTTAAGGAAACATTTTCCCTTTTGAACCATTTTTTTGACGTTTCTGAAGAAAAAAGTCCAAAAAGTATCTTATCTTTGAATTAGCTCATAATTCAGGAACTATATATTTTAAATTGCAGTTTTACAACCAAAGCGTTTTGAACAGGCCGTAAAGAGAGACTTTTACCCCTTATAAGCCCTTTTTACAAAGTTCGTAGAGAAAATTACAAAAGATGTTCCAAAAGGTTCCAGCCAAATTCCTCTCTTACATATTATTTTTCCACGTTTCTGGCAAAACTTTTAAAATTTACCTTCTTGGTAAATAAGCTCAGGTTTCTAGCCAAAAGAATTTGGGCAGGCCAACGAGGAGGAGAATTATCCCCTTGGCCATGCCTGGGGAAATTTTCAAAGATCTCGTCTTAATATCTACGTCAGATAAGCGTAGCAATTTTCAAGTTCATAGCTCTAGCGATTTTGTCTGGGCGATTAATCTTTTATATATTTTTGCCGAATTTCTATAAAATTAGTGACCTGCATTGTGACCCTTAAACGTGAGTCCCTGAATAAAATTCGCTATTTATTTTCAAATTAAATGTCTTTATACCAGTTGCATCCAACTTATATGCACAATGTGCAAGCTTTTACAAAAGAGCTTTTTCACCTACAGCGAGCTTCGACAAGAGCTTTTACATATATTAGGACAAGTATGGAAATTTTGAATATCGAAATGTTATAAGTTGTATAATTTATTTAAGCCATAACACTTTAATAATTCTTTTAAAAAATATTTAAAAAAAGACCATCGTCAAAAGGCTTGTTGTGCTTTGCTAAGGATAGAGCAACAACAGAAAATTTTTCATATTGAAATTGGTCGATTGGCAAATATTTCTTTTGAAACTTTGATTTCTGTTCATCTACTAATTTGGCCCTATCTAAATTTTTATTCAAAAATCTCTTTTGGCATGTATTATAATGTCTTTCAATGGTATCTTTGTGATTGCGTTTAGCATTATAACCACAAACCAAACATACGGGATCGCCATCATTGTTTCCAATAAACAAAAACAACAGTTCCCACGCTTCATTAAATTGTGTGTTTGAAAAGTTATTTTCAAGTTGATAAAAAAATACTAACGTACTGAATTTTTCGTCCCTGAAAAAAAAGCTCTTTACTACAAACGCAAATATCATAGTATTAGTGTTTGGACGCCACTGCTTTATACTGATATCAACGTCAGTCAGAAAGATTTTAGTTATATTTTACGAAAAAAAAAAATTCTTATGAAGAAATTCTGCTGGAAATCCCATTAAATTCTGAATATTTTTTTCTAAAAAAGTTTGTTTTTATTTTACGAAATATTAATAGCCTGTTCCTCTATTTCGAAAGAACACGTTCGTTCGCTTTCTAGTCGAAAGAAAACTGATTTGGGTTTCTCTAACTCTATTTCTATGCGAACGATGACTCGAACGACAAGTCGAATGAAAACGTAACTGTTTTCATACAAGATTTGGTTTCTCTATTTCGAACAGCTCGAACGCAAATATCAAAATCAGTCACTTGCTATTTTTTGTCGAGTAAATATATATTTGATATTTTTAAAATTAAAATGAAGTAAAAAAGCAATGGATAACAAAAAGTAAGTACAAAATAATACAAATATTTATAGTTTATTAAAATTTTAAATTTAAGTTAAAAAAAAAATCAACAACGGACCATCCGAAGACGCTTGTATTTTATATGGAAGAAAGGCCTGATTTTGCCAGAAGGACTTTGGTGTTCGGAGCAAACAAATTTTCCGCAGAGGATGAAAATTTGACCAGAAAACTAAACTCCGTTTCACCCCCTATTACGCTGTTGCTGAGTGGAAAAGGTATGTGTGTGTTGTTTGTGGCTTACGTTTGCCCAAGAAACTCATATTTACATTTTTTATTTTACATCTTTTATTTTACAAGGACTTTAGCAGTGACCGCACCGAACAGACAACAGGCAACAGAAAAGCTCTTCAAACAACAATTTCACCCACAACCAATCGATAACAAAAATTTTCACAAATAAACATACTTTCCAAATAAAAATTGATTTGTTTATTGTTATTTTTTTATTTCATTTGTCATATACAGCTGATCACTGTTAAACAGGGTTGTTTTTGTCTTTAAGCAGTTTAGTAGTATTTTTGCTACTTTTAAAGAAAATTTTAACAAATGCTCAAAATATATGATCTGGCATCTCTGTGATTTGTAAATGCGTAAGAAACAAAAATTGACACACGTAATTCAAGTCGATCGAAGCCTTTCGAAATAGAGAAACCCAAATTGACTCGAATTCGAGTGACTTGCTATCGTTCGACTAGTTTTTCGTTCGAGATCGAGGAACAGGCTATAATTTTAAACCGTACCCTGCAGGCACAAAATTTGTTGTCTTAAATTGCAGAAGGTTATCTTTTCAATTGAAATAACTTAATGTATTTCATTAAGGGCGGTCAACTTATCTAAAAAATAACCGAAGTTAAACATTAGCAATAGATATTATCATACAAGTTTGGCATTTATTTAAAAAGGACTTAAAATTGTAAATTTGGAGAAATAAAAACTGCCTTAAAGGCATCACCGTTCATAATAGTGTTAAATAAAAATTAATCTTTACACTTATACCAATGCCAAGGAAACAGATTTATACTTATAAAAATAATTCATGGGAATTTAAAGAATTCTGTTTCCTGACACAATTTAATAATACAATTGCAAATTATGTAAAAATATCATATTATGAAGTTTAAGTATCATTCTAGCTATTTTTTAATATTCTTACTACATCGTTAAAGGTTTAACGATATTTTTTAATTACATTTGCTATTTATTGTTCGATAATTCATCCATCATACTTTAACTCATTTTCTGGAAATTTTTTAAAGTTAGTCTTTGGTATAAGAAGTATGTATTATATAGACATTGTAAGTGTAAGGGTTTCCAAATTCTTCAACTTATATATTTGAAAAGAAAATATTTTTAGACAATATCTTGTTTTGAACCCGTATATGTTAATGAATTCCCCAGCATAACCACACATTACCAAATAATGGGTAAAGTAATGTATAGCCATAGGGGCCGATGGATTACTTTACACCTTACTTCATTGATGAATATTACAGGCGATGAGCCTCAATGTAATGTATATACCCATTACTTTAGAGGTGATAATGTAAGGGGCCACTTATATGGTTACGAGAATGGAAAAAGTAATGTGTCTTAAAATGGATTTTTAAAAAAGAGGAATTTTTATTAAAAAAAATTATTAGAAATATTTTATTTAAATTATTTGTAATTAAAAATAATGTGGTCAAGACGGGAATCGAACCAGGGAAATCTGGTTGCCAGCCAAGAACTTTACCCACTGAGCTATCGACGCATATAGTATTTGATTGCCTTAAACTTAAATAAATTGTTGCGCTTCGTTTTTTCGCTAGTGTTATCAAAACAAACATACATCACCCTTTTGCTTACGAAAAAGCAGAAAGTAATGTACCTAAAAATAGATTTTCAAAAATATTTCAATTATTACTTTACATTTATAAAACATATATTACGTAATCGATAATCAGTAACTTATTACTTTATGCTTGCAAATAATGAAAAAGGTAACGAGCTATCATTACAAGGTAACGCATGAGAATATCGCACCCTTTACCAAAGTTTTGCTGGGTCATGAACAAATATTCAAACACAAAACATATTCAAATGTTTAAATGTTTAAATGTTTAAATGTACCATATCATCGCATACCCTACAGTTAACTAAGATAGTTGTTGCCAATTTAATGGAAAAATTCCAATTTATAAAACTTTGTTTAATATTAAATTTTAGCAAATAGTTCTTGGGATGCTTCAAAAATCAAAGTTTTTTTTTTTAATTCCTATATATATAATTCCATCGCAGTACGCGATGGTTCTCATGTGTACTTCAGATGAGTGTGTGTGTGTGAGCTGTTCAATTTACATGAATATAAAATATCAAAAAGTTTTAATTTTGTTTTTGGTACTTGTATAAAAATTGCTAAATTGTTTTTGCAAAAATTTTGTGTAATAATAACTTAAACATATAAACGAGTAAGAAAATTACAGTCGGTTAAGAATACCATAGAATACCCTACCCCTAAACAGGCCTGGGAAAAATTCCGATTAATGCTTAACAGGTCAAAGAAGTTGATGCACTAAAAATCGTGTTTGAAAGAAAACACAGAAAATTTGCAAAATTGAATGATATATTTATTTGGGGCGATAAATGAATGCTTGCCATTTACTTTGTAAATATTATTTCATGTAAATGTTGCACACGGCTGCGGTGTAGTTTTCTCCAATTTTGGTATAATTTATCCAGCATTTCGGCCGATATGTCACCAATAGCAGCTAACTCCAAACTTTTTTTTTCTCAAGTTGGTATAACTGTCTTGAGAACACATGCAAAGTTGCAAGTCATTCTGTCAATTCTTTCTGTGTTTACAAGCCATTTAAAGTTGACGTGTCATTGATTTGTTTTAATATGGAAAAAATTGAATATCGTGCAGTCATTAGATTCTTTGTTCTGAAGGGTTTAAAAGCAAAGGAAATTTATGAACATTTGTTAGAAGTGTATAAGGAGTCCTCACCTTCAAAACGCGCCTTGAAGACGATCCACAGAAGAAATCATTAAGCAGGTACATAATATGGTTAGTGAAGATCCAAGTTTGACTAAGCGTGAAATTGCTAATGCCATAGGCATCTCAGACGAACGAGTACTCCATATTTTACATGAAGAATTACGTATGAAAAACCTGTTTGGAAAGTTAGTGCCGCACACATTAACAATTCAACAAAAACTTGGATCTACCACCATGATCCTAAATTGAAGCAAGAACGTTTACAGTGGACTGAAGCAGGTTGTTCAACTCCAAAGCAGGTGAAGTCACAACGATCAGCAAAGAAGGTTATGGCATCAGTTTTTTTTTTGGATGCAAAAGGAATTTTGTTGATTAATTATCTTCAGAAAGGTAAAACAATTAACTCTGAATATTACTGCAGCCTTTTGGATCAGCTGGATGAAAAAATTCGTGAGAAAAGACCTGGTTTAAAGAAGAAAAAAATCATTTTTCATCAAGACAATGCACCTGCTCACAAAAGTGTTTTGACGATGGCTAAATTCAAAGAATTAAAGTACTAATTGCTTGAATATCCACCGTATTCACCACATTTGGCTCCCAGTGACTACTATCTCTTCAGAAATCTCAAACAATTCCTTCGTGGAAACATTTTTTGTCGAATGAAGAGTCCATAGCAGCCGTAGACGGTTATTTTGCAGAGCTTCCTGAAAACCATTATAAGGATGGAATAAAATTATTGGCAGATCATTGGAACAAGTGTATTGAGCTTTTAGGAGATTATATTGAATAAAAAAATATATTTCGTAACAAAAACAGTATTATTTCATTTCGAGCGCAGGAACTTTTCAACCGACCTATACACTAGAGACTTTACGTATCCCCACAAAAAAAAAAATAGTCTAGTGGGGTCAAATCGCATGATTTTGCCGGCCAATGGACTGCTCCAAAACGTAAGATTAATTATTTACCATACTCTTCGCCTACGGGTTGGTGGATTAATGTTCCATAAAGTGAAACTGGTGCGAAATTTGGTCAGAACAGCTTGATTATGACGACCATAAAATGGACGTAATTTACGAAACACATTGCTCACACAGCACGAATTTTGAAAATAAAATTAAATGATTTGCAAGCGTTGTTCGGCTGTTAGTCTATTCATGGTGAAATGGCAAACCTTCCTGAGGATTTTTGGCATTGCCACATGTTACGAATCTATTTTTTACACTGAAAATTTTAAAAATGTCCAATTATTATTTATTTCTGCAATTTCAATATTATAACTTCAGTTGTAGTTGCTTTTTGTCTTAAAATGTTGTTTAAAAAATGTTTAAATTACTGTTTATCATCGCTGGAGTGAGTGCGTAAGTGAGTGAGTGAGTAAGTGAGTGAGTGAGTGAGTGAGTGAGTGAGTGAGTGAGTGAGTGAGTGAGTGAGTGAGTGAGTGAGTGAGTGAGTGAGTGAGTGAGTGAGTGAGTGAGTGAGTGAGTGAGTGAGTGAGTGAGTGAGTGAGTGAGTGAGTGAGTGAGTGAGTGAGTGAGTGAGTGAGTGAGTGAGTGAGTGAGTGAGTGAGTGAGTGAGTGAGTGAGTGAGTGAATGAGTGAGTGTGTGAGTGAGTGAGATTCAAAAATGTTTTAGTTCTAAATTTCCTAAAAACATACACTCACAATATTATTTCGTTAAAACAACTTAAAATTAATATTAAATTAATCGAAAATACAATCAAAAAGAGGACTACTGATTTTTAATTATATTCAGCCCATTTTGTTGTTTATTTTCAATCATTGTTTAATAATCAACAAAAGTAGAAAAAACAATAGAAAGTCGTTTAAAATAACCATCAATATTTTAATTGCCAAAAAGTAAGAAAAAAACTATTTTTGTGGTATGTAATTACAACACACACAGATGTATATATTTTTATTGGATTTGTGTGTATGTATATTTGAATAATTTCTTGTAATTTTTATTGAAATCATTTTGTATACAAACTGTTTTGGTAAAAAAAAATAAAATGGAATTTTATGATTTTCTATTTGTAGAAAAAAAAAAAACATAAAATTTTATATTTAATAGAAAATATCCACTCCTATTGAATGTCTATACATTTTTATAGTTTGTTCTTGAATGACTGATTCAAATAGTTAACAAATATAGTTTTATGAATTTCAATTGATTCTTCATTTAAAAACAAATTTTACGTATTACCTTTTAAATAAACTACAGTCGGTGACGGAAAATATACTGTGAGTGTATATACATATAACAAGTTGAGTTTGTGCCCGATAATTTTGATTGTTACAAACATCACTACAAACTCATTATACCTTCATGATTAAGTGGTGTAGGGTGCAATAACTATGTTTAATATACAACATCAAGTATCTAGTTATTTAAATATTGCGACATTACTTTGAAAATCATGGTAATGTTGCAGAATGTCATCTTTTCAATGTCATATTTTCAGATGAAGCTCATTGTGATCTTAGCGGGTATGTAAACAAGCAAAATTGTCGAATTTGGAGCACAGAAAACCCGCACGCATACATTGAAAAGCCGATGCACCCAAAACGAGCCACCGTTACAGTCAATGGCGATCGTTATCGGGCCATGTTGAACGAATTTTCGTTCACAAAAATTGAAGAGGAGGATGGCAACATTTGGTTTCAACAGGACGACGCTACGTGCCAAACAGCCGAAGCTACACTCGATGTTGCCCTGTTTTTGAAGATCGCATTATCAGCCGCAGAGCTGATGTCGTTTGGCCACCTCGGAGCTGCGATTTGACACCGTTGGTCTATTATTTGTGGGGTGCCGTCAAAGATAAGTGTTACGCCGACAAGCCAGAGACAATTGACGCTTTAAAGGACAATATTCGTGAAGCCATCGGTGAAATACAGCTCGATAATGTGTACACAATCGATAATGTGCTTAAAAATTGGACCGATCGTGTAGGCTACTGCATGGCCAGCCGAGGCAGCCATTTGAATGAAATTATTTTCCATTATTAACCGGAAGGATTGTACCTTCAAATAAAAAAAGAAATTTGAGAAAATATTCAGTAGTTTTTTTATAGCATTTTCAAAAAAAAAAGTTATTTGGCGGACCCTATATTAAACATTTGATTAAGTATTTACATATTATTGACACAGAATTTCATTCTCCTTTCACTGACTGCTGATATTATCCATTATAATCGCATTAATTTGCTTAAAACAGAAAAATATTCATTATTTAGCCAAAATGACACAAGCAGGGGTGGCAATTCAGCAGAGTCGTATATTTGATATCCTTCATAATGTTACGAATTAAAAAAAATTCATAATTAAAAATAAACTTTTAATAGGAAATATACAAAACAAATCAGACCAAATATTAAAGTAAAATTTTATATATTTTCAGACATATCTCTTTAACAGTCGGACCGATTTTGCTCATTTAAATTATCAACACCGGGAAACATCTGTTGAGATAGTTTTTATAATTACTTTAGATTCTAGATTATACTCGTACATATTTTATGTGGTTTCGACGTATAATTCCATGAGTTACCAATAAAATGATAAAGTCTGCAAAAAATTATTAAAAAATGCAAAAAAAAATTCCAAAGTTCCAGTTTCAGCATTTGAGGCTAAATTTCGCAACTTCTAACACGTTGATTTTAGCAAGCACTACGAAACTACTTTGAAGTTTATAAGAAAACGTTTTTGTCTCCCCTGAAAAGTAGCAGTTTTTGAGATACGAGGTTGCGTTAGTAAACCCTCGATATGTGTTATATAAAATTAATAAACTCTTTTTACTAAAATATTTTCAATTTATTATCTGTGGCAAGTATTTAAATAATTTTTTGAAATCAATTTCTTGTCTGCAGCCATATTTGTCGCTCTGTAAAAGCATTGTCCTTTGCAAACTTATTTAGGTTTTTAAATATACCCGACACAAAAATAATATCAACTAAGTCAAGTAAAAACTCCCTCATTTACAACATACATTTAACATTTGTACACTATGCTCAAAAAGTATATAAATCTTTCAAAATGCTTCAGACCAATTTTCAATATATTTAATAAAGATGTACTTTAGTTCAGATTTAGAATTTATTGAAAGAGCCATCATTAATTTTTTTTTCAGAAAAAGAAAAGTTTTTTAGATAATCTAAAGTAAATATATTAATTAGTGAAAAGATTCCGGATCCTTAGGATTATAAAAATCAATCATAAATAACTAAATCTTTCAGATTAGATTGAAAATCACTATATTACCTATCCTTGGTACTTCCATTAAAGATTGGTCGCAGTATAGACGGGATATTAATTGTTTTTCTTTTACTGTCGCTAAAGTAGTACATACGAGGGCGGATCAATAAGTCCGTGACTTTTTCAATGAAACACAGCTTTTTTGCAAAAAAAATATATTTTCAACATAATCTGCTTTCAACTCAATACACTAAGTCCAACGTTTGTCCAATTTTTGTATCCCTGCCAAAAAAAAGGATTTTTCAAGGTTCATAAAATAGGCATCTGTTTGATCAATAATTTCATCGTTAGAGATAAATCTCTTTCCACCGAGCGATTTCTTTAGGTTTGGAAATAGGAAATAGTCATTGGGGGCTAAATCTGGAGAATATGGCGGATGAGGTACCAACTCGTAGCCCAATTAATTGATTTTTGCCATTGAGACTACACACGATATCGTGGATTTTTTTGACATTTTTGAGTGTTTTAAACTCATTTGGTCGTCCAGAACATTCAGCGTCATTTGTACTTGTCAAAGTCAATAAACCAATTTTTTACTAATGAAATCTATGGTGCAGAGTTCCCATAGTATTTATCAAGCTTTTCCTTGGTTTGATTGACTGTTTTTTTTTTTTTAAATAATGTTTAATGAGCACTCGAAATTCACTTTTTTCCATTTAAAAAAAAAATCCACGAGGTTGTATGTTTTAAAAAGCTGTTAAACGCAAAGTAAAATATGGAACTTGCTCAAAATTTGGCAGTAGTCTATTAACAAGGAGCAGTGTTGCATTTCATATAACTACGAGGGAAGTTCAAAAAGTCACGGACTTATTTATCCGCCTTCGTATATTAATTCTCACAAAACTCCAAAACATATTCTCCAACAAAAAAATTCTTTACAATTTACTCATTTAGTTTAGGAAGGGCCTATGCAAATTTGCAAATTTTCAAGGGGGATAGTATATAACCACCAAGAAATTTTAGTCTCCTGCTGCAAAGCCTAGAACATATACAGAGTACATATTCCGCTGTCTCATCGTCCAATCCGAAACAGACAGACCTCTAGTCCTAAAATGGTGCCTGAGTTTACAGTGTCTAGTGAAAAATCCCGATTAGATCCCTGAATCCTTTCCATTCTAGCACTCAACAGTTTTGGATTCCCTCCACATCCCCTTTTAAGACACTCCGTTGCACATACATATATCGCGAAGATCTCCGCCTAAAATATTGTCGGATACTTTCCCATCGAAAGGGCACGTTGAAAATTAGGTCCATGGTTGCCCACACTTGTATTCCCATTGATCTGTTTCGAGCCGTCGATGAACCAAACATGGGACCCCAGTTCGGGTTCACTAGGTCTTATGATCCATATGCCCCTCTCGAAAATGATCACCTCGTAATTCCTGGCACACATCTGCATTGGTTACATCTTGTCCGTGACCCTGGCCAATGGATCGTCAATGAACAACCCCGTTTTTTTATGTGGCAACGCAGGTCACCTCCCTTAATATAACCAAACGAAGGAAACGCAGAACACCCATATAGGCATCCTCAGTTGTCGAGATATGTAGAGGTGGTTTATTATATATATATGCCCACACAGCCTAAGCGATAGATCCTGTGGGCCACCATGCCAGAGCAGCATAGGAGACCATTGATCGCACAAGGAGGTTGAAAAACCTGTAAACCATTTGAGACCTCAAACCCCCAGTCCAACCAAAATGCCTTAGAAGCCTTTATGGTTACGAAAGACACATGTTGGTTTCAGGTAAGGGTTCCATCCAGAGTAACCCCAAGATACCTAACAACGTTAGAAAATCCCACAGTTATGCCACTAAACGTCGGATACACCAACGTTTTGGGAACGGTACGAGGATTCTTTTGGATGGGTTCATGGATAGCCCCCTTTCTTGACACTATATGAGTATGGTTGGGAAATTTTTATCCCATCCTAACCACTGATGGAGATCACAATACGACTGTTTTTACAGCCAACCCCTTAAATTCTGTGAACTTTAGCTTATGAACATTTTTAACTCTTTGATAATATTTTAGAGTAAAACTCTAGATTTAAAAAATGCTTTATGAAAAATCACTTTTATTTTGTTATCTTTTTCCTGGATATTTAAGTAAACTATAAGACTATGAAGATTTTTTTTAAATTTCCAGACGAAAAGCAAATTTGAAGATCAATTTTGATTTGCCAGAGACTTTGTAAAAATATTTTTTTAAACTACACTAAATATAAGACGCCAGTAAAAATAGCTTTCAAACGTGTTTTTAAAATGGAAATTTTTTTTAAATAATTCCAGTGTCCAAGATCCATTATTTCATGGGGGGGGGGGAGGGTAAAACTAGGGATATTAAAAATGGTCGTACGTTTTGCTATATCTCTTTAAGTCTTCAAGAGCATGAAATAACGCCATCTTTAAAACTTTGGATATACCTGTTATGAGATCAACACTTAAAAGTCCGCAAAAAATTTTGCTGACTTATTCTCCTGACAAAAATTTTGCTGACTCAGAAACGTTTTTTGCTGTCTTTCTAAATTTTTTTCGAGTGTTTAATAAGGAGCGAAACTACAATATGTCTTTCTACATCATATGGTACGATAAGTTGATTTTAAATTCAACGTACTATCGGGCGAGTTGTTAAATTAAAAATTAAATATTAAAAATACTCTTTTAGCATAACTTAAATGCATATGTTAAAAAAAAAACATACATTTACTATTTTATTTTTAACCATAAGTGCATTTTAATGCATGTTATTACTTTGTTATGGCGCACAGTAGTTCGACAAAATTGCTTTCAGCAAATGAACATACAAAAAATGCATGAAATTATGTTACTTTGATGTTTGAAAGTCTATTTTACCAAAAATTATATACTTTATAGAAAAATAATACTACTCATGATATCTCTCAATAATTAGCAAACTCGCATCAAAGAGACAAATTCATAAGAAAATGCGATCAAAGAGACAAAAAAAAAATGAGTAAAAAATGGTTGAGTACACAAAAGAATCGCAGAATCCCACTAATTTTACTAGAAGTGCATTTATTTTATTCAAAATTTCTCAGATTAACAAACTCATAACATACAATTGGATCACTGTGCTTGTGCTTGTTTATACATTGCAGTGTCATGCAATTTTTATATCAATTAAATAAGTATTTTTATATTGTGCATGATAGCAAAAACCAATTTTCCATCCTAGAACTCCCTGCATACGCCATAATGGCGATTCACGTTTTCTGTTTTTAGCACGTTTCATGTGTGCTCGTACAGGGTGGCGCAAAAATAACCTTCCGATGTTTTTTGGCTGTAATTTAAAAACAAAAAATTAAAAACTTTGATTCTTCTTGTGGATTATTTTTATTTGTTCTTTTAATCTTTTTTACATCAAGTCGAGAATATGATGTCATGTAAATGGCCGCCGCCACAGTTGATTGTCATTTGAGCCCTTTTTATGGCACTTTCCATCACTTTGGCCAAAACTTCCGCCGATAGGTCCTCACATTCTTGACGGATATTGTCTTTAAGAGCTGCAAGAGTCTGAGGCTTGTTGACATAAACCTGCGACTTCAAAAAGACCCACAAAAAGAAGTCTGGAGCGGTCAAATCAGGCGATCATGCTGGCCAGAGCAAATCGCCAAAACGGGAGATTAGGCGCCCGGGAAATGCATCCTTCAGCATATCGGTTGTGGCACGTGCAGTGTGTGGCGTTGCACCGTCCTGTTGGAACCACATGTTTTCCAATCCCAATTCATCAAGTTGCGGCAAAAAGAACTCGTTGATCATTGCTCTGTAGCGCTCACCATTCACAGTAACCGTTTGGCCCGCGACGTATTCGAAGAAAAAAGGTCCGATGACTCCTCCAGCGAAAACAGCACACCATACAGTGACTTTGAGCGGGAGTAATGGCTCTTCGTGGGTTTCACGCGGATTTTCAGTGCCCCAGAAGCGTAAATTTTGCTTATGTATGTACCCGCTAAGATGGAAATGGGCCTCATCACTCATGATTTTTTTTGATGAAAAATCATCTTCATTATTGCTCAAATAAATAGTCACCAATATTCCGCGTTCTGGAGCAGTGTAGCGTAACATTGTTTATTAACGTGTATTTCGCATGTGTTTACTACACAAATGTCAAAACAGAACTGACATTAGGAGCCAATCGCAAAATTTATAGCATTTTCTGATAGGAGGATTACTTTTGCGCCACCTTGTATGTGTTCGACAATAAAAATAAAAAATGTGTTTTTCTGTGTACGTACTTTGTATTAAACAAACCATAATGGGTTTATGTTGTATTTTTCAAAGATGGCAACCGATACTCATATAGTTTATGGTATAATTTTTTTCTTTGTACCGTTACGGTTTCTGAAATATAATATTTTCAGTTTTAAAATCTATTACGGTTTTAAGTCTTATGAGTTTTTATATGAGTTTGTATATGACAGTATGAAAGAATATTGGTTACGGTTTTCGTACCGATACACTTTGTTTTCTTAATTTTGTTTACAATTACGGTTAAATAACGATTACCGTATTTCAATAAAATCCGGTTCCTAATTTGAGATGGTATGATGGTCTTTTGCCGTTGCGGTATCCATCCTTGATATTTTATGATTGTGTGTTGCTGTCCCCATATCCCTGTCTATGTAGTTATTGCATTCTGCAGTTAAACAGAAGTTATTTGATACTACATAAATTGTTAACATTTAATATATATCAGATGTGACTATACATGATTTTTAATATGATTATATCTAATTTAAATGTATATATAAAATAGCTATGTTTAGAATTGTTAACAGTAGAAGAGATATAACGGAAACAAAAAATTTATAAGAGCACAATTAGAGCTCTCAACTGAAATCCTTTAAAGAGTATTGTAAACATAAGAGTAAATTAATGTTAATTGAATTAAAGGATGTGTGTACTACATATTTATATAAATATAAAAATAAATGTATTATTTATAAACATTCAAATGACCTACATTTTAAATGATTGTTGATATTGTTAAAAAATTTAATAAAATTAATAAAAACCAAATGACCAGTTACAATAAAATTAACAATTTTTCAACATTATTTGTTATATTTAAATATTAGAAATCATATTATAAATACTGGAACATAACCTATCCCAACTTAACTCTATATCTAAACCATCTCAACTCAGTGTTATATTTATTACATCGGGGTGAAAAATCCATATGATTTTTTGAAACTACCAACCTTCAGATGATATCTGTCAAAATTTAATGACAATTCGTTCATTAGTGAACATTCCAGCAAAACTTTGGTAATGGGTGCGATATTCTCATGCGTTACCTTGTAATGATAGCTCCTTACCTTTTTGATTATTGATTACGTAATATATGATTTATATATGTAAAGTAATAATTAAAATTTAATTGAAAATCTATTTTTAGATACATTACTGTGTGTTTTTTGTAAGCAAAAGGGTAATGTATGTTTGTTTTGACAACACCAGCGAAAAAACGAAGCGTAACACTTCATTTAAGTTTAAAGCAATCAAATACTATATGCGTCGATAGCTCAATGGGAAGAGTTCTTGGCTGGCAACCAGAGTTCCCTGGTTCGATTCCCATCATGACCACATTATTTTTAATAACGTTAAAAATATTTGTAATAATTTTTTTTAATAAAAATTCCTCTTTTTTAAAAATTTATTTTTAGACACATTACTTTTTCCATTCTCATAACCATATAAGTAACTCCTTACATTATCACCTCTAAAGTAATCACTTGTAAAATTCAACAGTGAAGTAAGGTGTAAAGTAATCCATGAGCCCTTATGGCCAAAGTTTGGCTTCATAAGTGTTATTCAGACTTTGCTCCGTAGAGACAAATGGTAGAAAAATGGTTGGAATCGTACAAACACAGATGACGCCGAATGCTCTGGTCGCCCAAAAGAGCTGGCAATACCGGAAAATATCAAAACAGTTAATAAAATCGTTTTGTCAGTAAAGTGAAGTTGCAGGAAATAGCTGATACCTTAAAGATATCGAAGGAACGTGTCGGCTTTATTTTGCATAAACATTTGTCCATGAGAAAGCTGTTTTCGGAATGGGTGCCGCTTTTGCTCACAGTGAACCGAAAACAACAATGTGTCGATGATTCCAATTGGTGGCCAAATTGCCTGAATTAAACTTTCAATTGCTTCTGCATCACACACTATTCGCCAGATTTGGCTCCCAGACATTTTTAACTGTTTTCAGACCTCAAAAAAATGCTCGTTGGAATGAGATTTGATTCGAATGAAGAGTTGAGACCAAAGATAAATCATTCTATTTATAAAACGAGGTATCGAAATGTTAGAAAGATGTTGTAGCGATTGTACGTATCGCTCTTGAAGGAGACTTTGTTGATAAATAAAGTCGAATTTTGCCAATTGTTGTTTTATTGGTTATCCAACGGACTTTTCAGCCAATGTGTTAATACCCGTGTAATCCATTTTAATTTGGGTTTCAAAGAAATGTTTGCCATTCTTATGGTCGCCTTCTGAAATACCCTTCGAGTATCCTATTTTGCGAAGGTCCTGCGACGTGTTTTTCATCTAGGTAATGTGGGCGGTTTGTGTGGTTGGTTACATCCTAAAATATCCTTCAAGTATCCTGTCATATCCTGCGGGGGTTCTTTAACGTGTTTTTATCTAAGTAGTGTGTGTCGTGCGTTGGTCACCTCCAATAAACATCCTTTAAATGTGTTCCCTGCATTGAAAAACTTCTTCGAAAATCCTTTGAATGTGCGTCATGAAGATGCTTAGAATGTGTACCGGTCATAGGTCACTTCCGACGAACATCATTTGAGTGTGTGCCATACGTTGGTCACCTTCTGTGAACACATTTCCTTTGAATGCACCTCGAAGCCCTGGGAATCTGTGAGTTTCCTTGTAAACGTCTTACCCATATTAATCTTGGTTTGTGTTGGATGCGTGCCGAACTTTGGTCACCTCTTACCACATCCTTCGAGTGTGTGCCGACCCGACCGAGTTTAGGTGTATTAATGTTTTTTGTACAGGGTGTTTTATATGTTCCAGTTCCGCCATTTCTGTTTGGTCGACATTTGTCAGTTTATAATTGACAGTTGTGCAGAGCAGTTTATTATAGAGCATCTAATGTACGTTAAGAAAAAATATAAAAACCTCCAGTTTTGGCAAAAAATCTATATGAACGATGAGGCAGATTTTGACTTGGCTGGCTTTGATAATAAACGTAATAGCCGCTACTGGTGAACTTAAAATCCCCAATTGACACACCAACGTACCTTGCGAGAACTTTTTCCCGGCCGCATTATGTCAAAAAGAAGAGATTTCAATTGGCACCATCATTCTCCTGATTTGACCTCTTCGAGAATACTTGAGGAGTACTCTTTGGGAGTACTTGATGGCAGAGGTCTACGGTAACAAGCCAGATGCTAAAGAACAACATTACTGAAGAAATTGAAGCAATAACACCCGTAATATTTCAAAATTTAATGCAAAATGTGGTTAAAAGAGTACAAATTTGCGCAGCGGCAACAGGCGACCATTTACTCGATACTATATTTCATGCATAATTGTTATAAACCAAACTTTTATGCAATAAAATATTAAATTTAAAAAGTATTTTATCATAAAAAACACCCTGTATTAAGTATAATAAAGTTCAGAGCGGCTAATTCGGCACAGCTCGACGTCTCACGGGATTCACATTATTAGTAACAGTAAATGTGGTCCGAAACCGATCTATTGTTCTTCGAATTAGCCACTCTGAAGGACGATTATGTACGCCATAAAATGGGAGAAGTGCTCGAAGAGTTTGACGAATAGAACAATTATTTTGATTAAAAATTTCAACAAATTGCACGCATTGCTCTGTTGTAAGTCGAGTCATAATAAAATTTCAAAGCAAGCTAAACAAAAAGCAACTATCAGCTGTTAAATGGGTTGTCAAATAAAGCAGTGATGCCAACTCAAAGTTGTGGCACTCTAAAAAAACACCCTTTAGTAGTAGTAAAAATAATAAAGTTAGCATATTATTATAATTAACTATACATTAATTTATCATAATATGATATGATAATATGGGGTATCATGTTATGATTGAAATTCAATATAATCATAATATAATCCTAAGTGATGATAAAAATCTTTCGCAGTGATCATAATATGATCAGCAAGAATCATATTTTTTATTTGTTTCTTAATTATTCATTTATTGTTGACATCATTTTATATTTGCATAATTATCATATTTTAGTCGTAGCCAGAATTTTTGTTACTGCATTGTGGTTTAAATTAACTATATTATAAAATATTAAATGGTAATCACAAAATAATTAAATATTAACTACAAAAATTATGGCAGCGACCATTTTATTGTTTAGAGCCTTTTTAAATACCATTAACTTGATTGCGACAACTATATCCGCATGTAGCGAACATAATTTTGTAGCAGTGATCATGTTGCAAACATATTTTTTCTCTGCGTGTGTTGAGGATATGAAACACTTTACATTCAAAGTGGGTTTTAAAGCCCACATCCAACGTGAATCAAAAAAAACGATGTTTTATATTTAAATTTTCTGTCAAATTAATCCAATTACCTCCTTTAAGTATCTTCATCTTTATTACAGTTGAAAGCTTTTAATAACAAAAATAAAATATCCTTGAACATATTTTTTTTTTTTAACTATGATTTCTACATTCTTATCTTGTCAAATCTGCCTTTAGCACTTAATAACAAACAATAAAAACAAGAAAGAAAGATGAAAAATTAAAACTAGAAAATGGAGACGACAGTTTTTTTTGGCTTTAATGTACTTGAACAAAATTCAAATTTCAATATGACAATAAAGATTTTTAATTGAGTTTTATTTGAGCACTAAACGATTCCAATTGTGCTGTTTTAATAGATGTGGTCAGATGTTTGTAGCAAAAAAAAAAAAGAAAACTTATCCAAAGCCAAAAGTAGAAAATCAAAAAGCACGAGAAAAGAAAACTTAATCCCATCAAGGGCTTAAAGTTGAAAAGGGAAAAGTTCAAAAAAGTTTTAAAACATGAAATATACATACATCAGCCAGTATGATGCCCAACCAATGTTGTAACACATGTTAAAACGGAGTTAAGATTTGTTAAATGTGATTTTTAACTTTTTACATTTTACAGAATATTAACAGCTATACAAACGTATGGAAAGGAAGATATTTTTTCAATTTTAAATTTAAAAAGTTGTTGAAACTCAAACATATATTTTTAATGGTATTTACTGTATTTTAAGTTTTTGTTAGTACTCAATTTGCTATTATAACTCTTAGTTATGTGTTAATTTAACAAAATATTTTGTGGTAACTAATTGTAGCTTAAATTTAAAATATTTAAATCCGTGATAAAAAAATAAAAGTTTTTAAAATCATTAATAGCACTTTTACAATAAATTAATGTTTATATATCCAAAACTTTTGTGTAATTAGCTGCATTGAATAAATATACATTTAATTTACTCATAAAATATGTTAGACAACAGGTGTTAATTTATAAATTTGTAAAAAACAAAAGTTTCAAAAGTGCATAGGCAAATAAAGGAGTCAAAATTATGTATATTACATGCAGGCAAAGAAAAAACATGGTTGGGGCAATCATATTTCAAGAGCATCATATATTTTTGGGTTTATGGTTGTGCGAACCATAGTCGTGTTATATAATGGTTATCATATTATGATAATAAAATAACCATATTTTTAACATAATATAGTCCCTACAGTTATATTATGATTCCTGTATTATCATTATATGATCCATAATCCAAGAAAATTTCTTAAAGGAAAAGCTCTTACAAACTATCAAAAAGCTCTTTAAATTTAAGAATATTTCCTTTAGAAATGTTTTTCTAAAAAAAAATTGATATTAATGACTTTTTGAAAAAAATTGTTCTTTCAAGAAAACTTTGATTTTGTAAACTTTTTTTAAAGCACAATACTTAAAACTTTTTTTTTAATTCTAATGACATTTTTAATAAAAAAAAGGAAAATCTTAAGACATTTTTAAGATTTTTTTAAGATTTTTTTAGAAAGTTTTTTAGAAATTTTTCTTTAATTAAAAGTCTTCAGAGTCTAAGAATATTTCTACTAGAAAAAGTCTTTAGAATCTAAGTATTTTCTTCAGAATCTATGAATTTTTCTTTCAAAGAAAGGCCTTCGAATCTAAGTTTGTTTGGAATATATGAACTTTTATCTGAGAAACAGCTTGAACAATAAGAATTTCAGTTTAGGGAAAAGTCCATAGAATCTAAAAATGTTTTTATCAGATAAATTTTTTATAGACTTTGTCTTATAAAAAATATTTTATTAGTATTTTAAGAGCTTTCTTCAAGAAATGTATTAATAAACATATTAAAAAAATCTCATTTTTTTTATTGAGAAGAATTAAAAAATATAAAATTTTTCAATATAATATCCCAGCAAAACCACACATTACCAAATAATGGGTAAAGTAATGTATAGCCATAGGGGCCGATGGATTACTTTACACCTTACTTCTTTGATGAATTTTATAGGCGATGCGACTCAAAGTAATGTATATACCCATTACTTTAGAGGTTAAAATGTAAGGGGTTACTTATATGGTTACGAGAATGGATAAAGTAATGTGTCTAAAAATAGATTTTTACAAAAGAGGAATTTTTGTTAAAAAAAAATTATTACAAAGATGGGAATCGAACCAGGGAAATCTGGTTGCCAGCCAAGAACTCTACCCACTGAGCTATTGACGCATATAGTATTTGATTGCTTTAAACTTAAATGAATTGTTGCGCTTCGTTTTTTCGCTAGTGCTGGCAAAAAAACACAAAGTAATGTATCTAAAAAAAATTTTTAAAAATATTTCATTTATTACTTTACATTTATAAATCATATATTACGTAATCAATAATGAGTAACTTATTACTTTATGCTTGCAAATAATGAAAAAGGTAACGAGCTATCATTACAAGGTAACGCATGAGAATATCGCACCCATTACCAAAGTTTTGCTGGAATGTATAAGAAATTTTCGAAAAAACCCTTTTAAAAAAAGCTTCTAAAATTAAAAAAAAAACTTAACTGGATCTTAATGGGTCAATTGATAAAATGTTTTTATGACATGTGAAAGGTATTTTCTATCCATCTGATATTTGTCCAGTTTTAGTAAACAATATATGATTGTTTTTTTAAGACATTTTGTAGTAAAAGCAAACTGACTGAACTGATAAAATTTTGGTTTTTATGAAAACAAGATAATAAAGGGTGTCCCAAGAAGAACGCAATTTTTAAATTTTAAATAAAACACAGATGTTAAAAAAAAAATCGTGAAACTTTATTATATCGTAAAGTAGACAGAATGAGGTTATGTATGGAACAATATATCGTGCAGATGCCCGCCGCGGCTTTGTTGGCATGCACGCGATCTTTTAATGAAATTTTCAATGACCGTTTTGCATGAATGCTGCGGTATTTCATTAATGCAGCGTCCAATTTCCTCTTTTAAGGCTTGAGTCGTCGTCGGCTTATTCGCGTAAACCATCGACTTCAAAAAACCCCAAAGAAAAAAATCTAATGGTGTTAAATCGCACGATATAGGCGGCCAATTCTGATCTCCAAAACGCGAAATAACACGACCGGGAAATGACTGATGCAGCAATTGAATTGTTTCTCTGGCTGTATGTCATGTTTCGCCGTCTTGTTGGAACCACATGCCCTCCACATTCATTTCTTCAATTCTAGGCAAGAAAAAACTGGTTATTATTTCACGATACCGAACACCATTGACTGTTTGCGCTTGACCTGCCTCATTTTCATAAAAAAAAGGTCCAATGATTCCTCCAGCCCAAAAACCACACCACACAGTGACACGTTTAGGATGCATTTGCTTCTCGTGAATCACTCGAGGATTTTCCTCACCCCAAATGCGACAATTCTGCCCATTGACGAAGCCATCAAGATGAAAATGGGCCTCGTCACTGAAGATGATTTTATCGGCAAAATCAGCATTTTCATGTTGTCTCTCCAATACCCAATTAACGAACTCCCGTCAGCTGGCTTCAGTTCCTGAGTCAATTGAACTTTGTATGCATGAAGATGCAAATCTTTCGTCAAAATTCGCAGCAAAGTGGATTTGGAGACACCAATTTGCTGAGCTCGGTGTCGAATTGAGGTGGATGGAGTTTGAGCGACATCATCACGTACAGCTGCTACATTTTCGGTCGATCGACCTGGTCGATGGCGCGTTGTTGTCTTTACATCACTAACAGACCCAGTTTCGGCAAATTTATCCATTAATCTCTTTACAGTTGACTCTTTTGGAGCATTATTGTGACCCCAAATTGATCGCAATTTGCGAACTGTAACCGCAAAACTTTCACCATTTTGGTAAAACAATTTCACAATGAGAATGCGTTGTTCATTCGTGTAGCGCTCCATTTTTACTAACCTCGTACCTTCTACTAGCAAACAATAACAATTGTTCAAATGACAAACAATGACACTTCGAATGTTGCCAGATTTAAAAATTGCGTTCTTCTTGGGACACCCTTTATTATGCCTGTAAATGTTAAAGACATGTTTTATTTGATGCAAAATTATTTATTGATTGTTGCCAGAATTTTATCGTTGCATAAGTATCATATTTTTTTCATAGTCAAAATTTTATGTTATAAAATTTTAGGTGTCAATCATAAAATAGTTAAATATTAACTAAATAATGATGCTAGCGACCATGTTGATGGTTAGAAAACCAATAACTTGGTTGTGACAACCATATCCGATTGCAGCAAGCACAATATAGTAGCAGTGATCATATTGTAACCATGTTTTTTCTCTGCGTGTGCACAGGACTAATCATGTGTTTAAATAAAGTTTATCGGCACGTCCTGTAACCAAACCTTGAAAAAGATAAATCTTTATTGAATTAATTCGTGCAAATCAGCAAGTTGATTTAATATTTTTTAAATCAATTTATTAAAACAGATTTAAAATAATAATTGATTAATCATTTTCATTTGAATCTTTTTTGATTCAATTTAATCGAATCATTTCAAACATATTTTTTTATTTTATTCGCGAATGATTAATTGGATTTTCGAATTAAAATAAGTAAAAAAGGCTGAGCTGTATCATTTAATACCCTCCACCAATATCCGAAAAAATATGTTCTCTACTGTTTTTGATACAAATAATGTAAAAAACTTTCGAAGTAAAATATGGAGGTGAAAAAAAAATGTGAAAACAAATTTGGTGGTGGAAAAAAAATGTTGAGGTAAAAAAAAAAATATTTGAGGTGAATATAAAACATTGTTTAATTCTAAGCGACTGGTAAAAAACAAGTGAAAATATTTTACTTGCCAGTCGCTACTATGAAATTGTATTAAAATACACCAATTTTTATGGAAAATTTAGAGCTGCCGTCACATTTTCACTCATAACTTTTTAACCGCTGCACCGATTTTGCTCATCTTCAATGCCAAAATCTGTGTTTCAGCAGGCTGGCAGACAGACAGACGGAAAACGCTATGTTGACATAAAATTGCATAAGAATCAGGAGTATATATATACTTTATGGGGTCTTAGTCCTATATTTCGACATGTTACAAACAGAATGGGTATAAAAACATTAAAATTGACTTTCAAATCTCGTTTAGTTTTCTAGATATTCACTATTTTGTAAAATTGTAATTATTTAAAATGGCCGGTATAGCCCAGGTTCGGAATACATTCCGAGGTATTTATTTTTATAAAACAGCCACAGGGTGACCATTTTTATACAAACGATATGGAACGGGAAATGAAATTTGTATTATCGGAGTGTGTTAATTAATATAATCATATAAATTGATAAAAAAAAATAATCACCCTGAAGCTCTTTTTTAAAAATTCCATGAAACCCTTCGGCTTTCATTTTAAATTAATCGTGGTTTAAAAAAAAAATATTTTAATTCGCGAATCAAATCATGTTCGAAAATCAAAATAATTCTTTTTTGATTCGCAAATCAAATCATAATTGGTTTAAAATTGAATTATTCAAATTGAATTATCTTGATTGATTTATAAAAAGAATTATTTCAATCAACTTGAGTCTTCTAATTAAATAATCATGGTAGTAAATAATTCAATCAGATAAATGAATTCAAGAATTAATCCGTCAAAATTTAAATTAGATTTGAAAATTGATTTAAGGAATTTTGTTCGACAATTACCGACTTTTTTATATAATGTAACGGGTCTATGTGGCAGTTTGTAGAAATTTCGTGTAGGGTTTTTTTTAAATTTATATTAATTCTGTGACACCAATGTAGGTACAAATTGAATTCTTTGGTTTTGATTTGATTTATCATAAAATTATTGAATATTCTTCTGAATATTAAATTTATAATTTTTATAGGATATTCAAGACATAATTAGTATCAATATCAGTTGAAATTTCATTAATTAGATTGAGGAATTAAATTAAGACATGTGCTGATATTGAAAAAATAATAAAGTTCGGACCATCAATTCTATATATTTCGGACATGCTGACTTTAATAGCACAACTGGGAGCATTTTATATGAGTTGTTTGTACTTAGACGAGCTTATACTTTTTTCAAAATCTTTAATAAAACTTACAAAAAATATATAAAAAAAAGTAAATAACTTTCATTCTATGAATTCTGTAAGTTTTTTCTGTATATACTTTAAAATTTTTTATCCAAAAAAAAATCAAATAAACACGTTGTATTTTCATGGAAACATGTTATACAAATAGTAACTGCCATATTCTGCCAGTGTTTTCAAGGCCAGTGTTGTTTTTTCTTTATTTCGCATCTGCATCTACATAAGATAAATACATTTTTTGTTTTTTTAAATTAAAATCCACTGACGGAAATGCTTTTATCGAAATGGGAAATACAACGGAAATGCATTTTATTGCAAACCATGAACAAAAAGCAAAGCATAAATATATTTTACAGCATTTAAATTACAGAATTTCCACTCAAATCTACGAGTACATGTTGAAATTGATAAAGAAGAAGGTCGAATAAGATGTGTAACATAATGTAATTCATGCATGATAGAGGGAAAAAAAACGTAATAAACCAAATTTTAATATAAATTTTTGTTCAATTTTATCGACTTAACTTTTTATATTAAACTTAATTTTAGTTAAAATTTTAAATACCCGCGTAAAAAAGTTTATATATCATCATATGTGACCTTATCTAATAATATATAAATACATATGTCGGTATGCATTACACATACATATATAATTATATTTTACATTTATATTTTTATGATTATCTTATACACTCAAAAAAAGATATGAACTTAAAATTATTTCAAAATTTCTTTTAAAGTAGTTTAAAAATTTTCCTTAATTTAAGTCAAATTTTATTTAAACTAAGAAAAATTTTCTTAAAATTAATAAAAATTCCTATGTTTGGGTAAAATCGAAATAGTTTATATACTCAGAAATAGTTCATATCTTTCCTAGGTAATATTTCTTGATTTAGAGGAAAAAAAAACAAGTTTATTAAATAAAAATTTATCAATTTTTAAGAAAAAGATTTAAGTATTAAGATATTTGCATACTAATATATAGGTTGGTTGAAAAGTTTCTGCGCTCACCATGTGATGGCACTGCTAGCTCCAAACTTTTTTTTTCTCAAGTTGGTATAACTGTCTTGAGAACACATGCAAAGTTGCAAGTCATTCTGTCAATTATTTCTTTATTTACAAGCCATTTGAAGTTAACCTGTCATTGATTTTTTTTTAATATGGAAAAAATTGAATATCGTGCAGTCATTAGATTCTTTGTTTTGAAGGGTTTAAAAGCAAAGGAAATTTATGAACAATTGTTAGAAATGTATAAGGAGTCCTCACCTTCAAAACGCACCGTTGAATTTTGGGCTGGTGAATTTAAACGTGGTCGTACCAGCCTTGAAGACCATCCACGCGAAGGACGACCAAAAACTGCAACCACAGCAGAAATCATTGAGCAGGTACATAATATGTTTTGTGAAGATCCAAGTTTAGTGAAGATCTCAGACGAACGAGTACTCTATATTTTACATAAAGAATTACGTATGAAAAAACTGTTTGGAAAGTTAGTGCCGCACACATTAACAATTCAACAAAAACTGGATCGAAAACAAATTTCTCAGCGTAATTTGGAGCGTAATTTGCGTCGTTTTATAACTATGGGTGAGACTTGGATCTACCACCATGATTCTTAATTGAAACAAGAACGTTTACAGTGGACTGAAGCTGGCTGTTCAGCTCCAAAGCAGGTGAAGTCACAACGATCAGCAAAGAAGGTCATGGCATCAGTTTATTGGGATTCAAAAGGAATTTCGTTGATTGATTATCTTCAGAAAGGTAAAACAATTAACTCTGAATATTATTTCAGCCTTTTGGATCAGCTGGATGAAAAAATTCGTGAGAAAAGACCTGGTTTAAAGAAAAAAAAATCATTTTTCATCAAGACAATGCACCTGCTCACAAAAGTGTTTTGACGATGGCTACATTCAAAGAATTAAAGTACGAATTGCTTGAAAATCCACCGTATTCACCAGATTTGGCTCCCAGTAACTACTATCTCTTCAGAAATCTCAAACAATTCCTTCGTGGAAAGCATTTTTCATCGAATGAAGAGGCTATAGCAGCCGTAGACGGTTATTTTGCAGAGCTTCCGGAAAACCATTATAAGGATGGGATAAAATTATTGGAAGATCATTGAAACAAGTGTATTGAGCTTCTAGGTATAGGATTTTTTTTTTTAAATTTGTTCAGATACATTAAAAAAAAACTTGAGTATATATTTCTTAAATTGAGGAAAAATGAAGTTTTTGTTGAAAAACGTTTAACTTATTTTCAATATTTTTTTTCCAAAAAAAAAAAAAATAAATTAAAAACGAACTAGTTAATTTTCCTAATTTTATAGAAAAAATATTATTAAAGGAAACGTATTAAAGTATCTTTTAAAAAGAATTATCGTGCATGATTTTAATTTTTGGTTCATGAGTCAAAAATCGCTCACGCGCCCATCTCTAATCTTAACAGTCTTAAAAATTAAACTATAAATATATTTCCAAATTTTGTTAGCAAAAGTTAAATAAAGTTAACATTTGTATATGTCGATTACATAAAATAAACTTATGACATTTTTCCATTTTTCAATAATAACAAGAAATGTAACTGTGATATTTTTTTATTTTTGCAACAATTTACTTAAATTAGTTAATTTAAGAAGACAAAGGACCCCCAGTATTCCTTAGCCATAGATGCCGTGTGTCACTTAGTGTGTCCCTTTTTGTAGTTCTCTCAAGGATAACCATTTACTAACCCAGCAAAAATAAATGGAAGTGATTTTTAAGGAATTCATTTTTCATTGATTCCAAAGTATCGTTAGTTCTGATTTTTCTCTTCTAAGGCAGTTCTTTTCCACAACTCCCAAAGATGTGATTTTTAATGAAATTTAATACATTTTAAATATATGACGGGTAACTTATCTTAAAAACAACCAAAGTTAAACATTAATCATAGATATTTCTATATAATTTTGACACTAATGGTTTAAGTTTAAATGATTTGTTTCAATCATTAACTTACAATTTATCAGATTTTGAATTCCTAAAATAGTATCTATTGCTACATAAAGTAAAAAATATTTTATAGTAAAAATTGCAAGAATTTTGAATAAAGTAATTTAATAAATAAGACCCGATCACTGGATGTCCCGTTATAATCTAACCAACTGTCAAACTCAAACTTTATATGGGAAACACCAAAATATGTGGCAGTTTATTTCCCAGATAGAAGCTAACGGAAGATTGTAAAAATAAAGCTCGATTACTAATGTCCTGTTAAAATCTAAATTACAAATTTAAAATTTATTTGGGAACATCAAAAGATCTCGTTTTTCACTAAACCATAAAAAGGGCTTGAGATGCAATGAATTATAAAAGAAAACTTCCACCTCCATTGGTTCCGATCCAAATTTTCACAACACTAAAATCAACATCACTGCTTCATTTTGTCTTCTTTTGCTACTTTTGTTTTGCTGGGTAAGTAAAAAAATGATCTGAATTGGTCACAATTTATTATATTTCAGGATATACTGCAGGTAATTTTTTTATTTGTTTACCTTTTTGCTAATGAAATTGAATTTATATTTTAAGTTCATGAGCAAAAAGCTTGTCATCCTAAAGTGGGAAAATACTTACACAATGAGTGTAAAATACTTTAAAATATCCCAGCAAAAAAAAAGTAGCAAAAGAAGAGAAAAAGAAGCAGTGATTTTGATTTTAGTGTTGTGAAAATTTGGATCGGAACCAATGATTTTTACATAGGGTGGAAGTTTTCTTTTATGATCCTTTTTCATTGCATCTAAAGCCCTTCTTATGGTTTAGTGAAAAATGAAATCTTTTGTTCTTCCGAAATAAATTTTGAATTTGTAATTTAGATTTCTACAGGACATAAGTAATCGGGCCTTAGCCTCATTTTAACAATCTCCCGTTAGCTTCTACCTGGGAATTTAACTGACAGATTTGTTGTTGTTTCCTATATAAAGTTTGAGTATTACTGTTCGTTAAAGTTTAGCGGGAAATTCAACAATCGGGCCTTATTTATCTCTATTCGAAATTCTTGCGATTTTTACTACAATAATTTTTTTACTTTTTACATTTTTATAAGTTGTGAAAAAGAACTGCATTTGAAGAGAAAAATCAGAACTAAACGATACTTTAGAATCAATGAAAAATTAATTCCTTAAGAATCACTTCCATTTATTTTTGCTGGGATATGGTAAAATATAAACTCTTTCATATTTATTGGAAAATTTTTATCAAATTTAAGGATAATTTTCACTTAAAAGAAGTGAAATTTAACTTGATGTTAGAAAATATTTTCCTATTTTTAGAAAGTTAAATCCTAGTTTTTAGTAAAAAAAAATTATCTAATGAACTTAAATAAAAAAATTTCTTAATAACAAGGAAATATTTTCTTACTAACAGTATAATTTAAGATAATATATAAACTAATTAGGAGGAAATTTTACTGTTTTCTAATAAAAAGTTAGTTCTCAATAGTAAAATTTTTCTATAATTTAGAAGCTTTGATCAAATTTTAAATAAAATTTATTTCTTAATTTCAAGGAAATTTTCATTAAATTTTGGTAAAAAAGTGTCTTTGGCGCCGTTTTCATTTAAATTTTTCTTCCAAATAAGTTAATTTTTCTAAATTCTAGTTCATTTTCATTGGGTGTATTATGCCACATATAATCACATTTAGTAATATATTTATCTTTATAAATTTAGATATGCTTTATATGATAACATATGGTGTATATTATATCATAATAAAATTATATATAACACTATATATAATTATAATATGGCTTGTAAAGAACCTTATATATTTGTGATATAAAAATATATGGTCCCATTTCAAAAGTATTTTTTTAAAATGGTAAAAGATATAATTATATATGATACAATAATAAACAAAGGCAGACCGAGTTCAAGTAATGGTGAGGGCATTTTAAAACTATACTCCGTAAAATATATTGTTGGATTTGACAATTTTCAGATAAATTTGGATCTTATCTAAGCCTCAAATATATTGATGTATCTAAATTTAGTTAAAATGCCTAAAAATTACTGTTTTCACAGTTAACTTTTTTCAGTATTTAATTTAAAAAAAATCAAGATTCCAAACGGTACTACTTTTTTATGCATTGCAGATACTACAATCAATTTTTTAGATTTTTATTTGTAAACTTACTAAATATATCAATAATAACAAAAATTAACTAAATAGGAATTTTAAAAAAAAATCTCTTTTGGTAGTTGCTTATTAAAATATTTGAAATAACTGTTTTAAACAACTGTACAGTACTTTTCGTTAGTTGTTTTTTTTAATAGCTGTAATAATAGTTGTTTTGTATTTTTCAATAGAACAAAAAAATAACCGTAATTAAAATTAAAAATAACAACTACAGATTACTACACAAATAACTGTCATGTAGTAACTAAAAACTTTGGATGCACTTTGATTTCAAGTACTTATATTTTAAAAATAAAGTTTGCTAATTACAATTTGTAAATTGTTAACTAATTCTTAGTCCAAAAATATTTAATTTCAAAAGATTTTATGTTAAATTACAAACGTATTAATTTAAGTGCATAAAATAAAAAAGTAATTATATTAAATTTGATTGTTATGAGCATTACAAAGAAAACATTAATTAAATTGCCTTAAAACAAAAGAATACATATACATACAGGGTGGCGCAAAAATAACCTTCCGATGTTTTTTGGCTGTAATTTAAAAACAAATGAAAAACTTTGATTCTTCTTGTGGATTATTTTTATTTGGTCTTTTAATTTTTTTTACATCAAGTCGAGAATATAATGTCATGTAAATGGCCGCCGCCACAGTTGATTGTCATTTGAGCCCTTTTTATGGCATTTTCCATCACTTTTGCCAAAACTTCCGGCGATAGGTCTTCACATTCTTGACGGATATTGTCTTTAAGAGCTGCAAGGGTCTGAGGCTTGTTGACATAAACCCGCGACTTCAAAAAGCCCCACAAAAGGAAGTCTGGAACGGTCAAATCAGGCGATCTTGCTGGCCAGTGCAAATCGCCAAAACGGGAGATTAGGCGCCCGGGAAATGCATCCTTCAGCATATTGGTTGTGGCACGTGCAGTGTGTGGTGTTGCACCGTCCTATTGGAACCACATGTTTTCCAATCCCAATTCATCAAGTTGCGGCAAAAAGAACTCGTTGATCATTGCTCTGTAGCGCTCACCATTCACAGTAACCGTTTGGCCCGCGACGTCTTCGAAGATAAAAGGTCCGATGACTCCTCCAGCGAAAACAGCACACCATACAGTGACTTTGAGCGGGTGTAATGGCTCTTCGTGGGTTACAAGCGGATTTTCAGTGCCCCAGAAGCGTAAATTTTGCTTATTTACGTACCCGCTAAGATGGAAATGGGCCTCATCACTCATGATTATTTTTGATGAAAAATCATCTTCATTATTGCTTAAATAAATAGTCACCAATATTCCGCGTTCTGGAGCAGTGTAGCGTAACATTGTTTATTAACGTGTATTTCGCATGTGTTTACTACACAAATGTCAAAACAGAACTGAGATTAGGGGCCAATCCCAAAATTTATAGCATTTTCTGATAGGAGAATTACTTTTGCGCCACCTTGTATATTTTATAAAATTAAGTTCAGTAATTGCATTTTTAAAACTCTCTATTGTTATTGAAATTTATCTCAACAAAAAAAATTACATTAAACAATAGAACACATTTGACCAAATATGATTAATAACTAGGGCTAGGAAGTTCTTGTAAATATATGTTTGCTGTCGTTTAGCTTAAGAAGTATGTTAAAAAAATTTCTCTGCGAATGCATATATTTCTATAAATCCATATTATTGACAATTTTGCTAAAAAAGCATATTTTTGATATTAAAAAAACTAGTTTTTATACAATTAATGAAAAAAATAAGTTTTAAAATTCTTTCTTACAATGAATTTAAAGAATAACAAATAAATCTTAAACCTTTTTAGCAATGATGTACGGTAATTTTTCCAACAGATACGGAAAAAAGTGCATGGTACAAAGTTATAATGGTATGGTAGTAAATAGTAATATTCCATCTCCAATTAAATACTAATTTTTTACAACGCTTCATCTATCCTCTAATAAAAAACATTATTTACTCGCAAATTTATCTCATAGATTTACCGTTATTTAAATTTTTTCTTTGTTATATTATAGTTTTCGTATGAAATAAGTAAATGGTACAAAAGATTTTTTTTTTAATTTTTTTTTTAATTTAACGATAACAAAAGTAAATTTTAATATAAACAAGTAAAAAAAGGCTAAATTCATCTGTGCCGAATCTTTGAATACCCTCCACCAATATCCTAAAAAGATCTTCTCTACTGTTTTTTGATAGAAATAATATAAAAAAACTTTTCAAGTAAAATTATGTAAGTTAAAAAAATTTTTGAGGTGTAGAACTTTTTTGGATGTCAAAAGAACTTTGTTGGTCGAAAAAAAATTTTAGTGGTGAAAAACTGTTTGATGTGAATACAAAATATTTACTGCTAGGCGATTGGTGAAAAAAATATGCTATGTACCAGTCGCTACTATGAAATTGTACTAAATTTGTATGGGCAATTTAGAGGCACCTTTACATTTTAATTATTTTTTTTTTAACTATGCACTGCACAAAAAACACATTTTAAAGCATAGTTTTTGTCAAATACTCAATTTTGTTCCGCCTAATGGTGACTAGCTCTGCAGCTGAATATGCATAATGGAGAGAATGCACTTTCTGATGCGCCACGTATTGATAAATAGTTGCAACGTATTGATAAATAGTTCTTTAAAAAATTGAAGTGTGTTTGTCTAGTGGAGAGAATACAGCAAAGAAATTAATTTGTTAAAGAAAGAACATGAGTTGCAACTACTTGTCAATAGATGGCCCATCAGAAGGTGTATTCTCTCCATTAGGCATATTTTGCTGCAGAGCTAGTCTTTATTAGCCATTTTGCGCTACAATATGCAGTAGAGTATTATTGATTTCCATGTGCATATTATACCTTAATTTTTTAAATCAATATTCATTTAGATATTTAAGAGCACAATATTGCACTTTGTTCATGTGTTTTTTTTATGAAAGAAAAAATTAACATAAATACACATTTTCCAATCCCTCAATTCTCAAAAATACAAATACAAATGGAAGAAAAAAATACTATTTTCCTCTATGAAAATTTCTTTTTTGACATAAAAATGTAAAACAAATACTTTTATTACGTCAAACATTTAAAAAATTGACTTTAAAATTATTTAATATTTCTACTAGTAACATCTAAATGCATTAGAATTTGAAGTATGTAGTTAATTTAATATTTTTTGTAAATAAATTAATTGAAAGCCTAATCCAAGGCTATATCGACCTAGCCATGGAGCAGGGTATTGTTTTAGTGTGATTCTGCGCCACCTATTCAAGAAGAGCGGCACTACAGCAATTATGCATTTTGCTCTTTCTTTATATATAAATTTCTTTGGACCTAGCCATGGGGCAGGGTATTGTTTATGTCAAAAGTAGCGACACTAAAGCAATTATGTATTTTGCTCTTTCTTTATATATAAATGGCTTTGGTTAAAAAAACAAAAAATACATTTTATGGAATGAAACGAAAAACCAACAAAACTTAACAGGAAAAAAAATAGATACAAAAAAAATTGTACCAATTTGTATGGAAAATTTAGAGGTACCTTCACATTTTTACTCATAAATGAACCGTTGGACCGATTTTGCTCATTTTTAATACCAAACTGCTCGGGAGGATGCTCAATAATCTGGGTAAAAATAGTCACCCCACTTGCATCTTCGCGTCTTGATCGCCATTTCTACATACAGACGGACATCGCTAAATCGACTTAAAATTGCATAAGGATCACGAATATATATACTATATGGGGTCTTACACAAACGGAATGACAAACTGATATATACCCATACCATATATGGTGAAGGGTATAAAAATGCTAATACACTGTAAGCATAATTCTTTATCATAACATTAATAAGGGTTTTTTGATTGTTTTGTTTTTTATTAAAAAAATGTAATGACAGATTAAAATGCCCGGAGGAAGCCATTTATCTCTTGTTGAGCGTACGAAAATAGATTTATATCGCAAATCTGGGCGCACAATTAGAGATATTGCCCTTACACTTAATAGATCGAAAACAACAATTCAAAATTATGTAAAAAATCCAACATCATGCGGAACTTTTAAAAGATGTGGGCCACAACCAATAGTAAGCGGTCGCGTTAAAAGAAATAATGATTTTCGCATTACCAAGCCAAAACCAAAGCTTGCACCAAAACACAAGGAAGCAAGATTTTCATATGCAGAAAAATATAAATTTTGGGAAGAAGAATGGAAAAATGTGATCTTCAGTGATGAAAGAAAGTTTAATCTTTACGGCCCTGATGGTTATCAAGGTTATTAGAGAGTCAAAGGTCAACCACAACAAATACGGGTAGCCCGAAATTTTAAAGAAGAATCCCTTATGACTTGGGTAGCATTTGGATACAAAGAACGTTCTCCGATTTGCTTTACATCTCATACACTCAGAAAAAAAAGTTAGTAGAAAAATTTGTAAACGGTTTTCAGTCCTACTTTATTATTCTTGTACTGATTTTTAGAAAAAAAAATATTATTTAGCAAATCTTTTTGCTATTTACATTTTACAAATTACTAAATTTTTACATAATATTTAAAAAATTTGTGTTGCTAATTTCAGAAATCATTTTACAAATTTTTGAAAACCGATTTGCTAAAATTAGCAAAAAAAAATTTCTAATTTTAAAAAAGTCGATATTGAAGGAAATTTTATTTCTAATAGGTAAAATTCGTACATATATACCGACTCATGTCTGAAAATAGGACATCCACTTAAAATAGCACTAAAAAGTTTTTTTAGTTCTAAAAATCAGCTGGAAAAACAATTAAAATTTGTGACCTTAAAAGTAAAAAACAAATGATTAAAATATTTTTTAAAACAGAAATTTCCAAATTAAAACAAAATGATTAATTCATTTATGTTTTACCAAGTATGAAATATTATAAAAAAAAAATAAAGTAAAATAATTTTGATGCTCGATAAAAAAAATAAATTTAACATTTTGTACTAATATTAATAATATTTAGTAATTTTTTTTTTGCTGATTTTAGCAAACCAATTTTAAATTCCACTTTACAAAAAGTATACTAAAATTTAGTAGCGGCTACTAATTGTTCTACTAATTTAATTGTACTACACGTCAGCAGACATGTGTTGCTAAGATTAGCAAAAAATACCGCTGGGCTCAAATTAGCAAAAATTCTTTTTTGGTGAGTGTAAAATGAATGCGGAGAACTATGTACAATTGCTAGATAATGTCCTTATAGACTTTGCTGAAAAAAATTATGGAAATAATTTTACTTTCCAGCAGGACAAAAGAAGAAAAAAATATTAATGTTTTTTATACATAAAACACGATTATAAATGCATAAACTTCCTAAACCTGTTGACAATAAAATCAACAAAATTATTCCGATTCACTTTACTAAAATTGACATATTTATAGGAGGCTTTCCATACAGACTGCCCCACTACAGGAAACATAATGTAGGACCTTAATTTCATTTGAAGGGAAAATTACAAGTATGAAGAATTATTATTTTGTTTTTTTTAATTGCAAGTAGTGTTTACGTCAGTAGAATATCTGTTAAATGTGTTTCAAATTTATTTGATATCATTATTTAACACAATACTAAAAATCTTTAGTGCTTTTACTAATTTTAAGTGTGAATTTTAAAGATAAGATTTTATATTTAAAAACCGTTGATTTATTTCATTGTTAAATAAATCGAGTTCCTTTTATGTTGCAAATAATTAACAATAGTTGAAATTTCTTCAGAAACTCTTTATTTACACAATCACATACAGAGTTACATAATTAACAGGGTTGCATAATTAATTAAATTAATCGCCAATATTATTTTGCCCAGTTGTTGCCGTATTAACAACAAATATGAAACTGAGGACATATCTAAGTGCGCTCACTTATACATATACATATATCTTCCTCTTATAGACCCAGTTGTCCGATCTTCGTTGACGAAATTGTCTTCAACGATGTCTTGAAGAAATTTTAAAATTTTTTCGTGCACGCTATTTCTCGCTTATAATGTCTTTCACGACAATGTAAGCAAAATCTGAACATACGACGTGATGAGCGACAAAATAATATGATTGTCTTCAATCAAAGTACGTAAGCGACAGGTTTAGGCACGAAATCATTAATTTGTCGTATATCAAACTCCGTTGATGAAACTATAAACGAAACTCTTTTCTAGTTGTCGTCACTCCAAGTACATTGACGACAATATAAGCGAAAATCCCCTGTAGTTTCAACGACTACAACTTGGAGCATATTGCCATATGTATGAAAATGTCCTTGACGATTTGTATGGGCTGTCACCAATTGGTCGTCTACGAATTTGTTTGGTCATGCACCCATCATCTATGTTGTCTTAAAGACGTGGACAACAGGGGAGTTATCACACATAAGAACAATTATACTGGCATAATATGCCAGCTTGTAGGCTAGCGGGGTGAAGAGAATTGATTTTTGGTGGCGTAAAGTTTCAATCAGCTTCTACCCCGCATTAGCAGCACAAAACCAAAATACATGCACATTTTTATAAAACACTTAAATGCATACAAAAAATACTAACACACACAAAGCTATTGCATACGTATACATTTTATGCCAGATGAATCATTCTCGTGTGATTTCTAAAGAACAAAATTTGTGCGGCTTAAAAATTAGTCTAATGTGTGATGGCTAATAGAAAGTACTAAAAAAAATATATAGAACATGCTATCGCCACCTATGTGTAAATAGTGAGAGCTTTAAATAACACGTTTTTGTTCGGAGGTATCTAGGGTTTTCTGGAAGGTTGTAACTCTTTACTCCTGATAATAGATTTACACCTTTAGCCTGTCATATGGGGATTTTTTTTCCGCGGGTAAAGGGAAACTGATAAATCGAATTTCCGTAACAATATTTTTAAAATCAATTTCTTAAAATTAACACAATTTATTTATTAAAATATAATATTTTCATGTTACCTGGTAGATGTCACTACCAGTATACTACCAGAACTTTTAAATATAGATCGACCCCAGAAAAATGGGCAAAAACTTCGACTACAGCTATACCCAGAGAAAAGATTGATTGCAAATCGATCAAAACCATTAACATTTAATTGTGAGGATTAAATTTTATTTGGAATAACCTAAACTCCATTCATAAAGCAAAAATGTTATATTGGGAATTAAAAAAAGGGGAAAGAAACTAAAAATTAATCCTATTATTCAATTATTGGTATTTCTAATCATCTTTTAAAATAAAATTCGTTTAGTATTTGTGTGCGGTGGAAGCAACCATTTATTAAGTGAATATATTAGAAATTTGGTACAATCTATAAAATTTATTAAAAAATTATCAATATTCAAAAGTGGTAACTACAAATACGGCTATTCTGATCAAATATATCATTTTGTTGTGGATTGTATTGATAATAGACATCACTAATGATAGGTATTGATAAACAAATTTTTTACTTATATTTGTTTACTTAACCAATTGTTTAAATTCAAAATTTGCCATTAAAAATTATAAGTGTTTGTGGTGTAGTGAGTAGAGAGGTAGCTCAGTACTACGAATTTCCGAGTTCAAATATAATTTTTTTAATTAAATATTCAAATCTTTAAATGGCAAATATATCAAAGAAAATTAAAATTATTTGTGGTGCAGTAAGCAAGAGTGTCAGCTATTAATCTGAATGCCAAGGTTCGATACGGGAAAAATCGTAAAGTAAAATTTTTTTTTATATAAAATTTTATGGAACGTAATATTATTTATGTCGAATATAAATATTAAATTAGAGAACTGAATATTGGCTTTCACAACTAAACATATAATTTAATATGAAGATAGTTGTCGTAACCGCCAGAATTCCATTGGCAACAAATTCGGTGGCCACAACTGATACTGTTTTCTGGATGTACAATAGGGTGGTGTGAAATATCCGCTTTGTTAGGTATTTGATTAGTAATAGCAAAATTATTGTTCTTTGTTAAAAAAAAAAAATTGGTAAAAAAAAATTTAGGTCGATATCTCAGGCTCGCCCACCCCTGTTAAAGATAAAAATTTTCTAAAATTTTTTTTTCAACTATGTTGATTGGAAAAGTAAAATGGTAAATTTTTCTAAAATTGATAGTTAATAAGATAATGACAATTTTGGTGATTAAAATATTTATTATTATTATGTTATCACTCTTTGAGGATGAAAAATGATTTTGAATATATTAATTTTATAGTAAATTCAATTTTCTAAAATATGGTCGTAATTCACAATATTATGTCTTTTTAAAACAGTGGACTTATTTTCTCAACCTTTTTATCCGTAACAAAACTTACAATTTGTTCTCATAAAGCCCGTATGATGTTCTTTTTTTAGCTTTATCGAGAGTTTTTATTTGCACGAATGAATTAAAAAACATATTATCAAGAAATGATAATGAACCAATATATATGTGGGAGTTTGAAAATTTTCCTTGTCACACACAAGCAGTAGAACGTACGGTGAAACTTGTAACAGAAGCAGCAAGTACTGTTTGTGGTTTCGAAATGAGATATGGATTTATTCGGTCAACTTTGGAATCTCGTCAGAAAAATCCCATCTTTGATTGTAAACAGCAATATAATGTTTAATTTTTAATATATAAATTTTAAATTTTACAAATTAACATGATTTAATTATTTCCAAATTTTTTACTAACAAATCTTATTTTTAATTGTTGGATACTATTACTTTATTAAATTTAAAACAATTTTCAGCATAATATACTATTGTGTTAAGTATTGTTACCATTATAAAATATTTTTTTTAACCAAAATTGTCATTATCTTAGTAACTATCAACTTTAGAAAAAATAACCATGTAACTTTTTTTGTAGAGAATTAAATTTCCAATTAACGTAGTTGAAAAAAAAAATTTTAGAAAATTTTGGCGACCCATGTAAAAATCGAAATATATATGAACGTACATGATCATACATGGGCTTGTATATGATCATACATGGGCATACATGGTCATATACGTCCATACATGATCTCATATATGATCATATATCTTCGGATCCGAAATTTGAGGGTATATGGTGATATATGTGCATATATTATCATACATGCTAATATATTATTCATGTATGCTCGTATATGATCATATACGTCCATATACCCTCAAATTTCAGATCCGAAGATATATGATCATATATGAGATCATGTATGGTCATATATTGAACAATGTATGGACGTATATGACCATGTCTGCCCATGTATGATCATATACAGGCCCATGTATGATCATGTATGCTCATATATATTTCGATTTTTACATGGGGAGCCAAAAAAATTTTTTTTTACAAAGAACAATAATTTTGCTATTACCAAGCAAAATTCTAAAAAAGCGGGTTTTCGGCCCACCCTAGTGTATAATCGCCAAAACAAAAATTCTGAAAGGGCAACTGAAAATTTTGCTGTTATAACGGGAAGTTTTGTTAATTTGACCCTAGCGGTATTTTTCGCTAATCTTAGCAACACATGTCTGCTGACGTGTAGTACAATAAAATTAGTAGAAAAATCAGCAAACAAAATTTACTAAATATTATTAATATTAGTACAACCAAATTGGTATAAAAAATTAGTAAGCGATACTTAATTTTAGTAAATTGCTGTAAGCTCAATAAAGCAAAATTTTAATTTATAAAAAATATTATTAAAATGCACAAATTAACTAAATTATTGAGCGCCCCGGTAGGCTAGTTGGTAGCGTGCTATCTTATCTGTGCGGGGGTCGTGGGTTCGATTCCCACCAGAGGCTCTGGTCTGTTTTCGCTACAACGAGCTGAAAGCCTTCGTTGCTAGTGCTCGGTTAGGGTTTTAAAATATAATTTGTAATTATATGTATAATAAAATAAATAAATAAATACATAAATACATAAATAAATAAATACATAAATAAATAAATAAATAAATAAATAAATAAATAAATAAATAAATAAATAAATAAACAAATAAATAAATAAATAACTTAATTATTTTTAGATACACTTGTTACACTTTAAATCTGCTAATTTCTTTTGAAATTTTCTAACGAATTCGAATATACAAATTTATATTTTTTTGTATCGAGCAACCGTTGTGAAAAATATTTTCACTTCCGATCCCTTTTTTCAACCTATGTAGCATTTTAAGTCAATTTAAGTTTGTAAATATAAACTTTAATTATTAGAAATAAAATTTCCTTCAATATCACCTTTTTTAAAATTAGTAAATTTTTTTTTGATAATTAGCAAATCGGTTTTCAAAAATTTGTAAAATTATTTCTGATGTTAGCAACAAAAATTTGTAAATTTTCTGTAAAAATTCTGTTATTTGTAAAATTTAAATAGCAATAAATTTACTAAATAATATTTTTTTACTAAAAATCAGTATAAAAATAGTAAAGTAGGATTGAAAACCGTTTAAAAATTTTTCGTCTAACTTTTTTTCTGAGTGTAGCTCAACCATGATGGGGCCATGGACGACCATTTAAATTAATTTTTTTTAAAAAAGTTTCATTTTATAAAATGTTCCATATCTGGAAGACTAACAGAGATAGTGTAAAACATTCAAACTATTTCCTGCTGCAGAGTATCCATACTTGCCCTTAGGGAATATAGACAGGATTAGAGAAGAGTAGCAAGCACCAATAATTTTAACAAATTTTACACATTTGCACTCAGAAAAGAAGTAAACGGCTTTCAATCCCACTTTACTATTTTTGTACTGATTTTAGTAAAAAAAAATTATTATTTAGCAACATTTTACAAATTACAGAGTTTTTACAGAATATTTACAAATTTTCGTTGCTTATTTCAGAAATCATTTTACAAATTTTTGAAAACCGATTTGCTAAAATTTTGCTAATTTGCAAAATTACTAATTTTAAAAAAGTGGGTATTGAAGGAAATATTATTTCTAATTAAAACTTACACCTACAAACTTGAATTGCCTTAAAATGTTACATAGATTAAAAAAGAGATCGGAAGTGAATATACCGACTCATGTCTGAAAATATGACATCCACTTAAAATAGCACTAAAAAGTTTTTTTTTTAATTCTAAAAATCAGCCCTAAAAACAATTAAAGTTTGACCTTAAAAGCAAAAAAAAAATATTTTTCAAAACAGAAATTAATTTTGTATAAAATAAAATTTTCTGTAATTTTGTATAAAATATTTTTTAAAAAAATAAATAAAATAAAAAAAATTGATGCTCAAAAAAAAAATTTAATTTCGTACTAGTACTCACAATATGTAGTAAACTTTTTTGCTGATTTTACCAAACCGGTTTTAAATTCCGCTTTACAAAAAGTTTACTAAAATTTAGTAGCGGCTACTAATTTTTCTACTAATTTGATTGTACTACACGTCAGCAGACATGTGTTGCTAATATTAGCAGAAAATACCGCTGGGCTCAAATTAGCAAAATTTTTCGTAATAAGAGCAAAATTTTCAGTTGCCATTACAGACTTTTTTTGGTGAGTGTGATAAATATTATGGCAAGGAAGTACATGCATTTTTAATCGGGTTTTTATGTACATTAAATATGAAAAAATATGAAAATAAGCATTTAAATTTTTAAAATCATGCATTTATTATTTTTTTTTTAACGTTTTCAATTTTGTAAATTAAAATTTTTTATTTTCTATTTTCATAGGTGGTTTTGACAAAGACATTAATTTATTAAAGAGAGACCATTAGTTGAAACTATTTCCCAATAGGTGGCGCATCTGAAAATCAATTCTCCTATTAGGCATATTCTGCTACAATATGCAAGAGGGTATTATTTGTTTTCTATTTCGTTTGTAACATAAAAGAATGTTTGCCAAAAACTATGCAAAAATATATGTTTTATGTGTATATTATACTTTAATTTTCTTAATCAATATTCATTTAGATGTTTGAGAGCATAGTATTGCAATTTATCGTATGTGTATTTATTTATTTTGAAAGAAAGATTTAACATAAACATGCATTTTTCAATGCCTCAATACTTAAAAATTTTACAAATTTAACGAAAAAATACCATTTTGAACTAAGAAAATTTGTTTTTAAAATAAAAATGTAAAACAAATGCTTTTACCAAGTCGAACAATTTAAAATTTGACTTTAGTATTATGAAATAAGTCTGCTAGTGACAGCTAAATGTACTAGAATTATAAATATGTATTAAATGTCATATTTGTGGCTACTAAGACAATTGAAAGCCAAATTCAAAGTCATGCCAACCTAGGCATGGCGCAGGGTATTATTATATATTTACTTGAGCGCCATCAACTGCGAAGTAGAGACACTAAAGCAATTATTCATTTTGCTCTATCTTTATAAATTAATGTCTTTGGGTTTTGAAATTTGAAAATTGCAATTAAACATCGTTACAAAGTTAGTAATTGTATTTTCTCTTGTGCTTTGTAATGAAACAAGATACTATACACGTTTTGTTAGCTGGCCAGTTAATAGAGAAAGCTTTAAATATATTTTTGCAATACCATTTCCATTTTTTGAGTAAATAACAACAGAAAACAACTCATTGACCTAGATACTTTTTCTTTACAAGCCAATTTAATCTTTTGCTCAAAGCCTAAAAGTATACTTGAAAATGTGAGTGTGTTTAAAAATAATATAGTTCTTTTTTTTATATAAACAATTAAATATTTAATAATTATATACAAAAACCCCTTTTGCTAAAACAAAAAAATAATTAGGCAAAAAGAGAAAAAACAACATTATTCATTTGGCGAGTTGAAAAAAAACATTTTTTTTTCAAATTTTTGTTCTAAGGTGTATGATACATTAGGGGGGCATTTAAATTTGGATTTTCGAAAAAGCCCAGACCTACATTGTAACGATAAGTGGGTGTAATTAAATAAGTGGACTAATTAATTAATAATTTCATAAGCATTGACATCAATTGTAATAAAATTATTTTCATTATCATATTTTTAAATAATGATAATAAGCGAGAGTCGTGGGTTCGATTCCCACCAGAGATGTCTTCGCTACATCGAACCGATAGCCTTGGTTGCTAGTGATCGGTTAGTGTATTAGGATATAATTTGTAATTATATGAGAAATATTGGCTACTTGTAGAAGGGAAAAATAATGAATTGGAAATATTATTCATCATTATTAGGCCAACTAAGGGAAAAAATAAATAAAAAAATGCTCCCATTTAGCTGTCAAAAAATAGATATTGCTCGGGTGTACACTTGTTCAGTTTCGTTGGAAAAAATAAGTTCCGAATTTTTGCCGCATGTGCCTTATTTGCGCCCTATGATCCAGTGAGAGTTAGAGGAATAAAATAAATTTTAAAAAAGCCTTGAAGGAAAAAGATTTGAGTTGGATAAGGAAGTCATCTATGCATCAGTAGCCTATTTTGAGAACCTTCCGAAATCTTACTTTGTAGAGGACTAAAGAAAGATGGAAAATCGCTGGATAATGTGTATCGATCTAACGGAGACTATGTAAAAAAAACAATCAACCCAAAAATATGTTTTTTTTTATATTTTTGTAAAGACATATTGAATTTTTCTCTTATGAAGCCCAACTGTATTTTTCTCTTTCTCGTCTAACTGAAAAAAAACAAAACTTTTTAATTTTTGCCCAACTTTATTGTACATGGTCAAGAAAAGTTAGAATATTTTCAGCCAAATTAAACAAAAAAAAATAGTTTCTCTTTAGCAAAATTTAATAACCAAGTACTAATGGAGGTCTCAAGTGTAATGCGTGTGTCGTGATGAAATGTACAGACAGACGTAAATACTTAGTACGAGTATAAAACAGAAACACATAAGCTGACTACGCAAAAATTGTCATACTCGTACAATTTATCTTTTAGAAGCATTTTTTAACATTTTTGGGTGAGGATTAAAAAATAGGTGTTGCAAGCACATACAACGGTTTAATAACATACATTAACACTTTTTGATTGTATGTATTTCAAAATGTATAAATCAGCATTAAAGAGCGTTTAGATGAAACCGCAATTTACTTTATAGATACCGATTAATGCTATTTGCATTATAACTTTAAAAATTTGATCAATTGACACTAAAAGTTGGATGAATTTTGAAAAAAAAATTCAGCATAAGCGGACTACTTAATATGAGCTGTACAGTCTAAACACATTAGTGGATAGGAGTGGGTTCTGCAGCAAAAACTGCCAACCAAAACTAATTATGAAAAAATAAAAAAAAAATAGTCAGACTTGTTTTATTTTATATTTTTTATTAACAAAAACAAATTGTAGTTCGTTAATGCAGTGATAAATTATAGTATTTTTATTTTAAGTTTATAATAATAGTTTTTGATGTGCTCACTCGGATAAACCCAACACATGTTATTGTTGTTGCTTTACAAGGAAGGTCTGCGAAATGGTTTACTACGATTTTGATCTATGTACTATATCCAAATATTGTAGAGATCCGAGTAAAAATGTTTAGATATCTTATAGTCATATGTGGCTTTATCTAATTATATATTATTATATATAAATACATATGTCGGTATGCATTACCATATATAATTATACCTAGTACTTTCATAATTACTGACACACTGTTAGTCGCCCCCACTGTAAGAAATCCACTGAACATACTCTCGTTACGTTGACAGTTTTTTGACAACTAGCATTTAAACTTAATTTTTGTGTAAAAAGTTTTTGTCGTGCGTTACTTAAAATTATGGAATGGGGAGATATTGAAAACCGTATTGTCGTAATTGGCCTAAAAAAATGTGGAATGGAAACTGGAGACATTTATCGAACATTGCAGCCGCTCGGGGTTAGTCGTAGTTTTGTTTATCGTGCTGTGAAACTGTTTGGGGATACTGGTGGAGTATCAGACCGTCCGAGATCTGGCCGTCCGCGCTCTGTGCGAACTCCCAGAGCCGTTAAAGCTGTACAGAATCGAATTTATCGAAATCCACTTCGAAAGCAGCAAATAATGTCGCGGGAGATGAATATATCCATTTCTCGCATCATTAAATATGACTTGGGACTTCGGGCTTACAAAAGACACATGGGGCATCTACTTGCGGCGGCGTTAAAGCAGAAACGGAAGCAAAAATCAAAAGCATTGATTCGCCAGTACGCCAAAAACCGCCACAGAAAAATTATGTTTACTGACGAGAAAATTTTTACTGTGGAGGAGTCGTTCAATAAACAAAATGATAGAGTCTATCCTAAGTTATCTCTGCAAGCAAATGAATTGGTTCCTAGAGTTCAGAGAGGTCACCATCCTGCTTCTGTGATGGTATGTTGGGGAGTCGCCTATGATGGGGTCACCAAGCTTCATTTCTGCGAAAAAGGTGTTAAAACTTCGGCAAAGGTGTACCAATCTGACGTTTTAGAAAAGGTTGTGAAGCCATTAAATAGCAAATTGTCCAAAAACGAGCCGTGGACCTTTCAACAGGACTCTGCCCCAGCCCATAAGGCAAAAACCACTCAAGACTGGTTAAAAAACAATTTACCAAACTTTATTTCTACGGATGATTGGCCATCGGGTAGTCCAGACCTGAATCCTTTAGACTATAAATTGTGGTCCGTTTTAGAAGGCATGGTCTGCACTACTCACCACAAAAATTTGGAATCGCTTAAGCGTGCACTTATCCGCGCAGTGGACAATTTCCCCATGGAGGTCGTGCGTACTGCAATAGACGATTGGCCGGTCAGACTTCGGTCGTGTTGGAAGGCAAATAGCGGCCATTTTAAAATTTTTTTTTTGTTATATTCTTCAATATTTAAAAAACCAAAATAAAAAGAAAAAATTCAAAAATCTCCTGTTGTTTGTTTTTTATCAAGAAAAAACCGTGTGTCAGAATAATTGAAAGTACTAGGTATACTACATAATTTTTTTTTTGAAACTAGCTTATATTTAGTCAGATATAACCACATCTACTTATATATTTATCTTTATAAAATTATATATGGTTTATATGATAAGATATGGTATATATTATATTATATAAAGTTATATATATAACACTATATATAATAATATATGGCTTACACGGGATACATATTTACTTATATATAACTTATACAGAACCATATATACTTATATATGACTTATGCAGAACCATATATAATTTATATGCCACCTTATATAATTATATATGGTGCAATATTTGCAAACGAATTTAAGAAATTTTAGAGTATTTTTCATATCATATAAGATATAATTATATGTGGTTTTATATCAACGGTTTCGAGTCCCAACCAGGGAGAAAATGGAAACAGTAATGTGTCTAAAAATAGATTTTTAAAAAAGAGGAATTTTTATTAAAAAAAATTATTACAAATATTTTAAACGTTATTAAAAATAATGTGGTCATGATGGGAATCGAACCAGGGAACTCTGGTTGCCAGCCAAGAACTCTAGTAATTGATTGCTTTAAACTTAAATGAATCGTTGCGCTTCGTTTTTTCGCTAGTGTTATTAAAACAAACATACATTACCCTTTTGCTTATAAAAAAACTCAAAGTAATGTACCTAAAAATAGATTTTTAAAAATATTTCAATTATTACTTTACATTTATTTGAGTTTTGCTGGGATATAATTAGTTTATAATAATCTAGGTATATAAAGGTAGTCCAAAAATTCGACTTCACTAGCTCCACAATCCTACAAATATGCCATCATTAAATAAAATATAGTGTGCCAAAAAAGTCTTAAAAAAGGCTTTATTTAGTGGTAGCACATCGCCATTGAAGTTTGAAAGTTGTTCTTGTTCTATAATTTTAAATTAGTTAAAAGTTGATGAATGTAGCCTACCCAGCAAAACCACACATAACCAAATAATGGGGGCTTATGGATTACTTTACACCTTACTTCACTGATGAATTTTGCAGTCGATCAGCCTCAAAGTAATGTATATACAAATTACTTTAGAGGTGATAATGTAAGGGGTTACTTATATGGTTACGAGAATGGAAAAAGTAATGTGTCTTAAAAATAGATTTTAAAAAAAGAGGAATTTTAATTAAAAAAAAATTATTACAAACATTTTATTTAAAATTTTTGTAATTAAAAATAATGTGGTCAAGATGGGAATCGAACCAGGAAAATCTGGTTGACAGCCAAGAACTCTACGCACTGAGCTATCGACGCATATAGTATTTGATTGCTTTAAACTTAAATGAATTGTTGCGTTTCGTTTTTTCGCTAATGTTATAAAAACAAACATACATTACCCTTTTGCTTACAAAAAAAACACAAAGTAATGTATCTAAAAATAGATTTTCAAAAATATTTCAATTATTACTTTACAGGTTGGTTGAAATGTTCATGCGCTCACCAAGAGATGGCACTGCTAGCTCCAAACTTTTTTTTCCTCAAGTTGGTATAACTGTCCTGAGAACACATGCAAAGTTGCAAGTCGTTCTGTAAATTCTTTCTTTGTTTACAAGCCATTTGAAGTTGACGTGTCATTGATTTTATTTAGTATGAAAAAAATTTAATATCGTGCAGTCATTAGATTCTTTGTTTTGAAGGGTTTAAAGCAAAGGAAATTTATGAACAATTGTTAGAAGTTTATAAGGAGTCCTCACCTTCAAAACGCAGCGTTGAATTTTGGGCTGGTGAATTTAAACGTGGTCGTACCAGCCTTGAAGACGATCCACGTGACTAAGCGTGAAATTGCTGATGCCATAGGCATCTCAGACAAACGAGTACTCCATATTTTACATGAAGAATTACGTATGAAAAAACTGTTTGGAAAGTTAGTGCCGCGCACATTATCAATTCAGCAAAACTGGATCGAAAACAAATTTCTCAGCGTAATTTGGAGCGTTTTAAGCCGAATAAAACGAACTTCTTGCATCGTTTTATAACTATGGATGAGACTTGGATCTACCACCATGATCCTAAATTGAAACAAAAACGTTTACTGTGAACTGAAGCTGGTTGTTTAGCTCCAAAGCAGGTGAAGTCACAACGATCCGCAAAGAAGATTATGGCATCAGTTTTTTGGGATGCAAAAAGAAATCTTGTTGATTGATTATCTTCAGAAAGGTAAAACAATCAACTCTGAATATTATTGCAGCCTTTTGGATCAGCTGGATGAAAAAATTCGTGAGAAAAGACCTGGTTTAAAGAAGAAAAAAATCATTTTTCATCAAGACAATGCACCTGCTCACAAAAGTGTTTTGACGATGGCTAAATTCAAAGAATTAAAGTACGAATTGCTTGAACATCCACCGTATTCACCGGATTTGGCTCCCAGTGACTACTATCTCTTCAGAAATCTCAAACAATTCCTTCGTGGAAAGCATTTTTCGTCAAATGAAGAGGCCATAGCAACCGTAGACGGTTGTTTTGCAGAGCTTCCGGAAAACCATTAAAAGGATGGGATAAAATTATTGGCAGATCATTGGAACAAGTGTATTGAGCTTCTAGGAGATTATATTGAATAAAAAAATATATTTCATAACAAAAACAGTATTCTTTCATTTCGAGCGCAGGAACTTTTCAACCAACCTGTAAATTTATTAATCATATATTTCGTAATCAATAATGAGTAACTTATTACTTTATGCTTGCAAATAATGAAAAAGGTAACAAGCTACCATTACAAGGTAACGCATGAGAATATAGCACCCATTACCAAAGTTTTGCTGGGTAATAAAGTCAGCCACACACTTCTGAGTGCATAACTCACTATAACTCTCGTAGACCAAGTTCATATCCTGGCAAATGCATTGTTTTTTTGAATTTTAATAGTTTTTTTTTTTATTTAAAATTTGTTCTACATTTTCAATAAACTAGATTTCGTATATATATAATATTTTTCAATCTAATCTGATACAATTCGATCTAAAACATTTTTCGGATAAATTTAGATCTTACTTACTAGATCAAATTTGATCTGTCATTTTTCGCATCAATTAAGATCTTACTTAATCCCCAAATATATTGCTAGATCCGATTTGATCTGCTATTTTTTAAATCAATTTAGATCCTCCTAAATATATTGCTGGATCTAATTTGATCTACCATTTTTCGGATCAATTAAGATATTGAGAAATATAAAATTGAATATGATTAAATATTGTGCCAGATCAATTTTTTACTCGGGGAATTAAAAAAGTCGATATTTTTGTAAGAAAGCTAAATATATCAAATTCAAATCTATTGTTATTTAACTTTAAAGTACTCGCAAAAATTTGATATTCATATCCCCATGTTTTGCACACAAAGTCTTCCAATTATCCTGCATTTCATACCCAATCCGCTATTATTGCTTTGAAATAAATATAACAAATTAAAAAAAAAAAACTTTTTTTGACTCCCACTATCCACGCCTTTTTTAACACACTTTAGTCATGATAGTGAGCCGCTAAAAAAAATACGTGTTCATTAATTTTGTCTCCGCTGCAAAATATTCAAATTTTATCCAAGTCGTAGTGAACCCCAGCGAAAACCTTCCTTGTTAGTTTTTTGTTTTAACATAATTAATGTTCTTTATTTGTTTATGTGAAACAAACTAATAGCAAACATTTTTTTTTAATTATTTAAACATCAAAAATGTGTATCATCATCATTTAGAATGATACATTTTGTAAAAAATTTCTATTAGTTTTAAAATAAAATCAATCAAAACTGAATATTTGTTTTTTTGCAAGTTTCCTTTTGGTAATAGAATAACAATAAATATGACCTTGTTTTATTGGAAATGAAATAAAAGAGACAATAAATCAATGTGTACAATGATTTTAAACATCAAAATAAAAAATAGTTATGGGTTAGTTTCCAATGATTAATGTATTTTTAATATTTTTCAAATATTGTCACACCTTAATTTTTATGTATCGAAAAAAAAAAATACCAAAATTGTTGAAACAAAAATTGTTAATAATTTGGTCCATCAGGGACATTCGTTTTTATGATTATTATTTTCTAATTTTGTCTTAAAGAACTTATTCGATCGCTAAGGTATCTTCGGAGGGGTAACATATGTTTGTCCCAACACAATACGTTGTTGTTGAATTACATTGTTTACGTTGTATGCATTATGTTGTTGATTAGTGTTTGAAGATTATACACCGTCATTTTATTAAAATTTTAAATCTCGGATATTAATTAGTAACACAAGCTGCTAAAGTGTCTTTATCGTACAGGTCTCAGTTTATTTCTTCTCAAGACAATGGAAAAGATTTTGAACCAATTTATAAGGGATACATGGAGACTTCCCAAAATATATGGAAATAAGTTATAATTTTGTAAATTATATTTTTATGTTTTTTATGTCTACAATTTTAGTTTAAGTACCGGCCCAGAATAAAAACGTGACGCAGCAATTGCTGCTATGATAGAAAAGGCGCCGAAAACAACGATGTACAACGGTGACTGCACAAACAGGTATATTTATTTTAGTGTAAAGAATTCCGTAGAGATTTTTTTACTCTACAGTGTCTCCTTCCTTTATTAACGAGCCATTTTTTTTTTTTTTTGATTTTTACATTTTAATTTTATAAAAACAATAAAAAGAAATAATTATTTAAAAAAAAATTTGAAACGAAGATGGTTTATAGTACGTTGTTCATTCGCGATTATACAAAGAGAGCATAAGAGCCATAGAATATCGTATATTAATTTTATTTTTTCTGTTTTGTTTACAAAAAACTTTTAAAATGCTGGAACTCTATTAAGATAATTAGAAACAAAAAACAAGAGATTAAAAAAAATGTTTTGAAAATAAAATAGATTTTTTTACAGCTGTAACGCTCGGCGCGTTTTAATTGTCGATTTGTATGGAAAAATATATCACGTTATTATTCTGGGCCGACACTAATTTGTAAATCAAATTTATGAACAACAAAAAAAAATTAAAAAAAATATTTTTATTTTAATAAATAAAACTTTGACCCTTACTCTGCTCCTATAAGTGGTGACCCCGTTAAAAAGAATAATAAATCTTAAGCCAAGCCTCTGTAAATCAAGAAAAAGGCGTCAAGTTAACATAAGTTTTTGATTTGTAAACTTTTGAAGTAAAATTATGGAGGTGAAAACGATTTTTGAGGTGAAAACCAATTTTTTGGTGAAAAAAAAATTTTGAGGTGTAAAAAATTTTTTGTGGGAAAAAAAAAATTTTAGTGGTGGAAAAAAATTGTTTGAGGTGAATACAAAATATTATTCACTTCTAAGCGACTGGTGAAAAAAGATAAGAAAATATGGTATGTACCAGTCCTACTTTTAAATTGCACTAACTAAAATACACCCCATTGTATGGACAACTTAGAGGTACCTTTACATTTTCACGCATAACTTTTTAAACGCTCATTTTCAACACTAAAGTGCTCGGGAGGATGTCCATTAATCTTAAAATTGCATAAGGATCGCGAACATATATACTTTATTGGATCTTAAACCTATATTTTAACATGTTGCAAACGGAATGACAAACTGATATATGAATATCCGCACAATATATGGTGTAGGGTATAAAAAAGATCAAACAATCTCAACGTCACGTTTTACAATCAAGATAACATCATCTTGTGCAGTTTGACTTTAAATAAAGATGACTGATTCTGATTTAAAATATCCTTCAATATAATACAACGGATTGTCTTAAGCTTACTCAAGAATCATATTTGCAAAATTTCTAATGTAAAATTGGAACATACTCAGAAATAATCCTGTCATCTCAGATGACATCGGAGATGATAAGATCATCGGTGCAGCAGTATATTCATCAATGATCGCATTTAGGGTCCTATAAGTAGTCCCAATTCTAATTTTAATAAGCTTAGAATCATGCATTTTCAATTCACAATAATTGGGGAAATGCCTGCGTGTTGTCGAATACGCCCTGTAAATCAATAGGTAAGGTTGAAAAAGAGGCATAGGAAGTGAAGATACTCTTCACAACTGACTCATGTCGAAAAGCCATATTATAGCTTTTTAAAAGGATGTAGGGTGTAACGCCATATATGGCCTACTGGTTGTCCAATGATCACCTATGCTGCCCTTGCATGGTGAAAAAAGTTTGAATAATCAATGGCAAGGGATACTTTGAAGTGAATGTATTTTGTTGCGTGTATTGACATTGCGGATACCAGCGGAATTTTCCTGACGGATGCTGTTGGAGCAATTCCAGCGTAGCATATTTCTATAATGGAGGCTACCAGTATGGGCTCCTTTAGACTACAGGAATTCGGTAGCATGCACAGTAAACTAAGAGTTTACATAAAAATCGCTCAAATCTTTTTGGCTACCCAGTCTCAAAAATCGTGGATAGGATGGTACCGGTACAGCTTTTGGTCAAGTACTTTGACATCATGTTGTTTGATAGGAATAACCGGACCGGCGACCCTAAACAGTGAGCACGGATTGGGATATGGATACGGAGCGAGTGCCTATGATCCCGGATTCTAGGCAAATACTCTTCCATCTTTCAAACGGAGATTTTCTCCATTTTAGTTTGTGCGATGGAATGCCTACGGAGAGGCATAATTACATCTCGCATCTACATTCCTTCTGACAGTCAAACTGCACTTAGGCCTATAAAGTGTTATCTGGACCAGTGCATTCGAGCTGTCAATCGACTTGTTAGCAACAAATCGTTTGTACTGTGGTGTATTCCTAGCCATGAAGGGTATAAGGGTAACAAAATGGCTCGGCGGAACCATTCTGTGGGATACCCACGAGATATGTTAGGGAGAGGCTACTGAGAGGATGTCGGTTACTGGGAAACTTCTATTGGCCAATGCCAGGCGAGTCGAGGAGAATTTTGTCTCTTAATAGGTGAATTTGAGGACTTTGACGGAATACTTTACTGTACACTGGCCTCCCAATCGGCCGCCAGCACATATGGATTTTGTGAGCTAGGATCTGAGACGTCTGAGCATGTTATTTTTAGGTGTCCTAGGCTTTGTGATAGGAGATCTAGGTTTCTGGGTGACCACTTTATGTCGCTTTTGCACATTTGAAGTACATCGTCTAAATGGATAATTGGCTTTATTGACAACTTGAATCTTTAGGGAACACTAGGCAGCACAAAATACCTACTTATGTTAGTCGCTATGCATGATTTCACTTGATTTATTCTAATAAAATTATAAAATCCTATACATATCGTTTCGATCTGGCCCTATATAAATTGCATGCAGTAAAGGGTTAAATTCGAATCTACAACATATTTTTTGCAAAAAAGAAAAAAACTTCACACTATAAACAAACAAAATTAACCTAATGTTGCAATGTCAAAATGCATAAATTAAATAACGTGATTACTAAAAATGGTATACAAAGTCTTGAACTATTGATAACAAAGTGCTGCATAAATTTTAAAAGAAATTACAACACATACAGTGTTTTACTATCAAATATCAGTGATGGAAATTGAGGCAAAATTGTGCTTTTTTGGTACAATCAAAGGTTGATGGCAAAATTTATTTTTCCAAAAATTTAATAGAAAATAGATTTATTAAAAAAAATTAATATTCCTAAAAAGCACACTCTTTAAAAATTCATGAATTTTAATGTTATGAAAATTAAAAATATCTTTTCGAGCAATAAAACCTAAAAAAAGATATACTATTTGGAATTATTTAATTTTAAGACTAATTTGTTTTGCTTTAGAAAAAAATTAACTAATTTCAGAGTTAAATTAAAGTATTTTCGACTATTTTTTTTAAACTTTGATATTAATTTTTCTTCCAGTCAAAAGTATATTTTGCGTATTTATTAGTTCCTTAATTAGTTTTCTACTAATTTAAATTTAAAAATAACTTTATTTTAAAATTTAGTTTAAGCGCATTAAAGGCAGATCTGGCACATTTTTGCAAACGTGTCGGCACAAAGCCAAACAAATTTTAAATCACATCACTGCTAAATATGTACATATGTGTCAAATATTCGGCAGTGAGAGAGGAAACATCCACAAAAGATAAATTCAGTTTAATACATTTAGAAATAGTGCTGCCAGATTAAATAGTTCTGCCAGATTAAGGCATTAGTGGGCGTTGTGGCGTAATGGTTAGCGTGTTGGACTGTTACAGATAAGGTTGTGGGTCCGATCCCTAGTGACGGCAACATCAATTTAAATAAAAAATATAGATTTGTATGAGTTTTCTATCTCTCATACATATTGCAACGTCCTACTTCGGTGTTCGCACAGCACTTAACCCTTCCAAAGTAAAATAACATAACAATGTGGTGAACTACAAAAGCTTCAACAATTTCGCCAACTCTTCATCACATGGCGGGCAACAACTGTTCTGTCTTATTCAAAGCAAGTTGGTGCTGCGGTCTCCTGTCGAGAGCTGGGTTACGAGGAGTGGTATAAGCTCCCCGATTACTGCAGCATTTTTCAGGCGAAGGTTCTGGCGGCGGTTCTGGCGGCTAAAATGTATGCTGACCTTGCTTTTGACCCTGAGACAATTGGTCCCTACGTTAATTTCTATATTGATAGTAAAGCCGATCTCCGCCGATTTGATATATTCATCGATTGTCCAAGGGTGCAAGGACTCTTTAGGTAGACATTGTGCCAGCAGCAAAGTGCACATATATTGGCTTCGTGGGCACCGGGGCATTGAGGCTAACGAGATCGCGAATGAGCTGGCGAAGCGCGGGTTTCAGCTGCCTGGCGAAAGACCATGGACATTCGTCTGACACTCCAGTTTTTGAAACGAGACGTAGGCTCCACTAAAATGGGCAGATCTGATGGAATACCGGAACGTGCATGCTGTCGAGGATTATGGGGAAGTCTTACTATTCCAAGGCTATGGATCTTCTGTTATCCTTAACCAGAAGCAATTGTAGAATTCTGGTGGCGGTACTGACGGGTCAATGCTGGAGAGCAGGCAAGCTGGTGAGTGATAATTGTAGGTTATGTGGGGTACAAGGGGACAAAGAGACTGTGGAGCATATTATGTGCCACTGTCTAGCTCTTGAGCACTCCAGGACAAGTCGCTTGTGAGATTATCTATTCCGCGATCTGGAGGAAATCTCTAGAATAAGAATTCTGATACTCATGGCATTTGCTAAGGAAGTGCGGAGCACCATGGGTGCCGTTTTGCTTCCATAAAATACATTTAGATCACAGACTTAGTTTTCTTTCAAATTTCCAAATTACAGGAAACTTGGAAAGTTTTGCTAGGAATCTCAAAAATCAGTTCATAATTTTTATTAACTAAAAATTTCTCTATATCTCAATATTATGCAGAACTAGGATATGTTATCGAACTTTTCTAATGGGGACAGTTCAGTGCTGTGATCCAGGTTAGTAGCTCTGTGACATGGCACAGAGCATAAAAGTTACTAGCAATAAAGAATTTTATTTTAATTCCGGTTTAAAAAAAAGGAAAAATTTTCAGTCTGAACTTTTTTGTCCCAAACTTTAAAGACTTAAATTCCTAAAAATAACAGACATACCCAATATCTCTGGCAACACCACCTACCTCTCTACATATAAGTATTCACTATCATAAATTTGTCCAGGTCAAATGTGACATATATTAATTTAATTTGAATGGCATCAGAATCGACAAGCACTATTATCATGCATATTTGGGAGACTAAGCCAAAGATGAGATAATTAGATTTTATGTTGTATTATAAGCCCCCCCCCACACAATCGATGAATATATTGAATGTCTTATTTATTTGATTAGGGATTCAGTGATGATATTTTGTTATTGTAATTTATGTTTAAAAATTTTGGGACCATTCATTTTAATAATTTTATGACATGCTTTGGTTTATATTGTTTTTGTGCATTTATTAATGGATTTATGAGTAGAAAAATAAAATACAAAAAAAATTAAACTGTGGCTTGGTATAAAAAGATTGGTGGTCAATATTAAGGGCATCAGTTGGGTTCATTGTATCATCTGGGAAGACGAACAAAAAAAAAAAGGTCATAATAAAATGTTTAAAATTGTAAGTAAAAAGCAATAAAGTTACGAAAAAAAATGTGATTCCAAATTATTCAAAATTTTTCCATTACAGTTTATTATTTCATCTCTAATTGCTTTAAATGTGGCAACTGACAGTGTTCGCAATAATAAAGATAAGATTACACAATTTGTCAGTCAAGTTAATACCGATGGTACATATGGCTTCGATATTGCTCAGTCGAGTGGTTTAGAATTTAAGGAAGCTGGCTATGGTGGTCATTATGCTCAGGGTGCTTATCAATATATTTCACCCGAGGGTCAATATGTTTCTGTAGTCTATACTGCTGATGAAAATGGTTTTCATCCAGAATCAGATTTTTTACCCACTCCTCCACCAATTCCTGCTTATATTTTAAGATCTTTGCAGTATATACGCGAGCATCCAACAGCTGAGGAATTAGCTGATCGTAAAGTCAGAGCTAAACAAATTTAAATATTTTGTAATATAATATTTAATTAGATTTAAGTGTTATTTAAATATTTATGAAATAAAAGAAAATATTTTAATGTTATTGTAAGAGTATTTATCGACATAGAACAAATTATTGCTCAATTCTATAGTGGATTTAAAAAAGTAATACTTAAAGAAAATCGGATTTTTGCTCAAATTACTCACTTCACCAAGACGTATTTAATGTACCAACAATTGGAATTTAAATGTTGGTTCTTTTAAAGTTATGGCGAATTTCGGCATTTGAAAATTCCGGAATTATACCAAAACATGCTTTAACTTTAGTAAACTTTGTTCAAAGTTATATATTGGCCTTAATTAAGCTTTTGGTGTTATACTGTCTCTTCCTATAAAATAATATCACCATACGTTGTTATCAAACATTTTGTTCCATTTGTTCACAGTTGTTATAGATTTTTTTATTGAACATGTTGCCAAATTTTATTAAGCACTTTCACAGTAGCCAAATCAGGGAAATATAAAATAAGTAATAGGCACTCATTATTTTTTGTAAGCGAGAGGGTAATGACCACCCATTACTTTGTGTTTTTTGTAAGTGAGAAGATAATGACCACTCATTACTTTTAAGACATCGCGAACAAAAGTAATTAAGCGAGTAATAGGAAATCCTGTTTTTGCTGGGACGATCTAAAATACAATATGGATGATGGAGCCAATATGAATACGCTTAAAACATGCGATGGAGAAATGTGCTTGGAAATTATGTACTGGGATTTGTTTGGGTCTACTCTTTGCGAAAGCCGAGCAAAAACTAAGGAGTCATCCCCGAAGGCCCCCTTCACAACCACAAATCACTCCTTTCCAATATCGAAATGTGTCGTAGTAGTGTAGAGTGGCCTGTGAGAATTTCTATAATGTTGGCCAGTTCCTTCTTCCCCAGCCTTATTTGCCCTGCCCACATCTGGGTCACCTCACAAGACCTTTATGATCGCACCAACTTTATCCCCATTCCAGATCTCCTTGTGCAAGCTCCGTTATCGTCATCTGAAAAAGTATCACATTTTGAACAGGAATTATCCATCTATAGGCTGCTCGTCAGCAATCGCATTATCCTCCACTACATAGTGTCATGGTACCCATATCAACCTCAGACATCCCCTGCCAGAATTGGCATCTCTTCCCTCCCTTCGATTTCAAAGACTTTACTGACAGAGCCCTGCATCCCAAAATAATTAGTCGCAGTTAAAAACCGAATGCACTCTGTAATAGCCGGTGAAAGAAACCGAAACCAGTTCTTCCGTCCAGTTTGGAGTCATCAGTGTAAATAAATTCCACTGATATCATCTAATGCTCCTTCATCCCTCCACCGCTCCCTATCCGGAATTAAATAATCGTATCTCGCCAATAGATGTTGTTGCTTCACCCTATTACAATCCATATCCATAATGTGATAGCCTAACAGATTTTAAAGGAATCTCTGATGCTGGATACGCTGGCCTTCAAGAGACCACTCCCCGAGCACCATCAATCTATAATTTATAAATTAAAAAATATTTTCCAATAATATTAAGATTTTCTTTAACCTGAACACCCATCGATCTGTTGGAAAGTATCGTCTCCCTTATAGATTTCGATCTAATCGCGCCGCTAATTTCCTTTGAAGTTTCCCCACATTAAATTTCCTCAGGATCGAAAGCCACCACACAATAGCGGCATATGTCATTAACGGTCTGACGACACTTGGGTAATTCTTGGGTTCAATCCCCATTTAGAGCCCACTGCTCTTCTACACATTAACCACACACGGTAAGCTTTAGTAATTCTACTCTGTACACTTACCAAAAAAAGTCTGTAATGGCAACTATGCTGTTATAACAGGAAATTTTGCTAATTTGAGCCCAGCGGTATTTTTTGCTAATCTTAGTAACACATGACTGCTGACGTGTAGTACAATGAAATTATTTACAAAAATTAGCTGCCGCTCCTAAATCTGTTTGCTAAAATCAGCGAAAAAAAATTTACTAAATATTATTAATATTAGTACAAAATTTCAAATTAATCACTTCCGATTCCTTTTTTTAATCTATGTAAAATTTGTAGGCAATTTAAGTTTGTAGGTGTAAGTTTTAATTAGAAATATAAATTCCTCCAATATCCACTTTTTTAAAATTAGTAAATTTTTTTGCTAATTTTAGCAAATCGGTTTTCAAAAATTTGTAAAATGATTTCTGAAATTAGCAACAAAAATGTTTATATGTTCTGTAAAAATTCTGTAATTTCTAAAATGTAAATAGCAAAAAGATTTGCAAAAAATATTAATTTTTTTACTAAAAATTAGTACAAAAATAGTAAAGTGGGATTGAAAACAGTTTACAAATTTTTCTACTGACTTTATTTTCTGAGTGTATATAGTCGCACCAGCAGAATTTCCTATCCTTAATTACAATATTCAAGCCATGGAAAACAGGAGGGGTAATCGTAACCTGCGTCCTTTTCCTATTGAACAGACAAATTTCGGTTTTACCAGGGTTCACATTCAGCACCTAGATATTTCCTAGTCATAACATGATTTGAGTGCCCTGGATTCTTTCCTACATAAATAATTCGAAACTTTTCCACTGAGTAGTATCACCACATCATCGTCGTAGCAGACGGTCTCGAGTCATTCTAAAGTCTTTAAAAGATCGTGTATGGTGGCAACCCACAAAAGAGGAGATAAAATTCCTCCCTGTGGAGTGAGACGATGAACACTATCCCTGATCTTCGTTTCGCCGACCTCGCAATATATCCAATGAGATGAGACCTTAACCTAATTCATGTTCATTATTAATATCTCCCAGAAAGTTTTAATATTATTCGCTTTTTTTCTTAATTTAGTTAAAATGAATATTTTAGGTAAACTTTTAACATTTACAACTTATTAAATTTTTACAAATTTTTTACTTATTTATTTTGATTGTGGCCTTCATATTTTAGTCGTATCCCAAATTTTTGTTTCTGTTGTGGGGTTTAAACCAACAATAGTATAAAATAGAAAGTGACAATTATAAAATAATAAATTATTTACTATAAAAATTGTGGAAGCGACCATGTTATTGATTAGAAGTTATTAAACAACCAATAACTTGATTGCTACAACTATATACAAATGCAGCGAGCATAATTTAGTAGCAGTGATCATGTTGAACCATGGTTTTTCTCTGCTTGCAGGTCTATCTATCTGTTAATGTATAGGCAACATAGAAAATCATATGTTTCTCTAATTATCAGTTAACATATAAATTGTCAGTTAATATTTAATGCACATTCGTTATTTCATATTAATATATATATATATATATATATATATATATATATATATATATATATATATATATATATATATATATATATATATATATATTAAACATTAATTGTATTTTGTTTTTAATTACTTCTTTTTTAGTATTGATCCCAGTCTAATTTACATATTGTATTTAACTTCAATTCATATAATTGTTAAATATGTGTAAATATCATTATATTAAATGTGTAAATATCATAACATTAATCTGATTTATAAAAAAATATTATGTTAACTAACATACCTAACATATAATTGAAATAATAGCCTATTTACGCTGTAAATATAATATTGCTTAACAATATTATGATCAATATCTTGTAAAATTTGTAACATTATACTTTCAAAAGTAAATTATTTATTCCGATATATCGGGTCATATCTATAAATCATATAAGAAATAGAAATTACTACTACTATCTGTCAAACATAATTTTAGTAATCATTATCTTCCAAATTTCCAAAAAAAAGTCAGTGTAGACGACCAATATATATTTGAAAAAAAAAAAGATTATTATAAGCTGCTAGATTATAAACGCAATGTGAATGGGTATAAATCAAATTTTATGTTTTCAAACAGAACACTGATAACTAAATTAATACAAATTTATACAAGAAAAAATAATACATACGTATTTGTATAACGCAAGACCCACTTTGTCTAACTAAATCGCATTTGTGATAACTGTACACGGATGTGTAAAAATAGAGCAGTTAAGCTGTTTTACAATACTTTGAAAAGCCTAATGCCTGGTTTTCATTATGTCATATGAACTGACAACAAAAACTGACTCAAATGAATTCTCGTCATTTTGTGTCATATGGGCATTTCCAGGATCGCGAACGGGACATTCGTACGCACTCAACTTGAAAAAAAAATATGAAAACTCAAATTTTTTTTTAACTTTTTATAAATATTTAATAGCATTTTAGTAGAACAATTTTTGAGAACAAAAAGAAAATTATAAAATATGAACGTTCTCCAAATATTTTGGATAAACTTGCGATCGCGAACGGGACAAAAAATGTAAGTCATTTTTTTCGGTGTGTGGTTTTATTTAAAACTCTGCGAATTTCGTCAGCTTATTAAATGGAGATTATTTTTTAACTAAAGCAGAGATATAAAGATTTTATTTAGCATTTTGTTTTTTTTTATTATCCTTATTATTATTTTTTTTTTAAATATTTTTAAGAATCGCGAACGGGACATCGCGAACGGGACAATGATTCCAAAGGCATTTTTTAGGTTTATTTATGGATCAAAATGTTTTAATGTAAATATCAAACTATTCCGATCAACGTTCACGGAGAACTAAACACAAATGCTTATTTTCGGTCGCGAACGGGATAGAAGAATGTAGTACAAAGAATTTTTGAATTATACCGTTATTCGGAGTTTGCTTGATCTCTACTGTGGTGTTTTTAAATATTTATTGTTGGTATATTTAGTCTATAAGAAGAGTGCAATCGACATGATATGTAACACTTAGAAATAACTCAAGGAAAAATGTCAATTAAAAACGCTAAAACCAAAAAAAGCAAAGCTGCTCTTTGCAGACCACTTTTCTTAAATTACAAATGGTAATATGTATTTAATTAGGTATATTCTTAAAATCCAATGCATTAACCAACTAAATTTTCTCAGAAAAGTCTTTTTTCTTCAACTTTAATATTTTGGTAGCGGTTGACCTTTCTGTGGAAATACCCATATGCGTTTTCATTACATCTTAAAAACTGACAATAAGTCGATAAAGCAGAGCGTGTCAAAGACTTATGTCAAATTTTGGTGTCAGTTGACTGACACGCCGTTTTCATTACAAAGGTCAAATATGATGAGGCGAGCGAATAGCTGATTAGAAAATATTAATTTGTGTTCAATAAAAAGTGGAAAAAATTTAAAAATGATAAAAAAGAAACAAATCGCTATAGATAGTGCTGCGTCTTGTGTTATTACATTACCATTTCTTTCTTTATTTAAAAAATTTCCATTGCAATTAATTTTTCCAGCAAAAAAAAAAATGAAAAAATAACAGCTTTGCGATCGTCAAACAAAAAAAAATTGACAACTTGTTGTCAATTTTATTTTAGATAAAAAATGCTGCCATATCTGTTGACAAACTGAAATTTGACGTTTTCACTTGTCTGTCATTTTAGACGGCAGTTCGTGTGCATAACTGACTGCAACCTCAGATGACACCATATGACAACCCGTTTTCATAAAATTTCCAATGATTTGGACAAATTGACATTAAAAATGGCATAGAGAAAACCATGCATAAATCATATTTACGGTCCCTAAATGAATTTTTCGTGTAAGTTAAATTCTTTGCAGTTGTACCACTGCTATTTCGGTACACTCAACTGAAACTTTACATATTTCTAGATTAGCAAGTGTGTAAAAATCATACCTACCCGAGTAAAAATGTTTACATATAATCATATAAAAATAAAATATTCTCGTATATAAATACATATATCGGTATGCATTGCCATATCTAATTATATATTATAATAATTTTATTGAAAATATTTTATATTGTCCTACATACTTATGTATGTATAACCATACCTGATTATATATTGATCTTTATAAAATAAGATATGCTTTATAAGATGATATAATATCAAATCATATACAATTATATATTGGTATATACAGGACTATAATTATATAATATATGATTTATACAAAACCACATATTCTTACATATAGCTTATAGCTAACACTTACTTGAGATATAGTAATATATGGTCCCTTATTAATACGGCATGATATGGTCCAATATGAGAACTTTTTTTTTATATACCGATGAAATAAGTTATAATTGCATATAGTAAAATATATGCATACTTATTTGAGATATTGTTAAATATGATTCCATATCTAAAAAAAATTATATGATATAAGATGCAATTAGATATAATTATATGTGTTTCTATTGCAATGGATTCTGACCCCAACCAGCGAGATGAAACAAAATTTTGTTATGGTTTTTAATATATTTTTATTTTTTTCCCATGTAAAAACGATAATATATTGTAATATATAAACAAACATGATTTCATATGTGAGCATATGTGGATCCATGTATGATCATATATGAAGATATATGACATGTATAGAAACGTATATGAAAGCATACTTGCGAATAAAAAGTTCATATGTGGTAAGGAATGATATCATGTATTGAAATATATGTAATATATTGTTCCATATATGACATGAATTTTATTTCTGAAATTATATATGATTATATAGGAATTCATATGTAAATATATCATTATATATCAGAGAACTGCAAAATCAACTTTTTTCTTGATTTAATCATACACAAAAGTTCTTGTTCACATTTAATAATTCAACAAAATTCACTGTAGAATAAAATCAGCATCATGCTACTGAACGCGTAATTGGAATCAGTGTGAGTCATCTGTCGTTTATGTTTTATGCAAATGTAATCACTCAACAAAAAGTCAGCGTTGAATATATCAGAAAAAACAACAAACAACGCGTATGAGTTTATTCATAATTAAAACAAAATAGAAACACATTTTATAAGGAGGTGGTTTTGTAGAAAAACATTTTATAAATGTTATATGTATATTAGGGTGGGTCTAAAATCCACTTTTTTAGAATTTTTATTAGTAATAAAAATATTCTTATTTGTGAAATATAAATGTTTTTTTGGAAAAAAAATTTAGGTCGATATCTCAGGCTTGCCTAATCCGGAAAAATTTAAATATTGTCTAATTTTTTTTTTCATCTATTTTGATTGGAAAATTAGGCAATATTTAACTTTAACCGGATTGAGCGAGCCTGAGATGTCGACCTTAATTTAAAAAAAAAAATCACAAAGAACAATATTTTTGGTATTCCTAATGAAAATTATAAAAAAACATATTTTAGACCCACCCTAATATACATATAAGATTTATGAAATGTTTCTACATAACCACCCCCTTTTTATAGATAAGAAACTATTTTGTTTTAATTATGATTACACTCATACACGTTGTTTGTTGTTTTTTCTGATTTATTATACATCAAAATAATTATTGTTGACTCGAATGAACAGAATAAAATCAATGGTTTAACAAAGACCGATGATTATAAATCAGTTACAAAACAATTTGCACGTCGTTTGATTGATTGATTTAAAATCATCAACAAATATGTGTGTTGGAGTATATTCTTGTGTTGATTGCGTATGAACGTTTTGCAATCAGCAAATGCAGTTCTCTGTTATATATATCATCGAAAAATCATCAATGCAAATATGATACAATTTTTTTATTTTTAACTCATGTATGTTTATATATCATTGACTTACACAAAAATTGATTATTGCTGTTTTGAAAAGTTATTGAAAGTCGGATTTCAGGTTTGCTGATTTGTTAGTCAAAGAATTTGAAACTGATTTTGATTTCAATAAGTCTTATTAAAAATAAATAGAATAAAGAGTTTCATTTTTTTATACCCTCCACCATATATGGTGAGGGTATATATCAGTTTGTCATTCCGTTTGCAACATGTCGAAATATAGGTATAAGACCCCATAAAGTATATATATTCGTGATCCTTATGCAATTTTAAGTCGATTTAACGACGTCCGTCTGTCTGTTGAAATGGCGATCACGACGCGAAGACGCAAGCGGCGTTGCCTATTTTTACCCAGATTACATCCTTCCGAGCAGTTTGGTATTGAAAATAAGCAAAATCGGTCCAGCCGTTAAAAAATTATGAGTGAAAATGTGAAGATACCTCTAAATTTTCCATACAAAGTGGTGTATTTTAGTACAATTTCATAGAAGCGACAGGTACAAAATATATTTCCTCATATTTTTTCACCAGTCGATTAGAAATTAATAATATTTTGTATTCACCTCAAATATTTTTCATCTCAAAAAATTTTTTCACCACCAAAATTTTTTTTTTCACCACAAAAAATTTTCAAAATTTTTTTTTAAAACAAAAAATTCGTTTTCGCCTCCAAAAAAGTTTTTCGCCTCAAAAAATTATTTTACATTATTTGTATCAAAAACAGTAGAAAACACTTTTTTAGGATATTGGTGGAGGGTATTCAAAGATTCGGCACAGCCGACTTGTTTTTCAATAAAAACAGTGCAGTTATTTCAAAAGAAACTTTTTTTAAATATAGATAAATATTTAAAATGTTAACATATGATCATATATGATATAGAATATATGGTCATATATAACCATGTACGGCCATCTATCTTCAATTGTCTTATCCAAACATATTTGAGACTATATGTATGACAATCTATTAACATTTTCAACTGGGTTATTACAATTTTTTACAAATCTTGTAAATTTTAACCCATTTCGGGACAAAAAGGCCTAACATTTTTTTATACGAGGGCGGATTAATAAGCCCGTGACTTTTCGAACTTCCCTCGCAGTAATATAAAATACAACACTGTTCCCATCAAGTACCACCTGTTAATAGACTACTGTCAAATTTTGAGTAAGTTCCGTCATTTACTTTGCTTTTTAACAGCTGTTCAAAATATACAACCTCGTAGATTTTTTTTAAAATGGAAAAAGTGAATTTCGAGTGCTTATAAAACATTATTATTTGCGAAAAAAAACCGTCAATCAAACCAAGGAAAAGCTTGATAAATACTATGGGGACTCTGCCCCATCGATTTCAATGGTAAAAAAGTGGTTTACTGACTTTTAGTGTGGTCGCACAAGTACAAATGACGGATGGCCAATTGAGGTCAATGCACCCGAAAATGTCGAAAAAATTCACGATATGGTGTTGGCCGATCGAAGTGCGTGATACTGTTGATCCATAGGCATTTCATATGGCAGTGTGGTTTCGATTTTAAATGATCAGTTGGATTTAAGAAAGCTGTCTAAAAGATAGGTGCCGCGTTTGCTCCCATAATACACAGGCGCACACGTGTGTAGTCTCAATGGCAAAATTCCATGAATTGGTTTACGAATTGGTACCTCATCCGCCATATTCTCCGGACTTAGCCCCCAGTGACTATTTCCCATTTCCAAACCTAAAGAAATGGCTCAGCAGAAAGAGGTTTAGGTCCAACGATGAAATTATTGATCAAACAAATGCCTATTTTATGGACCTCGAAAAATCCTATTTTTTGAAAGGGATACAAAAAATTGGAGAAACGTTGGACTAAGTGTATTGAGCTAAAAGGAGATTATGTTGAAAAATATATATTTTTTTTTTTTCACAAAAAAACTGTGTTTCATTCAAAAAGTCACGAACTTATTGATCCGTCCTCGTATATAATTATTCATATACGTGTGGTAATGCATTACTACAACATTATTAAGTTAATATGATTTTTAGCAATTGTCATAATTTTTATATTTTAAATGCTAAATGAGACCAGTAAAAAAAGGCTTAAATTCGGCTGTGCCGAATCTTTGAATACCCTCCACCAATATCCTAAACAAATTTTCTCTACTGTTTTTGATACAAATAATGTAAAAAACTTTTGAAGTAAAATTATGGAGGTGAAAAAAACTTTTAGTGGTGATAACAAATTTTTGAGGTAAATAAAAAATATTATAAATTTCTAAGCGACTGATGAAAAAATATGAGAAAATTGTATCTGTCGCTTCTATGAAATTGTACTAAAATACACCAATTTGTATGGAAAATTTAGAGGTATCTTCACATTTTCAATCATAACTTTTTAACCGCTGGACCGATTTTGCTTATTTTCAATACCAAACTGCTCGGGAGGATGTCCAACAATCCAGGTAAAAATAGGCATCCCCGCTTGCGTCTTCGCTTCGTGATCGCCATTTCAACAGACAGACGGACATTGCTAAATCCACTTGAAATTGTATAAGGATCACGAATATATATACTTTATGGGGTCTTAGACCTATATTTCGAGATGTTACAAACGGAATGACAAACTGATATATACCCTCACCATATATGGTGGAGGGTATAAAAATAGTGTTAAGTTTTTAAATATAAATAAAAAAGAGCTTCTCAAATACTTTCTTATGTTAATTTAAATAAACTGTCATAATTTAAATACGTACTACATATTTTCTTGTAAAAACATTAAATTGTGATTTAATGGTCTAATTTCAGGCTAACTAATAATTTTGCCCAGTAATATTTTTAATTATCTTATACCACAATTTTTGCATCACTACTTTAAGTCATCTTAACAAGCACAAAAGTTATTGCCATTTTGATGGGCAGTTGCTAAAGCAACATAACAAACATAACAATGTGGTAGATAGACCGACACATTTGTTCAAAGCCCATCAACATGTTATGCTCTGCTTTATAGCAAAAACAAGTTATGTGATACATGGTTTTCCACATGAATGAAGTGACACTTCTTTTATATGTACAAGTTGGTACTCCACAAATATCAACAACAACGTCAGTTGAATGAGTTTTTATGTTAAAAATGTTTGCGCAAAATTTTGTGTGCTACTAATTTGGCACAATATTATTGTTGTTGCTTTAAGTTAACTGGTTTACTAAAATAGACAAATTTTAAATTTCAAACAAAAAATAATAATTGACTTATTAAGAATTTAAATTTTAATCTGTTTATGCATAAATAAGTTATAGTTGATTATTAGGGCAAGGAATTCTATACAAATGCATGTTATTTCTCGACAGACCAAAACTGATATCAACTACGCAAAAATCATTGCTACTAAATTATGTTTGCACCATTATAATGTTCGTACCAACAACATGGTTGCTACCATCATTTTTATAGTTAAGATTTAAGTATTTTATGATTATCACTTTATATTTTCTTATATTCTGGCTACCATAAAAATATTATAATTATACAAAAATAAAACATATATTTGACATTTACAATCATATTATTGTTTATTTTAAAACAAAAAATATTTTTGTTTCAGTCACTTTGTTCTTTACCATAGTGCCAAAAAAAAAAAATTAATTCTATTCTAAAATTGAATAAATTCCAGACGAGTAAATATAAATGTGTATAACATAAAAATAATATCAAAATTTTGTGTCACGATGTATGTTCGCGATAAACTCCGAAACTACTTAACCGATTTTTATCAAGTTTTGTAATCATCTGTGATTTGGTCCAACTTAAGAGATAGGGTAGTTTTTATCTCAATTATTTACCTCAATATTGAAATTAACATACGATATTATATAGCTCTTATGTTCTCTTTGTAGACAAGCGAATGAACAACTTATAATAACCATCTTAGTATGTGGGGTTTTAAATTTTTTATTAAAGTAATTATTTCTTTTTAATGTTTTTATAAAATTAAAATTAAAATTAAAATGTAAAAACCAAAAAAAAAAATGGGTCGGTAGTAAGGGGGGAAGACAGTGTGGAGTAAAGAATCTCTACGGTACTCTTTACACTAAAATAAATATGACAGTTTGTGCATTCACCCTCGTACGTCGTTATTTTTGGCGCGTTTTCTCTGACAGCAACAATTGTTGCATGTCGCGTTCTTATTCTTGGCCGACACTCTTTCTAGGTGATTAGGGTGTCCAGAATATATTTTATCTATTTTTTTTGACAAACATTTTTTACATAAATTTTTTTTTATTTGATATCAAAAAATACCTAGAACCCTAAATTTTCACCCTCCTTCCCTCACCTCTAGGTGTAACTATCCATACAAAATATAAGTTAGTTGATTATAAATTATTCTGCTAATTATCTGCAAACCTTTTATTACACACAAAAAACAAATAAAGTTAAACATGATTGGTGATTCGAAATTATCATAGTGTAATATATAAATAAATAATTCTTACTGATCATATCACAATCACTTAGGACAAATAATATTATGATCGCTGGGATTATAATACATTACCATATCATACCATAATGGTAATTTCATTATCATAACAAACTAACTATATTTTTTTTATTCCTATGATTGGCACCATCATAAACCTAAAAATATAAATATGATTGCCCTAACCATATTTTTTCTTTTCGTAACTAAATATTTATTTGAACAACAAAATTAGCAACAAATATTTAGAAATGCATATTAAATGGTTTTTAATGCATATTTTGTGCTTGTTAATGCATATTTGTGTATATTTTTTATTTTCAAAGTAGTTTTTTTAGTTTCTTCAAAAATAATTAAAATTTGTATATTTGCATCGTATAACAAAAGAACTTCCTAAAGATGTTATGTTTGTCAAAACAACGATCTTTTAGTGCATAACTTTAATGTTTTAAATGCATATTTTTCTTTTTTAACTGCATTTTGTATGCGCAATTTTTAGTTTATTAAATTCCTTGCCCTAATGATTATAAACAAAAATATAATAAAATTTTTGTTTTAATTTAAAGAATAAATTAAATAAGAAGCGTACGTAAAAAAGGGCGTAAAATACATAAATAAAATTCAACTTTTTGCCCACATTGCTAAATAACACTTTTCAAAGTATCAAAATACTAATATTGAGACAAACACCCAGCAAAAACATGGCAGGTCATTACTGTGTATATTTCTATGTAATGATAGGTCGTTACCTTATGAGTTACTTTAAAATACAAAGTAATGACCTCCTGATAATAGATGGCATAAGAACTTATATGTACATGCAAAATAATGAATTACTGGTAGTTACTGAAGTAAGTAACGATTTTGTATTTCTCTTTTTAATTATTTATTGATTAATTTGTTTTGAAAACTATTCAACAAAATAAAAAATTAAATGCTGTAAAGTGATTTTGCAAAATTTTTAGATTTTAAAGGGTTTCTAATGTGAAATAGCATTATTTATTAAGTCAAGATCTGGCACCGCGATCCATATGGATTTTTTGTACCAAGGATCATTAAACCAAACCAAATTCTGTATTATATTCCCAATGAACTTGAATATCCTCTGGACCTAAAAATTCCTTATTGAAAACTTTCCTTCTGTTCCTATGCAATACAACACACTCACACAAAATGTGGATGGTTGTTTCATCTCCCTCAAGACATAGCCGACACAGAGGCGATTCCAAAAGATTCATCTTCCACAAATGATAGTTCAATCCGAAGAAACCCTGTTAGTAACCTAATGCCGTTCCTAACAAGGTCCGAAATTTTCTCATTGGTTGACCAATAGTTTCGCCTGTCTCATCTCCAAAGGATTGGTCCAAAGGTCCTTTGTCATTGGAAGTTCGCCTTCCTTAACCAGGGTGCTATGGTAGACCAATTCACCCCACAGTACGGTTCCGGTCCCACCAAAGGTGTTCGTCCACGATGACCTGGTAACCAGTAAAGAGTAACCCTGTTACGCGCGGCCAACTGTTGAAGGGTATCAAAATACTCAAGAGCTATTCCTGAAGTCCAAGACGACAAAGCCTGGAGTGCCGCTCAGCTAACAGAGAAGATTGAAATATATGCGGCCTTTAGACCCTTACGAATATTCAGTCTAGCGCATACGAAATAAATATCTGCTGTGAAATAACATTGCATCTATATAATCTCAAATTTCTGAAAGCAAAAGGTAGTTATTTTAAATATTTTTTTTATAAATTTAAATTAAAATTATTCTTATCGATTTCTTTAAGTAAGAAAATTTTACTTGAATAAGGTCCACTATTATTTTACTATGAGTAACTACTTACTTTACTATTGTAAGTAACCACTATTTATTCACTATGCTGGTAAGTCATTATTCTCACTTTTCTTGCAAGCGAGAGGGTAATGACCACCCATGAATTTTGGGACATCGCGAACAAAAGTAATTAAGCGAGTAAATAGCCTGGTAACTAATGAAACCCTTTGTGGGCTACTTACTCCCTTAATTACTTGGTAATGTCTCTTTTTGCTGGGCAGTACACCAAAAACTGTTGTTATAATGTTACCTCTAAAATATCTCAATGAAATCGTGTTATATAAATTATATTTCATTTACTTTAATAAAAATTATTTTTTTTAAAAACCAATGTAAATATCGAAATATATATTAATATATATAGTTCAATATATAACCATACATGATTGACCATATATTAACCATATACGATTATTATCAATCATATATGTTCATATACGGCCATATACCCTCAAATTTCAAATCCGAAGACATATGGTCCTATATGAGATCATGTTTAGTCATACGATATATTGAAATATGAATGGTGGTATATGATCATGTATGTTCGTGTATGGTCATTTAACATACCATAAATTTAATATACATATACTGTTGAATTGTGTAAATTGTATTTGGAATGTTACAAATGTTTCCAATTTCAAAGTAGCTTAAATTATTAGAATTTTAAAAATGAGTGTGAAACATTTTTATACGAAAAAATTACTATTAATTTAAATACAACAATTGGCTTATATGCCCTTATTTTCGTATCACCTCAAATGTTAAAAGTTAATGATTTAATAAAGTTAAGCGCTTATTAAGTTAAGTAATTAAATTTTTAAATATGTAAGTAGGATGCACATTTCAAAGGAAGTCAGTCAATGGAGAATTCTTGATGACAACAAATTAATCAAAGATTTAATTTTTTTTTATTTTAATTGAATGGCACAAACAAAAATAAAATTAACAACATGTACATTAGGGTTGCATCATTTTGGTAAAATCTCGTCTTGGAAAATCTAGGTTGGATTGGTCTAGAACTTTGGAATAATTTCGTTTACGGCAGGACAATTTATTGATAGACATAAAAAATATTTTGTTTTTAGAAACATTCAGCGGAATATGTAGTTTCATATAAAAAGTTGAAATTTTACAACAAATGGAAAATTTTTTCTAATCTTCTCATTTACAGGAAGAAGAAAACGGTTTTATTACAAAAAGATCTGGACAGTGCTTAGTATATGCGTCAATTGTCCAAAGAATTTTTATTGATTTTCAAAATTAAATTTGAAAATTAAAAAAAAAAATTTGGAAAAAAATTGGGCAAAAATTGCATTCTTCATAGCGAATTTAATGTTCAAACTCACGTTTAGCTGAAAAAATCTCAAAAAATAAAACTTGATTATTAAACTACTTGCATTTGCAAAAAGGGAAACTGAAAATAAACACATGTCTTTTAATATTAGTTGACAGCATGTTTGACATAAGTTAACAATGAAGGTTACTAAACATAGCTAGAGTTCGTATACAAATTTCATCTAAACTCAATAAATTTTGTATTAGTCTTTTCTTTTAAAGTAGTGTGTTAAATAGAAATATTTACAATTAACTTTATAAGACGCGAAAAATGTTGATGAAGGTCGTAGCTGATCAGAAAATTCATTCCATTCGATTTGTGTCTATTAACTCTTCCTGTGTTCTCCATTATTACAAAATTTATAATATTTCTATTGATTTCAAAAAAAAAACTTTTATGATCTTGAACCACACGAAAAATATCTCATATATCATTTTTATAAATCAACAATAAATTTTGCTATACATTTTTTTATTTCCTGACTAATTTAAAAATAAAACTGATGTTGTTGCATACGAGTATATTCAAATATAGTAATCGATGTAGAATTTTATTAGCTGAAATAAGATTATTTATCTTTTTAAATAAATTCATAATTGTAAGCTTTACGCCACTTCACCATAAGGGACTTTGAAAGAATTTCAACTGTGACAGGTTCTAAAAACTTGTGAATAGAAATTTATTGGAAAATTCCAACCAATTGTGATAATTACGTGGTCTTTTCCTTATTTCAGATTTGGAGATTACGGGCGAAAATTTTTCGATTTTAATGCCCAAACTAAAATGGGAACTTTGACCATTGTAATTTTGATTATAATTCCCAGTTCAAAATGGATATATGTTATTTCCCATTTGTATTTTTCGGTGGTTTTCTTCTTTGTGTACTATTCGAAACCATCTTCGCTGAGGCAAGCTTTTTTACTTAGCTTTCTATTTGGGTATTATGTCGGAACAATTTCAGTTATAAGCCCCGTGGGGTTTATGACCAATCACCTTATATTAAAGGGGAATAGAAGTCATGACAATTTTCGCTTCCCATGTAAAAAAGATTACTTCTAATCTGATATCTGCTATGAGTGAATCTATGGCATACGTGATACACTTTATGGGTAAATCTGATCAGATTAAGTGGTTCCAGACCTGTCCATATCTTTAGGGATATCTAATGGCAGACCTGAGCATATCTGAAAAGATATGAAAGGGGTGGAAAACATGGAGATAAATCTGAACGAAATTGCCAAAAAAAAATTTACTTAAGCAAATACCGGGAAGGTGGGAGACTAGGCGTGATTTAAAAGCCCATACAATATTCACAACTCAAGCGGATATCTGTGGATTTGTTTCTCTTAATAATATTTAAGGCCAATTCAAAATAAACCTATAGAAGGTAGGTTTGAATATGAACTGAATCTAACCAAATACGTTCTTGGTTCAATAGAAATTTCCCAGTAAAAATTTAGTAATAGCAGCTCATTGTTTTTGCATTACCAATAATGACCTACCCCTGCCCACTGCATTACTTGTAAAGTAAAAATAATGAGTTACTAATAATGTGTTATACAGTCATTGTTATTCCATACTATATTACTTTCAATGTGAAAATAATGACTTACTTTTTTTTGCAGTTAAAATCTATTTTTGGTTTTTTAATATTTAATTTTTTTTTAAATTGTTATCAATGTTGTTATTATCGGCTTTTCTCTTTAAAACGTAAACAAAAATATTTGTCATAAAAATATTTCAAATTTTTTTATTTTTCGTTTGATAAAATATTAAAAATAACAAAAGCTAACAAATTCATTATGTGTTTGTAAGAAAAGGTAGAGCTGAGGAAAAAAATTAATAGCTCAGTTTCGCTTTCCGGCTAAGTCCAACAGCTTTTGTATAAAGGTGGCCCGAAAAGTTCAAATTGTATTTGTTTACAAAATATAAAGAAAAGTCAGAAATTATAAATTATTTGCAATAATTATCAATATAGTTTTAGAAAATAACAATTTAAGAAATTTTCAATTTAATTTCAGATTCATCAGTTAATTTCAGAAGTTATTAATTTCATTTCAGATGCTATCAATTTAAATTTACACATATTAATTTAATTTCAGTTATTATTATAGTAATTTCTGAAATAAAATTTTTAATATCTGAAATAAAAGAAATAGTTTATAAAAATAATTGATACTTTCTGAAACTAAATGGGAAATGGTGTAGTTATTCAGCTCCTTCTTTGTTATTAGTTCTGTAACGATTTATAAACTCATTATATGTAGCCACTCTTTCAGTACCTATTTATAATGCGTTATTTGCTTCCTTATGTTATTTATTATTATGCCCTTTATAAGCAACCAGTTTTTAACTACCTTCAAGCCACCAGTTTTTATTATATGAATTGCAACTAGTTATTTTTGCGTTACATATAACTTTACCGTTAACTAGTTGTTTTACTTCCTACTCGTAAGGTTGTAGGTAACTAGCTATCTCCAATAACATCCCTACCCAGCAAAACCACACATTACCAAATAATGGGTAAAGTAATGTGTAGCCATAGAGGTTATAATGTTAGGTGTTACTTATATGGTTACGAGAATGGAAAAAGTAATATGTATCAAAATAGATTTTTGAAAAAAAGGAATTTTTATTAAAAAAAATTACTACAAATATTTTATTTTAAATATTTGTAATTAAAAATAATGTGGTCATGATGGGAATCGAACCAGGGAACTCTAGTTGCCAGGCAAGAACTCTACCCACTAAGCTATCGACGCATAAAAGAAACATACATTACCCTTTTTGGGTAATGTATGTTAAAAGAAACATACATTACACTTTTGCTTACAAAAAAATACAAAGTAATGTATCTAAAAATAGATTTTATAAAATATTACAATTATTACTTTACATTTATAAATCATGTATTACGTAATCAGTAACTTATTACTTTATGCTTGCAAATAATGAAAAAGGTAACGAGCTATCATTACAAGGCTAACACAAGAGAATATCGCACCCATTACCAAAGTTTTGCTGGGCTGTGTACACATTAATTTATCCACATACTGTTCTTTCTTTAACTTTAATAACGTAAAACAACAGAATAACTAAAGGAAAACAAATATAATAACAAAACGCATTTTTCTTTGATTAAAACCGCTTTTACAACGGTTATTATTCAATGATAATAAACTATGAAATCAAACTTAAACATGAGATTTAAAATACCCTCCGAGAAACTAATCATTATAATAATCATAATCTATTGTTGATACAAGAGTAGCATAATAATCAGCATACGCATTTACATATAAAGCGCAACGTTCACTACTTAAATACAAAACAATTAAATATTTCTTTACAAATTATGATTATGATATTGAAAATCACAATAGAAAAATTGAACAAGCAATTACCAATATTTTACACATATTAAACGAGATTAGGGAATGTACACGTTTATGGTAGCAATAAAATAAATTAAAGTCTATTTTATCTATTACGCACAGCTTAAAAGAATTAATACCTTTTTGGAATAAATACCAGAAAAATTTAAGTAAAGTTTTCTTATTTAAGGAATGAATTGTTTAATAAAAATTAAAGCAGAAATTATAAAATGAATTCAAAAAATAAAAATTTAAAGAATGAATTTCTTGGCCAAAATATTAAGCATTAAATTAACTAATTAATTCCAATCTTGTTAAGGAAAGTTTATACTTTTGGAAAAATATAATAAATTAAAGAGCGCCGCGGTAGGCTAGTTGGTAGCGTGCTAGCTTATCAGTGCGGGGGTTGTGGGTTCGATTCCCACCACGGGCTCTGCTCTGTTTTCGCTACAACGAGCCGAAGGCCTTCGTTGGTAGTGCTCGGTTAGGGAATTAAGATATAATTTGTAATTATATGTTTAATAAAATAAATAAATAATAAAATAAATATTTGAACGCTTGTGAAAAATTTATTTTTATTAACAAATAAATTATCTAATCCTTATCGTAACCTGATGTTTATTTCTTTTTTTAAAAGTGATTAAAAAAACAACAAATTTAAGAAAAAATTAATTTTTCTTGCGGATTTAAATTTTATTCACGTAGCACTTTTTAAATTTTAGAGTTTTTTTTACGTTGTACCAACACTTAGAGAATGCCCCCTACAAACGCAGTGCAGTGTTAACATCAGGAAAATACCCTGAAGAAAATGTCGATAGTGAAACTGTACTGATTCACTATTGACTTTGTCACCAGTACTACTGACTAATTATGTCCCAGAAAACGCTCTCTGCTATAGACATTTATCATGTGCTTGTCATTGCGAATCTACACAACTACTGACTAGGTTTAGACACTGGAACCAGAGATTCACTAGTACATTTTAGTAATTCTAGTCTTAAACCTTTGGAACTTTTCACTAGATTTCCACACTAGGAAGGAAAATAAGTTTAAACAAGTGCATTTATTTTGGAATATTAGATATTTTATTAATAAAATTTTTTATAAATTCCATTAAATAAGTTTTTCGCTCAAATTTAATTTTGGAGTAGACAAATCTTCAAAAGACTGTACAAAATCTTCCATAGCTCCGTAAAATTTTCATCACGCTTCACAAAATGTCTAGAGTTACAACTTTTACTAAAAATTGTTGCCTCTTTCTCGTTATTTTGATACAAAATTCTAATTGCTTTTGCTCATTATTTATTTTGAACAAATTTTATGTATATTTACCTTTGAAATTCACATTTCTTTATATTTTTATTATTATTTTAAGGCCCAATATTATAACTTGCCTTTAAGGTGCGTGTTAGTTAAAGGTAACTTTAGCTAAAGTGAGGAATAAAGTGACCTATAACTTTTTTTGGTTATTACAACTTCCTTATAAAATAAAATTAGGTTTTTTGAAAATATGGCATTACCAGAGCAAAAACCGATTACTTTTGACAAATTAAAATGGTTCTTAAAAATACGTAGTGGCAACGATGTACTTTTATTTATTTATTTACTTACAACAAACAAAAAATACAAACGAAAAACAAAATTTCTTCGATTTTTGTAAAAAATAAAAATGTTTGTTATAAAAATTTTACATTGTCGACGCCGAACACGGAAATAAACCAAACAGCAAAGATACGGTCTAAAAACTACACGGCAACTACACTGCAGAGCAGAAAATGTGGCAACTTCAAATGCTTAAACCTTACGTTAAAAGTTAAAGGTAAGATGAACTTACCTTTAGCTTATCGGTCACTTTTAGGTTAAAGTATACTTATAATAACGAAAAACTAATAATCTGTCCGTTAACATCCTCACTTTAGCTATCGGCAAGTCATAATAATGGGCCTAAATGAAACAAAAAAATCAAGAAGAAGCACAGCTTTGTAGCTGCAAAGATAGGAATGTAAAAAGTGTAGTAGAAGATTTGTTGACAATGTCACCAAAAAAAGGAATGTAAAAAATGTAGACGCTTTGTTGACTATGTCACCAAAAAGTTACCCAAAATAGTCGACAAAAGTGGTGACTTGGAGACACTTGACCACAGGCTTCCTACAGGAAATGTTATAATTGTTAAAAAAGAGGGAGCATTGTAATTTTTAGGGAAATTGTAATTGCAATTTTAATTTTTAGGGAAAACCTCCGCGGATAGTTTATTCTACATACAATGAGTCCGGCTGATAAATAAATACACAGAACATCAGACTTTTTGTTATTAATAACAACCATTAGTACAGATGGCAATGTTAGATCCACACCACTATGCAACAAAATACATTATTGTGTTTTGCCCGCTTTAAAATCGGCCCAACCCCACAAAGAGATTGTCAATAATATAATAATAAAATTTTTAGGTTAGAGAGAAAAACTTGTGCCAAAACTTTGGTACTTTTTTTAAAAATTTTTCTTTAGGAACCGTATAAAAAAGTGGTATTGTCCATTTAATGCCTAAGACCGCCAAAAAGCGGTATTCAGATATTAAGTAATTTTTAGCTAAATAATAATTTTTTGTTAAAGCAATTACTTGATATCGAAAGAAAACATAATCTATTACTTTTTTTTGCCTTTAAACTTATTCTGTTCAACGAACGATTTTTAAGCGAGATGAATGTAAAATCAAAATTTCGTAAATTTGAAAAAATTTAATTTTTAAAACAGAAAAAAAATATTTTAAAAATCGACAAAAATATATTTAATTACGTTCTGGCATACATTATTGAAAGTATGTCCCTCTGATACCCCATTCATACTGAGCTTCAAAATGCGCATTTTCGTAATTTTCAAGTTTTCGGTTTTAAATTTGTATGGAATTTAAAAGTTGAAAACTTTAAAAAGAACGAAAATACGTATTTTGGGGATCAGTGTGTTTGGGGTTTAACTCAAAAACAGTTAACAGATTTTTTCGAAATTAAACACAACTAATAGAATCAGCGTCAGTAGTAAAGGAAATCAATTTCGGTCAATTTTAGTAATAATTAGTGTCAATTTCGCTAAATTTCGCAATTATCAAAAAGCCAAAATAGCTTAAACTTCTAGAATAATTACACTAGATCAATAATTTTCGGTATGTAATTTTATTTAAATAATAGTGTTATTTGTAGCAAAAATCGAAACTATTAGATTACTTGATTTCTTGATTTGTCATTAACTTTTATTGTGCTTTATATCGCCTAAATAAAGCGAGAAGTCAAAATTTTAATATCTTTGCCATAGTAAGTTGTCAATGCCAAATATATAGTAAAAATATTTTTGACGTCTGAAGAAAGAGAGAGAAAAGAGATTTGAAGGACCGTATGCCGGTACCTAAGTTTTTAACTATTTTCGTTGTTTAAATGTTGTAAAAGCATATTAAATGATTGATATTGTACTTTATATGGAGTTGTATACCCCAAGTATTGTTAAATCACATACACTCAGAAAAAAAGTTAGTAGAAAAATTTGTAAACGGTTTTCAATCCCACTTTACTATTTTTGTTCTATTTATATTTTGCAAATAACAGAATTGTTACAGAAAATTTAAAAATTTTTGTTGCTAACTTTAGAATACATTTTGCAAATTTTTAAAACCTATTTGCTAAAATTAGCGAAAAAAAATTAATAATTTTAAAAAAGGGGATACTGAAGGAAATGTTACAAACTTAAATTCCCTTAAAATGTTGAAAAAAGGGATCGGAAGTGAACCGACTCATGTCCAAAAATAATACATCCACTTAAAATAGCACTAAAAACTTTTTAGTTCTAAAAATCAGGCCTTAAAATTCAAAAAATTTACTAAAAATATTTTTCAAAACAAAAATTACAAAATTAAAACAAAATGATTAATTAGTTTGTTTTTACAATTTTTAAATTTTGTCTAAAATATTTTTTGAAAAAAAAAAATGAATAAAATAAAAAAAATGTTGTTTTATAAAAAAATAAAAACTTGTGTATTCGGATTCGTATTAATGTAAAACAAATGTATTTAAAAATAATTGAGCTAATTTGTGCATTTTAATAATTTTTTTTTTATAAATTAAATTTTTTTTACTAATTTTATTGTACTAATATTAATAATATTTTGTAAATTTTTTGGTTGATTTTAGCAAACCGATTTTAAATTTAATTTTACAGAAAGGTTTCTAAAATTTAGCAGCGGTTACAAATTTTTTCTACCAATTTGATTGTACTACACGTCAACAGAGATGTGTTGTAAAAATACCGCTAGGTTCAAAAAAATTAGCAAAATTTTCCGTAATAACAGCAAAATTCTCAGTTGCCATTACAGACTTTTTTGGTGAGTTTATGTTATTCCTTATTAAATTTAATTGAACCCGTTTTTTGGATATTCATGGTTCGTCAGATTTTAACGAACTTTTACCGAAGTCAGTTTTTGCTACGTTTTTGAGCTACGAGTAATACATAAACTTTCTCTCTCGACAAGTAATGATATTTTTCTCTCCCCATTTTAACCTCTCAACATCGGAGGTCAACCGTGGATTTTGATTTTTAATTTCATATCTGAGTTCCCGCCAAATTGGCATGTATGCATTGGATACAAAAAATATATTCGACCAATATCTCCTCGCATTTGAAAACTTTAGTCAAATAATAATTTTTGTTTAACAGAAATGTCCTTCCAGTGGTGTTCAGGTTAAAATAAAAATATTTTAAATGAAATTAAACGGCTTTTAACAATTATTAACCAAAATGTTTAATTTAATAAACAAACAATTAAAACAAATTCTTGCACTCCGCAAATAAATGCTGAGGTTTGTGTTCCACAATAAAGGTGATTTTTTGAAAATACATGAAATGACATTCTCCCAAAGTAGGAAGTAGTTAAAATTTAGTAAAAGTAAATGAACTTGAAATTTTTGACAAAAAAGTCATCTTTAAGTGAACTCTGGAATTTAAAAATCAACGCCCCTGATAATGATATTGCCATTTAAAGTAAAAAAATTAACTTTCAGTTAAATTATAATATACAGTTTCATGCCAAAAAATTATTTCAATGATGATGATGATGCTAATAACAATAATGTTATGTGGGTATTATGCATGTGGAGTGTTAAAGTTAATGTCAGTTATTATCTAGGGGCAAAAGTACTTTCATATATTAATAATATTTGATTAATATCTGTCATTACAGGTTTCTAATTACACACAAATAAAATCGCCTAGAACTAAATATGCAAGAACATTTCCTGTTTTTTTTTTTTTTTTTGATTTCCAAAAATGGCCAAGCCGAATTTGGTGATAATGAGTTCAAAATATCGACGAAATATATTTTTTATCATATCTAATATTATAAAAAACATTAACTGTTATACTAAACATAAGTTAATTAACCGAAAAATTAAATTGTCTTTTAAATTTTGCATGTTTCTGTAAAAAATTTTATATTTAAAGTTTAATAGGGGATTAAGAGCAACTATATCCGAAAAAACATACATATTTCTAAAAAAAAAAAAAAATTAAAATCTGCTTCATATGCTATACAGTTAATTTTGTAATACATGTCAAATTAAACTAAATTAGTATTGGTGGTGGTGGTGGTGTTGTTAAAACTCTTATCTAGTGTTGATTGAAAATACCCAGCAAAATATTTCATTACCATAAACACTCAAATATAAAATTTATATATTTCAAATCTGTAATTGTTACAGAAAAGTTTTGCTAATTCTAGCACAACGAGTAATAATTAGTAAACTGAAAGTATTAGGATAAAAAAGAAAACATAACAAAAATTTAGTAAAGTTTTAGTAATAAAAACTAGTTAAAAAATTTGTTAATTTTTAAATTATGAATATTATGAATTTTTACTACAAAATTATTTTGTACTTAAAATGAATACAAAAACTTTAAAGTTTTACTAATTTTTCTACTATGTTTTTGTTTTTTTTTTTTTTTTGAGTGTAATGAGCTTTGAATATAAAATTCATTGAATATAATGAAATATCATTACTATTACAGGGTGTCCGCTGGGAAGGTATACTACTTTGTTTGTTTATAATTTTTAATTAAATGAAAGTGAATGGATCTTATATTGATAAATGTTTTATTTAATGTTGGCAATTATGTATGGATATGGAATACAATATCAGATAAATGTCCGCCTCTGTTAGCCTCACAAATGCGAGCGAGCCCTTTTGAGCACATTTTTCATTACATTCTCACACATTTCACGCGGTATTTCATCACGAATATTTTGTTTGAGTTGCTCAAGCGTTTCTGGTTTGTTTGCATAAACCTTGCTTTTCAGATATCCCCACAAAAAGAAGTCCGGAGCAGTCAAATCAGGCGACCGTTGAGGCCAATCAACATCACAATTATAATCCTGTCTGTATGCGATGTGGCACCACATGTTAAAGCATGCAGTTGTGGCGTTAAAAAGTTTTCAATCATATCACGATATCGCTCCCCATTCACAGTTACCGTTACGCTGTTTTCATTTTCAATGATTCCTTCTGACCAAATTGCACACCAGACTGTCACTTTTAATGGATGCAAAGGTAACTGACGAATAATTTGAGGGTTTTCCATTGCCCAGAACCGACTATTCTGTTTATTCACATGTCCATTCAAATGAAAATGTGCCTGGTCACTCATTATGATTTTTTCATGAAAATCGGGGTTGTCATGGGCGAGCTGTAACATCCTATTGGCATATGTACGGCGGCGTAAATAGTCTTGTGGAAGAATCTCTTGTGTCAACTGAATCTTAAATGGAAACAAATGCAAATCCTTGTGCAAAATTGTCGCCAAAGTTGTTCTTTGAAGACCAAGCTCCTGAGCACAGCGTCGAATTTAGGTTGATGGATTGTTTTGAACACTTTCTTGAGCAGCAGTAATGTTTTCAGCCGATCTTGCAGTACGTTGTGGTCCATGATTTGGCCTATCACCTACATACCCTCTTTCTTCGAAATCATTCACTACACGATAAATAGTACGTTTTGTTGGTACGTTGTTTCTCCCAAAAATTTCACGTAACTTTCTCATCGTCACAGTAATCGATGATTGATTTTGATAAAATATTTTAACGATTAAAACACGCTGAATATTTTTCCATAATGAATTTCCCATGTGTCTACTTCACGACTGACAAATATGAACTGTCAAGACTAATTTTTACCAAAATGGCGGCAAAACAAAGTAGTATGCCTTCCCGACGTACACCCTGTACATAGAGAAAACAAATTATTTTTGTTGTTGAAGCAGACAAATTATTTGGTTATCGCAACCAAATGTTTTGCTAATACAATTGAAATATATGGATTCAACCGAAATTCCTTTGTTTTAACTGAATTTCGGTCACGACAAGAGATTTTCGGTCTCCCAATGAATCTGTTTTCTCTGTGTAGTAATGTCCAAGTAATGCAGAAGATAATCTATTACAGTATTAGCAAGGTAACGCAGACAGTAATGACCAGAGAAGACAAATTTGCTTTTCTGCGGTTTTTACTTAATATTTTTTTTTGCTTTTCCTACTCATAATTACTTTTTTCTGCTTTTTTGTATTTTTAAGCTTTAAAGTAGCTTTTCTTAAGTTTTAATTACTTCTTTAATTTTTTTGAGTGTTTTTTTCTAATAAGAAATATTTTTTAGTGATAGCTTTGTTCTTTAAAAAAAAAAATTGTTTTTCGCAACAATTTAAATTTTGTTTTTTTTTGGTATTTATTGCTTTAAATTAGAGCCTCCCACATTACGCGGGTTTTGGTCTACCCGGTCTCAAGGTCTACCCGTGAAAACTAGTCTGTGCGAACTTTTTTAAAAATAAAAGTTTTTTTGTAAAAAAATATATACTTTGCTAGAATCAACTCGAAAACTAAGCCAGATAGTGAAAAAGCACTAAAAATTTTCACTTCTGGGTGTTAATACACCCCCAAAACCCCTTTAGCTAAATTAAACTTTACGTAACTGTGACATTTTTATGTAAATATATGGAAAATGCAGTAGTTTATGAATTCTATTATGCTTTTCGAAACATTTTTTTCCAGAACCGGCAAAGATTTTTTAATTTTCTTGGTCGAATTTATGTCTAGACTATTTTTTTAAAGTTTTAACCCATTTAAAGCTTCGGTGTAAAAATGCCGTACTACTACCCGAAAAAGACTATGATATTTTCATGTAAATATATAGAAAACGCAGTTTTTTTTTAAATTCTATTGTGTTTTTCGAAACATTTCTGTTTTACGACTTGAAAAAATTTCTCCACTTGGAGTTTCGGTGTAGAAACGACGTGCTACTAACCAAAAAATACCATAATATTTTTATGTAAATACATTGAAAACGCAGTACTTTCTGAGTTCTATTGTGCTTTTGGTAACATTTTTGTTCCACGACCTTCAGAACTTTCTATAGTTCTTGGTCGAATTTATGTCTAGACTTTTTCTGAATAGTTTTAACCAACTTGGAGCTTCGGTGTAAAAACGCTGTACTACTACTTCTTTTGAAAAAGTTCTGTAAAAAAATACTTTTTAAAAAATAATTTTTTTTAAGTACTTTTATTGAATAAGAACGTTTTGTTTTTAAAGTACTTTTCTTAAAACATCATTTAAAAAAAAATATTGTTTTTAAGAATTATTCTATTTTTTTAAATTATATTTTTTAACAAAACGCACTTTCGAAAAATATTTTTTTTTATAATAAGTACTTTTTCGAAAAAATACAGGGTGTTACCGGGAAGGTATACTACCTTGTTTTGCCGCCATTTTGGTAAACATTAGTCTAGACAGTTCATATTTGGCAGTCGTTAAGTAGACACGTGGCAAATTTATTATGGAAATATATTCGATAAACCAACGTGTTTTAATCGTTAAAACATTTTATCCGATTGTCATGAAAAAATCATAATGAGTGACGAGGCACATTTTAAAATTTTTAACGCCACAACTGCATGCTTTGGGCTTGATTAACATGTGGTATCAACAAGACGGTGCCACATCGCATACAGCCAGGATGACAATGGAATTACTGCGAGACCTCTAGCCACAACAAGTTATTTTCAGAAATGGTGATGGTGATTGGCCTCCATGGTCGCCTGATTTGACTGCTCCGGACTTCTTTTTGTGGGGATATATGAAGAGCAAGATTTATACAAACAAACCAGAAATGCTGGAGCAACTCAAACAAAATATTCATGATGAAACTAATTAAATACCGCGTGAAATGTGTGAGAATGTAATGAAAAATGTGCTCAAAAGGGCTCGCTCGCATTTGTGAGGCTAACAGAGGCGGACATTTATTTGATATTGTATTCCATACATAATTGCCGGCATTAAATAAAACATTTATCAATATAAGATCCATTCTCTTTCATTTAATCAAAAATTATAAACAAAAAAAGTAGTATACCTTCCCGGTGGACACCCTGTACTTTTTTTCAAAAGTACTTAAAAAACATGTGAAAAAGGTTCTTTTTTGGATAAAAATAATTTTTGAAATTTTTGAAAAAGTGCTTTAATTTTGGAAAAAAAAATAATTTAGAAGTATGTATTTTTTAAAAATAAAAATCTTCTGTTTTTTAATAAAGTACACACTGACTAGTTTTTACAGGTAGTCAGATCGAAAGATCGGGTAGACCGTAACAGCGGTTATGATGACCGGTCTTGACCGTAGGCCCTACATTAAATATGTACATTGAATTTGTTACCTTCTCCGGTAATAACATAATATCATGTAATGATATATCATCACTGGTGATAACAATAGTTATGATGTTTTGCTGGGTATGCGAATTTTTTCATTTAACCCACCATCATTATTATCATACCATACAACTAGTACCAGTTTATAAAAAATTAAAAAAAAAATTAAAAAAAATTATTAATTTCTTGAATATTTTTGTTGTTAATAATTTTTATTTTTTTTTTTTTTTGTTGTATCTATGTACAAATATTTTCATTTTGCAGAGGGAATTTGTGCAATTAAATTCTGCGCATATAAATATGCGGAGGTTTGCCACAAATTTATTATATTCACTTTAGATCTTTAAGATTTAACATCAACTTCTAAGACAAACCTTTTTTTCAATAACAACCAAACTAAATAAAAATGTTCAAATTTGTAAGTGAAAAAATCAATATAATAACATATTATGCATCCTTTTGTGGTCTAAAATTAAATTTAAAACAGTGTTGTGTTAACTAAAAGCAAATTTCCTAAACTTTAAAGGAAGGTGTACCAAGTGATATAAATAAAGTTTGCTGAATTTTTTGTATAAGTGTTAAGTAATAAAATACTTACAAGTGTGTTGGAAAATACTGAAAACTGAAGTGTTCTAATTATTAACTCGTAACATTACTGGGAGTTTTTGAATTTCATAACTTACTTTTTTTTCAATTAACAATTTTCTCGTGAAAGAAACAAAATTTTGTAAAATTGAAAAAAAATTAAACAAAATTTTAAAAAATTTATAAAAAAAATATATATTAGAGATAAATAAATATGGAGATTTCTAAAACAAAGCTAGAGTTTGTAAATTTTGTCTTTACTCAATAAATCAACGTAAATAATTCTTATTTAGCTTTTCTATTTAGTTTGTGAGTTAAATTGAAGATATTTGAAATTATCACTATAAGGCACGAAGAATGTTGCTAAAAATCTATTCCATTCGACTAGTGACCAGACCAGAAAATCGACTAGTGTTTAATAATTCTTCCTGTGTATTGTTTATGATTAAGAAAGTTCTAATATTTTCTATTAAGCAAAATTTTTATGATTTTCAATCTCCAAATGTTCTAAACGATTTTGCGCTATAAGCATAAATTTTAACTCTTAATTTCAACATACGATTTATTCAAGAGAATCAAAGATATCTGAAAAAATTAAGAAGTATTTTAAAATCTAAAAGTCATCCTTTCAAATGATGTAAAAAATTTTAAGAAAAACATTTTTTTGCCGTCCTTATAACACAAAGTGTTTTAAACTTAAGATCAGGATATAATTTCAGCTCGGGATAAGTTCTGTATATAAGGTCTGTATATAATCAGATTTGGACTCAGTATATAAAAATCTATTAGCAATGCTTTAACTTCTGAGAAAATAATTTTTCCAAAAACGGCTGAATTGAAAATTTTCTTAGACATCTCCCAAGACACATCCCCCAGTGTACAATTGGAGTTCGAAAAGATTTGTAAAAGGGCCCTTTGACTTTCTGAAATCATATCCAAAGAAAACAAAAAATATGGGCAAAAAACAAGCAAAAAAAAAAAGTAAAAAGTTAGTTTTAAAAAAAGAACAAATCTAGCAGAAAAAATGTGAAAAAAATTGCTCAAAAATCTTAATAAAAAGCTACTTTAAAGTTAAAAACTGGAAAATTCATAAAAAAAGAACATAAAAAAGGACAAAACAAGCAAATTTACCTGCTCTGATCATTACTATATGGGGGTGTTATTCTTTGCCGATGAATCATCTTTCTGAGGTTTCTTTTGTGGCTCTTATATGAATTTTTTAACATTCTGAGTCATTTTTGACTCATTTATGACGCATATGTCACATGGAAATGTTAAAAAATTGCCAAAAAAAATATTTAAATAGGATCATTAATAAATCTAATTATGTTTTATTTCTGATTCCAAAATTTGAACGCTCTAAAAATAATCATATATAAAAGTCTTTTAAGAGTCATAATTTGTGATCGCTCTAAAATGTAGTGCAATTTAAAGTTGCTTCCTAAAGTCATTTTTATTTATAGGGTGATTTTTTTTTTGCTCCCCATTTTTTTCTTTTCTTTCTAAAAACGAATGTGAATTAATACGAATGTGTGCAAGAAAAACGAAAACAGTGACTTTTCTAACCTGTTCGCCTTCAGACAAGAATTGCAGGCAATAATTCATGCAAAACAGTCACCGTGTAATTTGTTTCTAAGATTTTTATCATATCGTGCAATTACAGTGTTGCCATATTTTACCACCGTTCATATCTTCTCCGTTTCAAAAAAAGCAACAAATGAATTGGGTAAAATTTCCTAAGTGTAAGGAAGAATTTCCTTAATGTTTGCTCACTTCAAAAAAAAAAGAAGGAGCATTTCGCAGTTGGGATGCGTTCTGTTAAATAAAAGTAAATAAAATCTTTGTTTAAACCCATGCGTGGAACACGGGGCGATTGGCAGTTTATCTGAAAACTTTGATTAAAATCATTTAAAACACTAAAAAAGCATATAATACGATACGAAAATGCTTAAAAATAACAAACATCGTTATTTTGAATACATATTAATATTTAAAATAATAAAAATTGAATATTTATCAGAGAAGACAAATATACTTTTTCTGCTAGTTTTGCTTTTTACTCATTTTTGGTTTTCTGTTTTTTTTTTGGGGGGGGGGGGGGTTTTCCAGTTTTGAGCTTTAAAGTAGCTTTTTCTTAAGATTTTTTAACTTTAACTTCAGATTTTTAAGCTTTTTCAAGTTTTTTCCCAATTTTTTTACTATTCCTTTTTTTAGTTTTTTCAAATAGTTTTTTTTTAATACATTTTTCTTGACTTTCCTGATCACGTTGATTCCCACCCTGAATTAATTTAAAAATAATATTTATTTATTTTAATTTAAAAATAATATTTACAAAATTTATTGATAATAATATATTTTTTTTTTTTTTTGAACGCAGAGTTGCCACCTTCTTGAATTTTTTAAAATTAATAGGGAAATTGGACTTCGGAAAAAGTGGCCTAAAATCTTAAATATAAAAGAAAAAAATATATAAATTTTGTAGCTGGACTAACAAACACACAGAGAAATTTTTTGTAATTATTGGTACATTTTTAATTACAAGTTTGTTTTATTGACAATAATATTAATTGTATTTAAAAATTGTGAAATATTCAAATATTTTTAATTGAAACGGTCCTAAGCAAAGTTCTTTTATACTATCGGAGTGTAAAAAATAATTAAGGGGAAGTCTTAATTTGTATAAATTTTTCTCGAAATGATAAAGAAGTTTTGAAACTCTAGTTTTTATTTAGAACTTCGGGCAATGAAACTGTATCGTAGATATGATAAATCTTTTTTTTTTCAGTGTAGAAAATCTCAGATATTATTTTGGATTTTGATCTAATAAAATTTTCAATTATATCTATTAGGTATCCTTCTCTCTTATATCACTAACTTACTATTAATAATCAATTTGATTAAAATTTGTTTGTTTGCTTGTTTGTTCACCCCCACAGGTGGTAGTTTCTTTAGCCATTTGTGGTTGTGCTTTAGCTGCTGATTACAATTCTGAAATACGTAATTTTGCTAATGAAATCAAAGAGGATGGCAGCTACAATTATCAATTCGATACCAGCAATGGTATTGCCCAACAGGAATCTGGTGTTGGTGGTCATTATGCTACTGGTTCATCACAATACTATTCGCCTGAAGGTCAATTGATTCAATTGACTTATACCGCCGATGAAAATGGTTTCCAACCACAAGGTGCTCATTTGCCAACACCACCACCAATTCCGGAAGCTATTTTAAAATCATTGGAATACAATCGTCTTCATCCATATCGTGAGGAAGAACATTATGTACAACCAGCCGCTGTTAAACAATATGGTAATCAATATAATCAACAACAATCAGGACCTTATCGTAAATTCTAATTTAGTAAAATAACAATTTGTACGTGATTGCGAGCGTTACTGCTGTGATTTCATTCCTGTTTTCTTTTATACGTAGAAGCAAATAGTTGTTTATGTATTTCTATCATTTTAAATATTATTCACCACCCAACATCCTTTTACAAAAAAAAAAAAAAAAAAAAGAAAACACATGCATACACACATAACATATTCATATACTATCCTTTAAGCAAGTCTAATCTTGGTTAATATATTTTTTTTCTTTTTTGTAAACGCGAGAAATATAGAACATGATTTTGTTAGACTTTGTAAAAATTGTCATAAAATTATTTGAAATGGTGTTTTATTTGATTTTTTTTTTTAAAGATTATTAAGATATTTGTTTCAGAATTATCTATTTTATATTGGAAAATGGACGTTAAAATATTCTTTAAATACGTAAATTTGATTCAAAATTTTGTTTTATTCTTTAAATACTTCTGGATCTACTTAAATTATTTTCAAACCCTAGATTGATTTCCCAGAAAGTTTAGTATTAAATTAGTTTTAATGTGTTTAAACTTTTTAGGCAAATCTTAATGTTGGTCGGGGAACTCCATAACCCAGCAAAAACTTGGTAATGACAGGTCATTACTATGTAGATTTCTATGTAATGATAGGTCGCTATTTTTGCATTACTTTTAAATACAAAATAATGACCTACTGATAATGAATGAATATATATGAAGTACTTCTCCACAATATTGAGCAATAAACAATTTTCCTAGGGCAGGGGCGGTTTGAGGGGAATTTGTTGATTTAAGAGTCCTGCTTAGGAGGTCAAACTACTTCAAAAAATAAATTACGGCTTTACGGATTATTTAGTCATTAATTCAATAATTATTAGTTTTTAAGCAACTGATTTATAACAAAAATGGTATTGACTCCAAAAATTTTCAGAACAAAAGTTTGCGGTTAATAAATATTTATACAAGTAATTCTGATAATTACAGTTACAAATACCTTACTTAAAAAAACGTAAAATTTACCCTGCGGCAACGACTTCTCTAACACACACCTTGTGAATTTAAAAGTTAAAACATTCTAATTGAAAAATTAATTGTTCATGTAAAGGGTGGTTAAATTTTAAGGGCCGATGTTGAATGTGAACTATACCTAAACGTCAAGTTTTTTCTGCATTTTATTTGACATTTCTTAACTTCAGACTAACTCAATTTGAACCATGCAAATATAGACAATCGAGCAACGCGTTAAAGTTATTCAGGCTTATTATGAAAATGGGCGTTCAAATCAAAATTCAAATCGTGCACTTCGTGATTTTTTCGGTCAATTTAATCGTCCAAATGTGCGTACAATCGGATAAATCGTACAAAAATTTGAGCAAACCAGGTCTGTAGGAGATGCTGTTCGCGATAGTGTGGCTGAAGAGCCGTCCACCTCAACTCGTCGTGATGCCCAAAAATTGTACCTCTCACGCTTGTCGTGGATGAAAATTATGCATTAAGACTTGCATTTACACGCTTACAAGGTGCAATTGACTCAAGAACTAAGGCAAGATATGGCAATAGTGGATGATAAATTTTCGAAGAAAATCATCTTCAGTGATGAGGCACATTTTCACCTCAGTGGATTCGTCAATAAGCAGAATTGCCGAATTTGGACGAATGATAATCTAAGAGTGATTGTCGAAGAACCAATGAACCCACAAAGAGTGACTGTTTGGTGCGGCTTATGAGCTGGCGGTATCATCGGTCCGTATATTTCCAAAATGAGGCCGGTCAGGCAGTTCCTATGAATGGTGTTCGCTATCACCGTTCAACAGGACGGTGCCAATTGTCACACAGCTAACGAAACAATGGCCCTATTGCGCGACAAGTTCAATGGCCGTGTTATCTCACGTGGTGGCGATGTCAATTGGCCACCAAGATCATGTGATTTGGCACCGTTGGACTGCTTTCTTTGAGGTTATTTGAAAGAATAGGTGTACGTCGATAAGCCAGCAACAATTCAAGAGCTAAAGGATGAGATAATTCGGCACATTAACGGCATAGAACCTCAATTATGCCTCAGCGTCATCAAAAATTTGGACCATCATATCGAGGTGTGCCGCCGAGGTCGCGGCGGCCATTTGGCCGATATTTTGTCCCATACATAATTAAACCATACCATATTATCATAATAAAAGAAATGACAATAATTTCCTAAATAATTTGTGTTTTATTCAAAATCAACATCGGCCCTTAAAATTTAACCACCCTTTATATATATTAATTTCCGTGGTTCATTTAAGGAGCTTAGGGTCATAAAAAATTGGTTCCATTGTGCACACAGAAAACAGATTCGTGCTGACAACACGAACGAACCATTGATTGGCAACAGCCAATCGAATGATTCAGTTACAGCAACCGAATTTTTTGGTTTTGACTACCGAATTTTTATTGAGGCAACCGAAATACTATTGTCACACTCAAGTTACTCATGTCTCAATTGGTTTTCAGTTGTCACAATCGAAACCTTCGGTTACCACAACCGAACCATTCGATTGGCTACAAATTCCGTTGTCAGCACGTTACCTTTTTGGAGATCTAATATTAAAAATGTTAGAATTACATTATATTGGGTAATACGTGTAAACCTTGGAGTTTAGATTACTAGGCCCATTATTTGGTAAGGTGTGTTTTTGCTTGGTAGTAATTGGCCAGAATATTTTGAAAATTCTTCGCAGGCACCGATTTATAATTACTTGTAATGAGTTAAGGTCCTTGGGAGCTGCATTTCAGGATTTGCAGCCATAAAAAAGCGTACATTTAATGCAGGAGTTAAACATGTTTAACTTGGTTATCTTTGAGATATGCCCAGATCGCCATCTTCGTTAAGCCGGCCGGTAATACATATTTTCAATTCAACTCTAATTTTTAAATCAGAAAAAAATAGCCACCCTAATAGTAGCAGAAATAATTTGAAATTTACCCACTACAGAAGAAACTCCTTCATGTTTTTAAACAGCAAAGAAATGTTCAGATTAAAAACTCCTTTTCGCTGTTCCTAGAATAACTAACATGACCTAAAACTATGTGGTGTCAATAAATGTCAAAGAAATCGTTCATTTGGAAGAATCAGACATTGTTGTTCAACAGCAGACATGTGTGGGTGTGTTTTTGTTTTTTTTTTTCTTTTAAATATATTTTTACGATACATCCGTCCTTTGAAATGTCCATGGAAAGAAATACAAATACAATGTATCCAATGTTGCAGAAAATTTAAAAACTTTAAAATAAAAACTTAATATACACTCAAAAAAAATCCCATACAAATAGTTAAGAATTCTGCTAATACAGAAGAAAATAGAACATATACACAGAGCTTTGAAAGAATTTAATCCTTAATTCGATTTACAAAAGCATCGACTCGCCATCGATCTCAGCACAAAGATCTTGGATTGTTCGCTTATATGGTCCAATTAACCCAGCAATTGAGGCCAAATGACCATCCACTTCGTTACGGCTTCTCAGTTTGGGCCTTACAGAAGCTCCAATCGGACATCGAATTTGGCTGAAAAATCATCTTTTCTGACGAGGTGCATTTTCATGTAGGCGGTTAGGTCAACAAAGAAAATTTCTGCATCTGGGGATCGGAAAACCCGCACAGCATTGTCGAGAAGCCAATGCATCCACAGAGACTGATAATTTGGTGTGAATTTTGGATGCTGCTTGTAACGCTGTTTAAGTCCGCGGCAAGCGCTACAAAGCCATAATTACGGACTTTTTATGGACTAAAATGGAAGATATGAATTTGGATAACCTTTGGTTTTACCAGGATAGCACACATATCATCAAGCAATCGATATTTTGCGCACTAAGTTCGGTAATCGTGTTATCAGCTGGGAATGTCAATTGACCGCCTCGGAGCTGCGATTTTAGGATAGATATGACCTAGGTAATATTTCTTAATTTTAGATAAAAAATTTATCAATTATTAAGAAAAACGTCTTAGGTTAGGTTAGGTCGAAAGGAGGATGAAGCATCGAAATGCAACCTCATATCGCTACGATATACACCTAGGCCTCTGCTGGGTCTGTTGTGCGCTCCTTAAGAACATGGAGATTGTTAGCGTCCGGTTTTCAGAAAAATGGTTCCTCGGACGTAACTCCTCAAGGTTTTCCAATTGACATTCCTCAGGTATTCCAGGTCCGATATAACATAGCCTCCGAGGTGCCTGGATCTTAATTCTGCAAATGCCTGACAGTGGCAAAGAAAGTGCTCCAGCGTTTCGCTCTCCTCGCCACACGCTCTACACTCGTCAGAATCTGCCCGTCCAATCCGGTACAGTTGTGCCCGTAATCCTGCATGACCAGTCAGGATACGTACCATCATACTGACCTCGGACTTACTTCCATTAAGGAGACCTCTTGTCCTCTTCTCGTCTGGCCCACCCCACAAAATCCTTGTGGTCCTGGCCACCGTTCCGTTGTTCCAACAGGCCGTGTAGGTTTCTCTTGCCCACGCCTTTAATTCCGCTTTCGTTGCCTCAAACTGCTTCGCGATCGCCAAGTTGCCAGCCTCTAGTTCTCATCCCCCGACGGCCCTTGGCCCTTTCGTTCCCGGCTATCCCTGAGTGGCCCGGTAGAAAAACATCTTAGTTTTAATAAATTTACACACTCAAATGTAATAAAATTAAGTTCCTACCATTTTTCGCAAGTAGTAAAATTAACTTTATTTTAGAAAGCCATTTCTAAATTGAGTTTTTAAGTCTACCACTTTCTAATTTTTAAGAATTGTTTTCTAAAAATGAGTTCAGGCAATTAAAAAGAAAAATATAAATACATTTGATATTAGAAACTGATGAACTGTTTCTAAGCAAAAATTTGTATGCAACTTAGTTCAAATAAATTTAAAAAAAAATTTAATAAAATATTCCTGAAAATTTCTTCAGATTAATTAAAAAAAACCAGAATAAATTTTTTTAAATTGAGAAAAAAAAATAAATGTAGGAAAACGTTTTTAATTTTCGATATTTTTTTCCAAAAAAAAAATAAATTAATTTCAACCGGGAAAAAATATTAATTCAAGAAAAAGAAAAAAAGTTTTTGGTTCGTAATCCTGCGTAAGCGTGGGTCAAAAATCGCTCATATGCCCATCTCTAATCTCAACAGTCTTTAACATTGAACTAAAGTAACATCAAATATTTTTTTTAAATTTTGTTAGCAAAAGGTAAAAAACTTCGAATTTACGCTTTTATGTAATAATTGTCTTTGCTGATTTACAATACAAAATATCGCAAGCACATTTTATATATAACGTCAAAATGGCTTTTCTATAATTGACGTTGCTCCTATTAAACTTTATGTTTATCGAAGAAAATTTAAATAATAAAAAAAAATCAAAATTTGTATGTCAATTAAAGTTTAAGCTAAAAATGTCCTAAAATAAACTTATGACATTTTTCCATTTTCCAATAATAACAATAAATGTAACTGTTATATTTTGTATGTTTGCAACAATTAGTTAATTTAAGAAAACAAAGGACCCCTAGTGTTCCTTAGCCATAGATACCGTGTGTCACTTAGGGCGTCCCTTTTTGTACATCTCTCAAGCAGAACCATTAATTAACTACGAAAGGGATGTGACTTTGTCACAATTTATAACGTTTCAGAATATCCCGCAATATATTTTTTTAATTTGTTTACCATTTTGCTAATGAAATTTAATTTAATTTTAGTTTAATTATTTATTACCATGTATAGCAAAAAGTTTGTTAAAAGCAGTGTCCTCACAAAGCGGAATTTCTCCGAAAGTGCGAAAATACTTACACAATGAGTGTAAAGTACTTTTAAATATACTACCATAGAAACACTTTCATGTTTATTAGAAAATTTTTATCAAATTTAAGCATTATTTTCACTTAAGAGAAATGCTATTTAACTTGATGTTAAAAAATAAAAATTATGTATAAAGATTTATCTAAAATATATATAATAAAAATATATAATTATCAAAAAACTTAAATAAATTAATATTTTTCTCAAAAGCAAGGAAACATTTTCTAACTAACAGTAAAATTTAAGATGATATATGAACGAATTAGGAGAAAACTTTGCTGTTTGCTAATAAAAATTTAGTTCTCAATAGTAAAATGTTTCTAAAATTTAGAAAATTTGATCAAATTTTAAGTAAAATTTATTTCTTAATTTTAAGAAAAACTTTATTAAATTTTGGTAAAAAAATGTCTTTGGCGCCGTTTTCATTCCAATTTTTCCTCCAAATAAGTTATTTTTTCGAAATTTTAGTTAATTTTTTTTTTAGGGTGATCCATTCGAGGTTCCCTACTTTTTTAAAGAAAAAAAACACAGAAAGTTCAAATTTAATGGGGAATGTTAATTATCATTTGAAAGAACATTCTTTGGCATTTATTTTTTTAAGATTATGTCTATTGAGTCCAATTTTCTATGACTCGTTCAAGCATTTCGACTGGTAACTGGCGAATGACACGCGTGATGCTTTCGCCCAAGTCCTGAATCGAAGCGGGTTTGTCCGCATAAATTTTAGACTTTACATATACCCACAGGAAAAAGTCTAACGGTGTGATATCACACGATCTTAGTGGCCAATCGACCGGCCCAAAATGTGAAATTATGTGCTCACTGAAGTGTTCTCTCAATAAATCTATTGATTGATGCGATGTGTGAGAAGTGGCGCCGTCTTGTTGAAACCAAATGACGCCGAGATCACGAGCTTCAATTTCAGGCATCAAATAGTCGGTTATCATGGCACGATAGCGCCGAATAGACTCTCCACGGTCTTCGTGTACACTCTCAGCTACGGCCGCTATATTTTCTTCACAGCGAGCTGGGCGCGGTCTCTTCGGTCGAATATTATTCAATAATGAATGCTGGGTCTCAAAATAGGTGATGGTGTTGAAAATAGTGCGCTCAGTAGGCCGATGTGAACATTTAATGATTCATTAGAAAATAAATTAAATAATTATGATGATTAAATACGTATTATGTTTCCAATTCAATATTCCTACAAATGTTTTAGGACTCCCAGTTAACACTTTTAAAAATGTTTCATACCACAAAAAATCAATTGATGGTAAAAAAAAAGTTGTTTAAGGTCGTCCAAAGCAAAAAAAAAATTCATACATATCCAATATTTTTATTTATACCTTTCAAAGTTTAATAAGTCAATGATTTATGTGGCAAATTAAAATATATGAAGCTACCGATTAATAAATATGAAGAACACACACAGACAAGACTATTATTCAGGTACCTTGAATTTGTTTAAATTATACGATACAGTTGAGATTAATGAAGCTCTCAAGATCGTTCAACAGAAAACAACAGAAATTAAAACTAATGTACAGATGTGAAATTACCAAAATGCAAAAGTAAAAAAAACTTGATAAAACACGCAACATTATAAGCAGGTATTTTGTAACAGAAAAATTTAAACAGCTTCAATCTTTGCAAGCAAAGCGGGAAATTTCAATATAATTTTGCATGAAATACAAGCAAAAAAGAAGAATATTTTATCAAAACTTTCTGATTCGGTACAGATTTTATATAATCGATTTTATAAAAAATATTTTGATAAAATGATAAAATTTAACAAGAATGTTTTGATGAAAAAAGGTATTGATAAAAAGTGTGTATTCTACGGAATAAGCACACAAAAGGTAATGACACCTAAAAGGGCTACTAAATCTTATGTAGGGTTTCTAAAGGGGTTTTTCAGAGTAACTTTATATAGCAAATTTTATTTATTACTGATCCGCAAACGACAAATCTTGATTAATATAAAAAAGCAATAAATTTAAATATAAATCTGCAAGTAATGGAAATAATATAAAAGAATTTATTGTTTTTTACAAAACTTTTCGATTCCACCAAGCTATTCAATGATAAGATACTTCTTGAAATTTTCTTCAGGAACGAGCTAAAAATGTGAATTCCAAAGAGGAAAATGCCTTTCCAAACAGGGGCTAAATTACGGCATTCGTTATCGATTGAAATGGTTCTGTTGTTTATTCAATAACACTTAGAAATAAAAAGTTTGTTAAAAAATTGGTAAACGGTTTTCAATCTCACTTTACTATTTTTGTACTGATTTTTAGTAAAAAAATTATTATTCAGCAAATCTTTTTGCTATTTACATTTTACAAATTACAGAGTTTTTACAAATTTTTGTTGCTAATTTTAGAAATCATTTTACAAATTTTTTAAAACCGATTTGCTAAAATTAGCAACAAAAAATTACTAATTTAAAAAAAGAGGATATTGGAGGAAATGTTATTTCTAATTTAAACTTACATCTTCAAACTTAATTGCCTGTAACATTTTAACATAGATTACAAAAAGGGATCGGAAGCGAATATACCGACTCATGTCTGAAAATAGGACATCCACTTAAAATAGCACTAAAAAGTTTTTTTAGTTCTAAAAATCAGCCCTAAAAGCAATTAAAATTTGACTTTAAAAGTAAAAAAAAATATTGACTAAAATATTTTTCAAAAGAGAAATTACCAAATAAAAACAAAACGATTAATTCGTTTATGTTTTAACAATTTTTAAGATTTTTAAGCCTTTTTTTAATATTTTAATTTTGTATAAAATATTTTTTGAAAAAAATAAGTTAAATAAATTTAAAATTTTGTACTAATATTCACAATATTTAGTAAATTTTTTTGCTGATTTTAGCAAACCGGTTTTAAATTCCACTTTACAAAAAGTTTACTAAAATTTAGTAGCGGCTACTAATTTCATTGTACTACACGTCAGCAGACATGTGTTGGTATGATTAGCAAAAAATACCGTTGGGCTCAAATGAGCAAAATTTCCCGTAAAAACAGCAAAATTTTCAGTTGCCATTACAGACTTTTTTTTTGGTGAGGAAGTAACTACAACAATACTAATAATGAAAACACCAACTTTAAATTTGATTTCCAACGAATGGCGTAATTCGGCCTCAGGTTGGCTAGTAACCGAGCTAAATTGAAAATATTCAATCGCTGGAAAATTAACTTATTCAAGAGGAAATAAACAAGGGGAAAAATCTAACCATTAATCGCTTTAGCTAGAAATTTCACTAGGAATGTGATAAAAATTAGGGTTCAAAAGCGGAAAAGCCTCCCCCCGCCCCTAATGGCCTGCTAAAACACTTATTTATACACTCACAATATATTTTCCGTTACCGACTGTAGTTTATTTAAAAAGTAATACGTAAAGTTTGTTTTTAAATGAAGAATCAATTGAAATTCATAGAAATATATTTTTTAACTATTTGAATCAGTCATTCAAAAAACAAACTATAAAAATTTACAGACATTCAGTAGGAGTTGATATTTTCAGTTAAATGTAAAATTTTATGTTTTCTGCTTTAAAAAATAGAAATTCATATAAATCCTGTTTGTTTTTTTTAACAAAATAGTTTGTATATATTTAAAATTATTTCAATAAAAATTATAAGAAATTATTCAAATATACATACACACAAAGCCAATAAAAATATATATATGTGCATGTGTTGTATTCTGTTTTGTAATTACATACAAATAAAAAATTTGAAAAACAAACCACAAAAATAGTTTTTTCTAACTTTTTGTCAGTAAAAATTTGATGGTTATTTTAAACGACTTTCTATTGTTTTTACTACTTTTGTCGATTATTAAACAATGATTAAAAATAAACAACAAAATGGGTTGAATATAATGGAAAATCAGTAGTCCTCTTTTTTATTGTATTTTCGATTAATTTAATATGAATTTTAAGTTGTTTTTAACGAAATAATATTGTGAGTGTAGAAATTCAAAATTCCAAATATGTATTTCTAAGGGTATGGAGAAATTTACTGGAGGGATGCTTGTTAGAATAAGAACGTGCTTAAAGTATGGTTAAAAAAGGGAAAGGAGCTCTTATATCGCAAACCGCTGAAGATTTAAACTTTTTACAGCGAAAATTCTAAAATATGACTTATGTGTTTCCTATAGTACGGACGAATGCGATTCTTTTTCGAATTTCGACTAAGAGTGGGAAGGGAATAGGGTAATAATTTTAAAAAGGGCCCCATAAATGACCTAGGACTTGGTTCCACATCCGGCAAAAACATAAACTAAGATGGGATATTTAAAATTTCATCCCCTAGGGCTATAAATCTGAAATTAAATTATGTGTAGGCTTATTCACTGAAGATATACTTTTTAGATTTTTTATAAAGACGTGATATAAATGGGACTTAAAATGAAATAAGCTCCTCCTTTCAGCTAGAAATATTAAACACAAGTTAAATATATTTTTAAAAGAGAAAAATCCTTTTTGAAAAGAAATTTATTTTTTCCGTAATATATTCCGATTATAAAATATCTAGTCAGAATTTGAGAGTTTTGATACAAAAAAATAAAATCTTTTTTATTACTTCCCTGCGGGAAAAAGGGGTCAGTTGGGAATTGGGACCTGTCCCGGTATAGGTAATAACTGAACCGGTTCCGAAAAAATATATCACGAGATAGGTGAAAAGAGCACCGGTTCCTAAAGTACCTATCACGTGACCGGTTTAAAAGTAACGACATGTCCTTTAGACCAGTCCTGTGACCCCCTCCTAGGACAAGACCATGTTAAAGTGATTGGTCCCGTGACCGGTCCCTATCACAATGAACCGGTCATGTGACGTGTCCTGGGATAGGTCCTTTTCCCGCAGGGTTGCTTTTCAATTAGAAATTTATTAAAATGTTCCGCCTTTTTAATTAGTCAGCTAATGTCGTTATATTTAAAATTGCAGGTTTCTAATTAAAGCGGTATGGGCAGGCCCTTATTATTATACCATAAATTTAAGCGTTTAACCAAAAAATTTGGGCCCATTTTCCCCTCAACCAGAAAATTTCTAAAAAAAAACTCCCGCCTTCTTGGATATCTACACCCAATTTCTTATATGTTCTTATTATAAATTCCAAAAAGTATTTCTAGAGTAAATTATCATAATAATTTCAGCTGTCTATATGACACTCACAAAAAACAGAACTAAAATAATTTCCATTTAAAAAAAATATAACCTCGAGCATATAATATTTAATTAATTTTTGTTTTTGTTCGGGATATAGAAAAAACAGAAAAAATCGCAGCAAAACTTTGGTAATGGGTGCGATATACTCATGCGTTACCTTGTAATGATAGCTCGTTACCTTTTTCATTATTTGCAAGCATAAAGTAATTAGTTACTCATTATTGATTACGTAATATATGATTTATAAATGTAAAGTAATAATTAATATATATTTGAGAATCTATTTTTAGATACATTACTTTGTGTTTTTTTGTAAGCAAAAGGGTAATGTATGTTTGTTTTGACAACACTAGCGAAAAAACGAAGCGTAACAACTCATTTAAGTTTAAAGCAATCAAATACTATATGCGTCAATAGCTCAGTGGGTAGAGTTCTTGGCTGGCAACCAGATTTCCCTGGTTCGATTCCCATCATGACCACATTATTTTTAATTACAAATATTTTAAATAAAACATTTGTAATAATTTTTTTAACAAAAATTCCTCTTTTTTTTAAATCTATTTTTGGACACATTACTTTTTCCATTCTCGTAACCATATAAGTAACCCCTTACATTATCACCTCTAAAGTAATGGGTATATACATTACTTTGAGGCTCATCGTATGTAAAATTCATCAATGAAGTAAGGTGTAAAGTAATCCATCGGCCCCTATGGCTATACATTACTTTACCCATTACTTGGTAATGTGTGGTTTTGCTGGGATGTTTTAATTATTATTTTACTTTTATACAATATGCAATATGGAATTAATGGTCCGTAAGTCATTATTTTATGTCTTAGAATAATGCAGAATATAAGGAGTTATCAAGTAAGGTTTGCTTTAATGAACGGAGATGTTCTCTGAACACCCTAAAATATTTCATATTTTTGTAAATTTTATATTTTTAAAATTTTTCCAAGGTTCTATAATATTTCTGCAATTACTGCACTCAAAAAAAAAAAAAGAAATGAACTAAAAATTAATCCAAATATTTCCTTTAAAATAGTTTAAAAATTTTCCTCAATTTAAGTCAAATTTTCTTAAAATTCATAAAAATTCCTATGTTTAGGTAAAAATTAAATAGTTTATATACTCAGAAATAGTTCATATTTTTCCTAAGTAAAATTTCTTAATTTTAGAAAAAAAAAACAAGTGTTTAAATTAAAATTTATCAATTTTTAAGAAAAACATTTTAATTTTAAGAATCTTGCATACTAAAATATAATAAAACTAAGTTAAGTTAACAAAAAATTAGAACATAATTTACTCCCATTTGGTGTAAAAAAGTGTGTGTAACTTAAAATGAGAAAATACTTGAAAGTGTTTTCATTTGTTCCGCGAGTAGTAAAATTAAATAAATTTTAGAAAGCCACTCCTAAATTCAGTTTTTAACTCTACCACTTTCTGAATTTAATTTATATTTTAAATACGTGAGATTAGTATAATTCAATTTAATTAAAAGACAAAAATGTATAGAAAAAGTAAGCGGAAGTCCTCCGAAAGTGGGAAAATACTTACACAATGAGTGTAAAGTACTTTAAATTAGATAGAAACAGTTTCATATTTTTTATAAAATTTTTATCAAATTTAAGCATAATTATTTGCTGGATCCTTGCTTGGACTATGTATACAATTATTATAATTGTCATTGAAATCAAGGAAATCTTCTAATTTGGTAATAAAGACATTTAAAAACAACTTAGTTTAAAATTCAACTCATACAAATGAAGTACTATGTAGTATATATGTTCTGAAATGAATTGATTAAAATGACCTTGCAACATGTTCATTAAAACAACACTAAATGCAACGAAGTTCAAAAACAACATCCATAAACTACAAAATACTGTGAGAGGTGAAGTTAAACAACTTTTTGTTTGTTACTGGCATGTTTTTGCATGAAGAGACTAAAAAATGTAATTCTTCTTTAGCAAAAATAGGAACCGTTGATTTTCTGTTCAGCCCCGTTCACATTCTCACGCAAGTATGTTAAACATGTCAAACAATTTTATTTTACATTCTCTTTTATTTTACTTGTACACTCAGATATTAACTTAAAATTAATCCAATATTTAAAAATTTTCCTCCATTTAAGTAAAACTTTATTAAAACTTAGAAAAATTTTCTTAAAATGAAAAAAAAAATTCATATGTTTGGGTAAAAACGAAATTGCTTATATACTCAGAAATAGTTCATACTTTTCTTAATTGTTTATTTCTTAATGTTTAATTTTTTATTTCTTATTGTTTATTTTTTATTGTTTAAAAAAAACACAAGTATATTAAATACAAATTTATAAATTTTTTAGAAAAATATCTTAGTTTTAAGAAATTTGCATACTAAAATATAATAAAAATAGGTTTAGTTCAAAAAAAAATATAACATAACTTCCTCCCATTTAGTTCAAAAAATGTGTGTAACTTAAAATGAAAAAGTACTTGAACTAAATGGGTGTTCATTTTTTCGCAAGTAGTAAAATTAACTAAATTTTAGAAAGCTGTTTCTAAATTAAGTTTTTAAGTCTACCCCTTTCTAATTTTTAGGAATTGTTTTCTAAAAATTAGTTCAGGCAATTAAAAACAGAAAGTAATAAATTTTTTCCTATGTAATAATACAAATTTATCTAATTTTAGAGAGCGCCCCGGTAGGCTAGTTGGTAGCGTGCTAGCTTATCAGTGCGGGGGTCGTGGGTTCAATTCCCACCAGAGGCTCTGGTCTGTTTTCGCTACAACGAGCCGAAGGCCTTTGTTGCTAGTGCTTGGTTAGGGCATTAACATATAATTTGTAATTATATGATTAATAAATAAAATAAATATTTAATTTTAGAAACTGATGAACTATTTCTAAGGAAAATTTTCATGCAACTTAGTTCAGATAAATTTTAAAAACTTTTGATATAACATTTTTATTTTTTTTTTTTTTTTCAAGTAAAAGTTTTTTAATTTTTGAAAAATAATAAACGTTTAAGTAATTTTCAATTATATTTTCCAAAAAAAAAAAAAAAAACAATCAATTAAATAAACTAGTCAGTTTTCCTAATTTTCAAGGAAAAATATTATTATAGGAAACAAATTAAAGTATCCATTTGACAAAATTATCGTACATGTTTGTAATTTTTGATTCGTGATCATGCGTGAGTCAAAAATGGCTCACATGCCCATCTCTAATCTAAACGGTCTTAAATATTGAACTTAAAATAGCTTAAAATATATTTTAAAATGTTGTTAGCAAAAGATAAAAAAAATTCAATTTGAGCTTCTATGTAATAATTTTGTTTGCTCACTACAATACAAAATATCGCTAGCACATTTTATACATTACGGCATAATGGCTTTCCTATAATTGATGTAACGCCTATTAAACTTTATATTTATCGAAGGTACTAAAACTATTTTTTTGTTCACTTAATAATAAGAAAAAGTTAAAGTTTGTATATGTATATCAATTAAAGTTTAAGCTAAAAATATCATAAAATAAACTTATGACATTTTTCCATTTGCCAATAATAACAAGAAATGTAACTGTGATATTTTGTATTTTTGCAACAATTTCCTTAAATTAGTTAATTTAAGAAGACAAAGGACCCCCAGTGTTCCTTAGCCATAGATGCCGTGTGTCACCGTTAATTAACTATGAAAAGGATTTGACTTTGTCACAATTTTAAGATATCCTGCAGAACATTTTTTTAATTTGTTTGCCTTTTTGCTAATGAAATTTAATTTAAAGACAAAAATGTAAAGTGTAAAGTACTTTAAAATATATGGTAGGATATATTACCTTTATCATAGAAACAGTTTCATATTTATTAGAAAATTTTTTTTCAAATTTAAGGATAATTTTCACTTAAAAGAAGTGCTATTTAACTTGATGTTAGAAAGTATTTTCTTATTTTTAGAGAGTTAATTCCTAGTTTTCAGTAAAAAAAATTATCTAATGAACTTAAATAAAATTAAATTTTTCTTAAACCAAGGAAACATTTCCTAACTAACAGTCAAATTTAAGATGATATATTAAATAATTAGGAAGAAATGTTACTGTTTTCTAATAAAAATTTAATTCTCAATAGTTAAATTTTTCTAAAATTAAGAAATTTTGACCACATTTTAATTAAAATTTGTTTCTTAATTTCAAGGAAAATATTGGAAAAAAAGGGTCAATTCTTCTTCCAAAAAAGTTAATTTTTCTAAATTCTAGATAATTTTTTTTTAGTGTAGTATAGTGTGAACAGGGCTTTAAAAGCACGTGAGTTGTCTTTGTTAGTTATAAAAAGTTTTTGCAAAAGAAAATACATGTATTTAATTTTTTTCTTTTTTCATACAATACTTTTTTTTCTACATTACCAGACTACCAAGGAAGGTATCCCCCGCAGTCACCCACCAATTTCGCTGAACTTTTTTTTTAATATATTTTATTTATTTATTAACTTTGTGATAAATGAGTAAAAATTACTGAATATTTATATATTAAGCTGTTCATTCTCATACTAAGGATTTTAAAAATGCAGTTTGTGGCTTTTTCGACATTTCTGAAAATGGATGTCAGCTCTGGAACCAATCCATAGTTAATATGGGTACCAAAATGTATCTTTTCAGTAGTGCATTACGCTATGTACAAATCAATTTTAATTTCGAAAATCTTAGAGAGAAATATATGTGTCTGCCCTCTCCTTTTCAATCCTTAGACAAGAAATTGAGCCGTTATAAATCACGTATTGAAATTTTAGCGAAATCATTGGATAACCCCGAGGATACCGTCCTTGTAAGGAAGATTGCGAATACCGCTATTGTGAGGAAGTTGTAAAACTGGAAAAAGGAGAACAACATTTATTTATTCCTACAATTTAAATATGTATGTACCAACATAAAGGTTAAGCACTATGGGTCTAAAGTTTATAAGATTTAAGATAAATTATATTAAAACTTTATTTTATAGTAATATGAAATTTTGCTAAATAATTTATAAATTTGCTACAAAAAATATTATTTAAATTTCTCCACTTATATTTATTTTTAGGTGTTGAAGCGCGGATGTCGGAGGAGAAATTGGCATTTCATCGTGATTTCTAAAATTAAACAAAATTTCAGTGTGGATTCTTAACATTTTAGGGATTATATAAGAATAAGTTTTAAAACTTTATTCGATCATATTTTAATATTAATATTCAATTTTTTAAGCTAAAGATCTTTTTTTATAAAATTTCTTATTTTATTTCCGATATTTCGCTAACCATTTGTTAGCATCTTCAGGAAAACAAAATTTTAGGATGAATTTAATGAAAAACGTTTCCGATTTGCTAATTCTACTTGTCCTAGACCATTCCGAATTCGACTATTTTATATTACTAAAATTTTAAATTAACTAATTTTTTCTGCGTGTGCAAAACAGGGATTTAAAAATTACAAGCTGAAACAGATATTCCAAGGTACCCTTAACGCATTGTCATAGGTACTGTTCCATCCTTGCTTTAAGTGTGGATACGACAGCAAAAATTGTAAAAATTATAATTTTTGGAAATTTCGCACATCACAAATTTTTTATTTTAAATAAATAATAACAGGCCACAACATAACCCTTTCGACCCGGATGGTACATATGTGTACCACTTAAAGTTTAAACGTCTCTTAGAGTTTTAAATTAAATGTTGCTGTGTTCTGAAATATATCACATCATCTTCAAACTTCTGTGAAATTTTTTAAACACTACTTCCTTTCCAGCCTAAATTTTGCCTAAATTTGTTTGGCAACAAGTTGAAAAGGGGAAAAGAAGAAATTGCGCAAAATGGCAAGACATCACAAAAGTTTTGTTACTAAGTAATTGTCACAGAGAAACATTAACAATTGTTACAAAAACATTGAAAACAGGCAAAAATATTAAAGTCCCATGTCCGAACTAAATTAAATTTTATAGCGAGGTCATGGGAGGCGTTGACTTGGCTGATGTCTGGTATTTACAAATATGATCGAAAATCGAATGGAAGAAAACTTTTTATCTTTTGATAATGATGACAGCCGTGAATTCCTGGATCATTTATACACTCAAAAGAATTAACTAGAATTTAGAAAAATTAACTTATTCAGAGGAAAAATTAAAATGAAAACAGCGCCAAAGACACTTTTTACCAATATTTAATAAAATTTTCCTTGAAATTAAGAAACAAATTTTACTTAAAGTTTAGTCAAAATTTCTAAATTATAGAAAAATTTTACTACTAAGAAGTAAATTTTTATTAGAAAACAGTAAAATTTCCTTTTAATTAGTTCATACATCATCTAAAATTGTACTGTTAGTTAGGAAATGTTTCCTTGGTTTTAAGAAAAATTTTATTTTGTTTAAGTTCATTCGATAATTTTTTTTACTAAAAACTAGGACTTAACTCCCTAAAAATAGAACTTTTTTTAAGTGAAAATTATCCTTATCCTGCTTCTATGGTAAAGGTAATATATTTTACCATATATTTTAAAGTACTTTACACTCATTGAGCAGGTATTTTCCCACTTTCGGAGGACTTCCGCTTTGTGAGAACACTGCTCTTTACAAGCTTTTTGCTATACAATTTCGTCTTAAAACTAAATTGAATTATACTAAATTCATGTATTTAAAATATAAATTAAATTTCATTAGCAAAAAGGTAAACAAATTAAAAAAATGTACTGCATGATATCCTGAAACGTAATAAATTGTGACAAAGTCACATCCTTTTCGTAGTTAATTAATGGTTCTCCTTGAGAGAAGTACAAAAAGGGACGCCCTACGCGATACACGGCATCTACGGCTAAGGAACACTGGGGGTCCTTTGTCTTCTTAAATTAACTAATTTAAGGAAATTGTTGCAAAAATACAAAATATCACAGTTACATTTCTTGTTATTATTGGAAAATGGAAATGTCATAACTTTATTTTATGATTATTTTATGATTATTTGACATATACAAATTTAAACTTTTTCATTATTAAGTGAAAAAATAGTTCGATAAATATAAAGTTCAATAAGCGCTATGTCAATTATAGGAAAGCCATTATACCGTAATGTATAAAATGTGCCTGCGATATTTTATATTTTAGTCAACAAATATATTACATAAAAGCGCAAATTCGAAAATTTTACCCTTTGCTAACAAAATTTTAGAATATATTTTAAGCTACTTTAAGTTCAAAACTTAAGACTGTTAAGATTAGAGATGGGCACGTGAGAGATTTTTGACCCACGCTCACGCACGATCACAAACCAAAAATTACAATCATGCACGATAGTTTTTTTAAATGGTTATTTTAATTTCTTTTATTTAATAATATTTTTTTAATGAAAATTAGGAAAACTAACTGGTTTGTTTTTAATTGATTGTTTTTCTGGAATAGAATATTAAAAATAATTTAAACGTTTTCCAACAAAAAAAATCCTATACCAAATATTATTGTTTTTTAAAAATTAGAAAACTTTTACTTGAAAAAAAAATATTTTTTAAAATTTTTAAAATTTATCTGAACTAAGTTGCATGAAAATTTTCCTAAGAAATAGTTCATCAGTTTCTAAAATCAAGTAAATTTTTATGATTACATAGGAAAAAATTTATAACTTTTTGTTTTTAATTGTTTGAACTAATTTTTAGAAAACAATTCTTCAAAATTTGAAAGTGGTATACCAAAAAACTGAATTTGGAAATGGCTTTCTACAATTTAGTTAATTTTACTACTCGCGAACAAAAAATGAACACACATTAAGCTCAAGTACTTTCTCGATTTAAGTTAGACACATTTTTTGAACTAAATAGGAGTAAATTATGTCCTAAATTTTTTTTAACTAAACTTAATTTTATTACATTTGAGTCTGAAATTTTCTTAAAACTAAGATGTTTTTTCTTAAAATTAATAAATTTTTATTTAATTGACTTGTTTTTTTCCTAAAATCAAGAAATATTACTTAGGAAAAACATGAACTATTTCTGAGTATATAAACTATTTCGCTTTTCCTCAAACATAGGAATTTTTATTGTTTTTAAGAAAATTTTTATAAGTTTTAATAAAATTTTACTTAAATTGAGGCCAATTTATGAACTATTTTGAAGGAAATTTTTTATTACAGTTTAGTTCATGTCTTTTTTTTTTTTGAGTATAATGATCTCAATCGAAAAAGATGGCATTCAAGTCGTTTTTAGTTACGTTAGCTGAGACATTGATCCATGAAGGCCTAAAATCTACAGCCGTTCGTCGATCAATAAAACCAGGCCCAGCAACACAAACTGCCAATCTCAACCCAATGCATCTTCCTGTTGAAGGAACTTCCCGACGTCGTTGTACCAAATGCAGCGCTCAAAAGAAACAGACACGCAGTAAGACAATCTGCAAGGAATGCCAAGTGGCACTTTGTAAAATGTTCTTTGCACTATATATTACATACATTTTATGTAAAGACAATTTTTTTATATCCTTTCTATACTTTTTTTCAAAACATAAAAAATCAATAATAATAATAATAATATTTGCTATACTTCTTTTTGATTTAGTTTGTTTTAAGGGACGGTTGGTACATATGTACCTCCACTACCCCAGCCCACCAATTATTGTATTTTAGATATTCATTCGCCGATACCTTATTTATTACTTAAATAACCTACTGCCACCAAAAATTTTATTGCAGCATTGCTATTTGAATGTCGGGTCGAAAGGGTTAACTGGAAATTTCATTGCAATATATTCATTGACATTGTTTCTATTGCCAAATAGAAATTATACATTTTTCATGGATGGTAACCGAAACAAATGCGGTTATCGGTAAGGGTAACGATATTTACAATTATTTTGGTAACGTTATTTTAAGAGTAACGTTATTTTCTATTATTTCGGTAACGGTATTTTAGCGATAACGATTTCTTTAGTTATTTCAGTAACGGTATTTTAGGGATAACAGTTTTTAACCATAACAGTATTTTAAGTATATCGATTTTTTCCTACCTTTTGCCCCCGCAATTTTTTTATTGTTATGATTCACGGGGACAAGGTTTAATGTTTCTGATATTTTTCATTTCATGCTATTATAAAATTAGCCAACTGAGTTAAATCATAACAAAACAGGAACGGGGGCCAAATGCTGGGCTTTTCAAATGTTTTCCATTTTACAAATATAATATAATGAAAGTAAATCCAAATTGTACACAAAAAATTTACCCCTGACGCACCTCCATCAGAACAAATTTAGGTCACAGGATAGGTCCTAATAGTACTGGTCACGGGACAGGTACCCAAAATTCTACTAACCGTTTTTTTCCCACAGGGAAAGGTAACGTTATGTTTATTTAAATATTTATAAACAATATATCCCAGCAAAACCACACATTAGCAAATAATGTGCAAAGTAATGTGTAGCCATAGGGGCTCATGGATTACTTTACACCTTACTTCACTGATGAATTTCACAGGCGATGAGCATCAAAGTAATGTATATACCCATTACTTTAGAGGTGATAATGTAAGGGGTTACTTATATAATTACCAGAATGGAAAAAGTAAAGTGTCTAAAAATGGATTTTTAAAAAGAGGAATTTTTATTAAAAAAAAAAATTATTACAAATATATTAAACGTTATTAAAAATAATGTGGTCATGATGGGAATCGAACCAGGGAACTATGGGTGCCAGCCAAGAACTCTATCCACTGAGCTATCGACACATATATTACTTGATTGCTTTAAACTTAAATGTATTGTTGCGATTCGTTTTTTCGCTAGTAATGTATCTAAAAATAGATTTTCAAAAATATTTTAATTATTACTTTTCATTTATAAATCATTTACTACGTAATCAATAAGCAGTGACTTATTACTTTATGCTTGCAAAAAATTGAAAAAGCTCGTTACCATTACAAGGTAACGCATACATTGCTATACATTACTTTACACATTATTTGGTTATGTGGGATTTTGCTGGGTACAACAAAAATATATAAATTTGTTTTATAAAATGAATGTGTCTCTCTAATAAGGCCATTTAAACCATTTTAAGGACTTTATAGGAGACGAGAAAAACATAAAAACCGTGATAAAGTAATATTTTTTTAATATCTTTTTTTTTTAAATTCATATAGAAATCAAACCAAGATGAATTAAACTTGTTTCCCTGGGTGTAAAATCAGGCAGTGTTACATCTAACCTATACGATCAAAAACATATTTTTTATCAAGAACAAAAACTAACTGATAAAAATTTGGCAGTTTTTCATAATTGGAAATATATTTTTTTTAAATTTTTCGTTTTCCCAGGCTTGGAATATTTTTCTAGTAATTTTATGCAGGTTATAATTTTAGAATAGAAAATTTTTCAAATTTGGCCTACTCGAATATACCTATTTTACTCTGGTTATCGACTTAATTCCTTATTGAAGAAGCTGAAGTTATATAAGACGGTATTTTTTGAAATTCCTACGGAAAGGATCAAAAAGGAATAGTCTGCCCTTACCGGCCAGCTCAAACCCCTTCACGCAGAGAAAAAACATGGTTGCAACATGATCACTGCTACTATATTATACTTGCTGCATTGGGTTATGGTTGTCACAATCAAGTTATTAGTTTATAAATAGGTTTTTTCCATGAAAAGGGTCGCTACCATCATTATTATGATAAATATTTTATTATTATGATTGAAACTTTCTATTTTATAACATGATTGGCTGTAACCATACTGTGGTAACAAAAATTCTGACTATGAAATTCTGACTATGGAACTAATTGTTTTCATAATTATAAATTATAATTATAATATATGATCATTTTCACCTGGGGGTTTTATTTTCAAAATGCTTTATACAAATAACATTATAATTTGCACCAATCAATTCATTGTCGAAAAATTTCATTGTCAAAAAGATTTTATATAAATATTTTATATATTTAAATTCTTTTTAATAAAATTAATACTACTATTTTTAAAATATGTTTTTAATCCATTTCTTGTAAAATATCGACTTTCTTGTGTGAAAAAGTACTCAGAATATTAATAAAATAATTTTTTATTGTATTAGAAAAAGTTGTAGAACCCAAGAGTTGTTATTAGAAATTTTTCTGATAGAAACATTTTTAGATTCTATGGACTTTTTCTTAAAGTAAATTTCTCAGATTCTGCAAACTATTTCTTAGATAAAAATTCATATAACATATTCTTCAAAAACTTTAGATTCTAAAAAATTCTTAGATTTTGAGTACTTTTTTTTGAAAAAAAATTCTTAGATTCTAAGAACTTTTTCTAAAAAAAAAATTGTGAGACTCTAAGGGCTATCTAAAAAAAATCTTAAAAATGTCCTTAGAATTTAAGAAATTTTGTATTATAGAAACTATATTATTTTTATTAAAAAAGTCTTTAGAATTGAAAAATTGTTTTTCTTTAAAGAAAGTTCATAGAATCATAGTTCATAGAAGAAGTTTTCTTCAAAAAGTCTTTAATATAAAATTTTTAAAAGAAATATTTTTAAATTTAAAGAACTTTTTCATAGGTTCGAATCATAATATCACTGTAGGGACCATATTCTGGTAAAATTATTGTTATTTTATTATGACAATATGATAACTATATTACGTTACAACTATGGTTGGCACAATCATAATCGCAAAAATAAAAGATGCTCTTCGAATATGATTGCCCCAATCATATTTTTTCTATGCGTGTTTGGCTACATTCTGCATAAGATATATTTCAAGATTTTTACCAGGGTCGTGGTAAAAATGGGTTTCAAATGGAGAAAAGTCTCCTTCTACTCAAACCGATGGTGCTAGGAAGTTAAAATTTGGTGTGAAGGTAACTCCTCCGGCGTAAGCATTATCTAAGACGTGATTTTTGCAAAATCCTATGGGAAAGGGCAAAAAAGGGGAAATTCACTTCCTTGGTGATCTGCCCAAGCCTCTGGCACTCGGAAGTTAAAATGTAGGTTCCTCTTCCTACGCAGGCATCTGCTCAGTCGGGATTATTTAAAATTCCTCTGGAAAGGGGCAAAAAACGGGAAGTCTTCCCCTTGACAGTTTGCTCAATCCCCTAAGACTAGAAATTTGAAATACATACTGTAGAGTTAGGCCATACTTTAACTGATAAGACAGAATTTTTGGACATCCACATAGGAGCAAACTGGAGGATTCTCCACTTTAAAGGCCTGCACAATCCCCTTTGACTAGAAACCTGATATTTGATATACCTGTTATTTATTTTTTTTTTTTTTTGAGTGTGGCTAATTACTGACAAAAAAAAATTTTAAGGGAATGGGATAGGTCTCATCTTTGACGGCCTGCCCAAACCCCTTTTGGTTAGAAACCTGAATTTTTAAATATGTATCTGTGGTCTAAAATTTAAAATTTGTGTTTTCTTGAGTGTATGCTCTGGGGACTCCGGACAATCCCAGGTAACATTTTTTCTACGCTTACAACGTAGTGGTATGTAAATTACTTTTGTCTTATACTAAATTCATATATACTCGTATTTCGTAATCGGTTTTTATAACTTTTGATTTTTGTTAACTTTATTACAACAATGTTTACCGCTATATTTTTGACATATCGTCAAAATAAAAGTCTATTAATCTTTACTAGTTTTAATTTAATTAATATAAACATTGATTAATTAATATTCATAAAATATTTTCAAATTAAACATTTCAAGAGTGTACGCGTATTTGCGACTATATACCACTTTTTCAACCTTGGGTTAATCCAATGTACCTACATATTACAGTTATATGGTACTTAAAATGTAGTTAAATGCAAACAAAAAATGTTATGCCAAAAAGTGGTCTCTGCGCCCTTATTATCATCCGCTATTCAGACATTCAATACACGATTTTTAAATATGTATGCTACAAGTGTGTTTAAACCACATATTTGTTTGTTCTGGCAAAATACTTTTTTATTTCATTTCATAAATTAATAATAAAAAAAAACTCAAGCAAGCGATATAAAAAATAAAAAAATGTATATCATGAAACAAAATAATTAGATTTATAATCAAAGGTATCACGCTGTGCTTGCTATACAGAGTAAAAAGTTATTAAATCTTTAAATTAAATTAATGCACTTTTAACATTTTTAAACGAGGGTTAAAAGAATTGAATTAGCAAAGCACCAGAAAAAAAGCTTTAATCTTTTCATTGAAAATGATATTGAAAGTAAAGTTTATAAAATGAATGAAATCGATAAAAGAAAAAAAGTAACACATAAATAAGAAAATGAATGGAATGGAAGGGCATGAAATGAAATACATAAAACCCATTAAAGGCCTTGAAGGACTAAATAAGTATGGACATCAACTATTAAAGCCGTTATACAACAAAATGCCGAAAATCATCTAAAAAAATTTACCGGCCACGTGAACACTGAAGCTCGAATTTTGCTACAAATTTCTCATCGTAGACGACTAAGGCGTAAAAAACTCACGATTTAGTGGGACTGAATTATTTCTAAAGATATTTTTAGTTTAATATCTTTAAGTATTTTAATTTTGTTTGTAGTAGAATCAAGCTGCTCGATAGTCATCCTTAACTAGTTGCAGAGTAAATAAAGATAAAAAAAATGATAGACATAAAATATAGGGACACTTAAATGTATTAAATTTAAGGTTAAGACAAAACAATAAAATTAGAGAAAAAATTGTAAGCTACAGGTTGGTTGAAAAGTTCCTGCGCTCACCAAGAGATGACACTGCTAGCTCCAAACTTCTTTTTTCTCAAGTTGGTATAACTGTCTTGAGAACACATGCAAAGTTGCCAGTCATTCTGTCAATTCTTTCTTTGCTTACAAGCCATTTGAAGTTGACGTGTCATTGATTTTTTTAATATGGAAAAAATTTAATATCGTGCAGTCATTAGACTCTTTGTTTTGAAGGGTTTAAAAGCAAAGGAAATTTATGAACAATTGTTAGAAGTGTATAAGGAGTCCTCACCTTCAAAACGCACCGTTGAATTTTGGACTGGTGAATTTAAACGTGGTCGTACCAGCCTTGAAGACGATCCACGCGAAGGACGACCAAAAACTGCAACCACAGCAGAAATCATTGAGCAGGTACATAATATGGTTAGTGAAGATCCAAGTTTGACTAAGCGTGAAATAGCTAATGCCATAGGCATCTCAGACGAACAAGTACTCCATATTGTACATGAAGAATTACGTATGAAAAAACTGTTTGGAAAGTTGGTGCCGCACACATTAACAATTCAACAAAAACTGGATCGAAAACAAATTTCTCAGCGTAATTTGGAGCGTTTTAAGCCGAATAAAACCGACTTCTTGCGTCGTTTTATAACTATGGATGATACTTGGATCTACCACCATGATCCTAAATTGAAACAAGGACTGAAGCTGGTTGCTCAGCTCCAAAGCAGGTTAAGTCACAACGATCAGCAAAGAATGTTATGGCATCAGTTTTTTGGGATGCAAAAGTAATTTTGTTGATTGATTATCTTCAGAAAGGTAAAACAATTAACTCTGAATATTATTGCAGCCTTTTGGATCAGCTGGATGAAAAAATTCGTGAGAAAAGATCTGGTTTAAAGAAGAAAAAATCATTTTTCATCAAGACAATGCACCTGCCCACAAAAGTGTTTTGACGATGGCTAAATTCAAAGAATTAAAGTACGAATTGCTTGAACATCCACCGTATTCACCAGATTTGGCTCCCAGTGACTACTATCTCTTCAGAAATCTCAAACAATTCCTTTGTGGAAAGCATTTTTCGTCGAATGAAGAGGCCATAGCAGCCGTAGACGGTTATTTTGCAGAGCTTCCGGAAAACCATTATAAGGATGAGATAAAATTATTGGAAGATCATTGGAACAAGTGTATTGAGCTTCTAGGAGATTATATTGAATAAAACAATATATTTCGTAACAAAAACAGTATTCTTTTATTTCGAGCGCAGGAACTTTTCAACCAACCTGTATATTGCATAATTCTACACTTAAAATAATATGTCAGTAGTTTTACAAAAATATTTATAATATTCGGCTTAGAATCAAATTTGTAAAAATTTACAACGTTTTGTGCTAAAAATGAGTTATAGACGTATAGTTTTAAATGTAAGATTTATAATATGATTATAATCACACTTAAAATAGAAATGATATTTCATTTAAAAAGCCGTCTACTTACTTTTCAATTAAATCAAGTGACTCTTGTTATTTATTTTTAATTGTTGTTTAAAAACAACTGACACATCAGCAAAGAACAAATGATTAATCAGTTAAAGATAAATGTTAAAATTTTACCTACCAATTCCGTAAAAGATATCTGATATATTCATTTATTTGAAATTGATTCCGTTTTTTTGTAATTTTGTTTATTTCTTAATCTATAAAATGTATACTTACACAGTCTATAGACAGAATTTGTGTGAGTTGCCATATGTGTGTGTGTATTTTTTGAAACGGATTTAAATAAAGCACATATTTCCGTTTTGTGAGTAAATTTTTATTAAATTTGAAAAAAATAAAAAAATAAATGAAACTGATGGATTTGTCACATTCAATTATGTAACTCTAATATATTTAAACTCTACTAGAATTTAGAAAAATTAACTTACTTGGAGAAAAAATTTAAATAATATTTAATAAAATTTTCCTTGAAATTAAGAAACAAATTTTACTTTAAATTTAATCAAAATTTCTAAGTTATAGAAAAATTTTTATTAGAAAACAGTAAAATTTCCTCCTATTTAGTTCATACATAATCTAAAATGTTACTGTTAGGAAATTTTTACTTAGGAAAATATGTATATTATTTAAGTTCATTAGATATTTTTTTTACTAAAAACTAAGTCTTAACTCCTTAAAAATAAGAAAATATTTTGTAACAATAAGTTAAATAGCACTTCTTTTAAGTGAAAATTAACCTTAAATTTGATAAAAAAAAATTTTCAATAAATATGAAACTGTTTCTATGTAATATATTTTACCATCTGATTTAAAGTACTTTACACTTACTTTGTAAGTATTTTCTCACTTTCGGAGTAGTTTCGCTTTGTGAGGACACTGCTCTTAATAGGACACTGCTCTTAATAAATTTTATCTTTAACAAATTAAATTGAATTATAATAAACTTATGTATTTAAAATATAAATTAAATTTCATTAGCAAAACGGTAAACAAATTGAAAAAATGTATTGCAGGATATCCTGAAACGTAATAAATTGTGACATAATCATTTCCATTTCATAGTTAATTAATGGTTCTCCTTGAGAGCACTACAAAAAGGGACTACAAAAGGGACACGGCATATATGGCTAAGGAACACTGGGGGTCCTTTGTCTTCTTAAATTAACTAATTTGAACAAAAATCAAACAAAAGTACAAAATATCACAGTTACATACATTTCTTGTTATTATTGGAAAATGGAAAAAGGTCATCAGTAGTCAGTAAACAAAATTATTACATTAAAGCGCAAATTTAAATTTTTTACCTTTTGCGAACAACATTTTAAAATATATTTTAAGCTACTTTAAGTTAAATTTTTAAGACTATTAAGATTAGAGATGGACACGTAAGCGATTTTTAACTCACGCTTATGCACGATCACGAATCAAATATTACAAACACGATAATTTTTTTTTAAATTGTTACATTAATTTGTTTCCTTTAATGATATTTTTTCTTTAAAATTAGGAAAATTATCTAGTTTGTTAAGCGTGAGTTAAACGTTTTACAACAATAACTAAATTTTTCCTCGATTTAAGACAAATTTACTCAAGTTTTGTTTAATTTATCTGAAAACTTTTACTTAAAAAAAAATAATATTTTATTAAAATTTTTAAATTTATTGAACTAAATTGCATGAAAATTTTCCCTAGAAATAGTTCATCAGCTTCTAACATAAAATAAATTTTTATTATTACATAGGAAAACATTTATAACTTTTTGTTTTTAATTGTCTGAACTAATTTTTAGAAAACAATTCTTAAAAATTTGGAAAGTGGTAGACTTAAAAACTGAATTTGGAATTTATGAATACACATTAAGTTCAAATACTTTCTGATTTTAAATTAGACACATTTTGGAAAATTATGTTCTATTTTTTTTTTTTTTTTTTTTTAACTAAACTTAGTTTTATTACATTTTACTATGCAAATTTCTTATAACAAAGCTGTTTTTCTTAAAAATTGATAAATTTTTATTTACTTAGGAAAGATATGAACTTCTTCGTTTTTATCTAAACACAGGAATTTTTATTTACTATAAAAAAAAATTTCAAAGATTTATTAAAATTTTACTTAAATTGAGGAATATTTTTAAACTATTTTAAAGGAAATTTTAAATTAATTTTTAGTTCATGTCTCTTTTTTTGAGTGTTCATAAATTGAAAATTTATATTTTTTAAATATATTTTGGGATAAATATCATGTCAAAGTTTAAATTTTGGTGCCTTATATTCCCACTAGAGGGCGTTTTAAAGCATAAAAATGTATATGCAAAAATGTCCAAATTAATCATACACTCTAATTAACATTTTTTTTAATTTACCCAACTTTTAATAGAAAAGTGTTCTTCCTATTATAAATTAGCTAAATTAAGTTTGAGCGTGCAAATGAACAAATTACATGCATTATGCGCAAGTTAATTACACACAAAATGTGTAAATATATATTGAAATGCTTATCAAATTTTTAGGAATTATGTGTATTTTTTTATTGTATATACTACCCAAAAATAAAATAATGAAAACATTTTTTAAATTTTTTAAAAATAATTTATAATACAAGTCTCAGATTCACAGAAAATTTCTCTATGGAAAAAATCTCATACTCTAAGCTATTTTTCCTAGAGAACGATCCCAATAGGAAAAGCTTTAGAGTAATTTTTCCTATAGAAGACATCAGATTATAAAGATTTTTTTCCTTCATAGAAAAAAGTATTTCCTACATTCTGGGCACTTTTTCCTATAAAAAAAAACATACGTTTTTAAGAACTTTTCTCTTTAGAAATAAAAACTCAAATTTTGAGAACTTTTTGCATTAGCAAAAGTCTCAGATTCATAGAACTTTTTTCTATAGCTTCTGAGCTTTTCTTTATAAAAAGTTCTCAGTATCCGTGGTTTTTTTACATAAGAAAAATACCAAAGAATCTGAGAATGTTCTCAGAGTCAGGAAAAAAGTCACAGGAAAATGTCTGTAGAAAACAATTCTTGAAACCTAAGGATTTTTCTATAGGAAAACTGTCCCAGATTTGGAGGATTATAAAAGTTGAATACGAATAGGAAAAGTATTTAAAATCGGAGGCTTTTTTAGAAAAAAGTGCTAAGAATCTGAGTGTTTTTCGATAGGAATATATACATTTGTTCCTTTAAACTCCTACAAGGAGCATAGGAATAATTTCCCAAAGTCCATGGGATAGAAAAAGCATCAGATTCTAAACACTTTTACCTATTTGAGCATTTCTTCCTGAAAAAAAAAACCTCTAAGCAAAAGTTCGAAATATTCAAAGAAATTTCTTAATTAATCATAATTCTATATACACGTGTATCTCTAAACTTTGCAATCTTATGTTTGGTTACAAAAAATATTCAGCGGATTTATATAAGAAATATTGTTAGCACTTTACAGACAAAACAAAACATCCACAAAAAAAAAACTAAAACAAAAAAAAAAAAACAAATTGATTGCGTCAACAAAACAAAATATGTGTGTTTAATTTTTAGGAATTTCAAGTTCAGCATAAATGCACATCCATTGTTCTAAACTCAAAAAATGAGATGCTAAAACAAAACCACAACTTTAAAAAAAACCACAACAATTTGTTACTAAACCAAAAATTCACACCATTATGATTTTAGACTTTTTTTTAATTTTTCTAGAGGAGACATTTAAACCAAAATAAAGGCAATGCTTAACCTGACCAATCATTCCGCTTTTGGCGGGATTGTTCCGTTTTTCAAAGGCTGGACTTGCCTTAAATTATTTTACCACTTTTTAAATAAAAATTTCCGCTAAAACTTCTAAATATATTTTTCATTAACACTAACAAAATGTTTAATATCTTGGTTTTTTTATTTAAAATAAAGTCATTGGAATCAGAGATTTTCAATATAAAAAAACTTCAACGTTAAAAATTCTGTGGTTAGTTGAATTTTGGTATGATTTTATATAAAAATGTTATTGAATAAACATTTCGAGGGAATCCGTAAATTTTCTATAAAAAAAAATATTTAAATATTTAACATATCTTCAATAAGAATTGTACTTTTTCGTAATTGGAAAATTTTTTAATAGAAAAACAAGAACTTTTTTATTTACAAATTGCAATTTCGCTGGGTCATGGAAAGAGGAGACAAAATGAGAATTTTTCCAAACAAAGCACAGTAAGTTGCTCGGAAAAAAACTATTATACTCTATCAAAAAAAATTATTTTTTACGATAATGAATTTCAAGTGAAAATTTATCCAATAAGCATTAAAAAGTTAAAAATTCAAGTGATTTATATACTGTTTGTATTTTAAGGGGTTTTTACAGTCAAAATCAAGTTCATACGAATAAAATATTAATTTTTTTCATGTTTTTCGTTTATTTTCAATATTTTAAAATAAAATTAAAATATTTGTTCAAAATTTACAATTTTCCTTTGAAGATTTTTAAATCTAAATTTCTTCCATGAATTTTAACGAAAAGGTAAGCCACATTTATTTGGAGCTAAACTCTGTCTTTAGATCAGGGATGAAAAATGGGATTTTTTTTCGGTATCAAAAAAAAATTCAAAAGTACTTTTTTGACCCTCAGAGTACCAAATTTTTTTCTTTTTTTTTAAAAAAAATTACATAAAATTAATATGTATAACAAGTAAGAGCGGCTAAATTCGGCTATGCCGAATCTTATATACCCTTCACCATGGTATTCTGAAGGAGATGAATACATCGTTGGAATCTACTACCTCATAGCTCTCCACAAACAAGCGGTATCCCCATTTATTTTTTCTTAAATGTCCAAAAATTTTAATCCAAAATAATATGTCATGTAAAATCTCAAATTTATATTTTTCCATATGTTTCAGCGCTTTTCTTGTCAAATTTGGCATTTTCTAGGCAAAAAAAAGTTGGCGACACTACTATTTATTTTTTATTTATATCATTCACAATAGTTGTGAAACGTATTTAACCTACGTATTTATCTTCACACTCTTATTAAACAAAGGGATTTTACTGGAAAAATTAGAGGTAGTCCTGGTTTTTTGCTAATATCTCAGCCATTTATTAACCGATCTGTCTGATTTTTAATAGCAAACAGAAATGGATCACATGTAACAGAAATAAAAAAGAATCAAGTCCTCATCATGTCTGGGTTCTTCGGAAAACCCATTTCAACACACAGACGGACAGACGGACAGACGGACAGACGGACAGACGGACAGACGGACATCGTTAAATCAACTTCGCTCTTCATATGGACCCAGAATATATATACTTTATAGGGTCTAAGATCAATATTGTAGAAATTACAAACGGAATGACAAACTTATATATACCCTTCCACCTATGGTGAAGGGTATAAAAATGATATGTATAAAATGAATATGTATAAAAATGATGATGAATATGTATAAAATGAAAAAATAAAGTAGTTTTTACACAAAATTAATATACGTTTAAAATATATATTTTTTTATATTAAACAAAAAAAAAAACACATTCAATAAGAGATCAGGTTAATGTAATTAAACTTTAGTCTTAAAACACACATGGTGATGAATCTAATTGTATAAATTTGGAATATTTTTTAATTTTTTTTTTAACAGTCATAGAAATTAAAAAACTTTAAATGAGAAAAGTTAAGGTAATTAATAAATAAAAAAACAATATAGATTTCATTGGTTTATTTTATACTTATTCAGTGTATTGAGAACAAAATGCAAATTCTTCAAATGGCATAAGTATTTTGACAAAAAGTTTTAAATTAAAAATTAATTCAATTATTAAGAATAAAATTATACATTATAAATTTTTAGTAAAATATATATCCTTCCTTGGAATCTAAGATTTCGGAATCTTTTTGGTACAGAGTCTACGAGTTTGGAGAACATTTCCGGAGGGACTTCCTCCCAAAGCCCCTTTACTTCAGAAATGGTCTCTTCCCTAGTACGAGTCAATAACACACTTCTTTTTGCCTTTATATATGACCAGACATTTTCAATTACATTTAAGCCAATTCAATATTTCCACGCCAGAACCGATCAAATACTGCATTACCATACGGCTTTTGTGACATGGGGCATTATCCTGCTGGAATAAATGACTCTCCGATTATTTTATCACCCGATTGGAATGCGAGATTGTTTAAAATATCCAAATATTTATATTGATTCATTGTTCCATCGATCGGGACTAAATCGCCAGCTCCATTGGACGAAATACAACTCCAGATCATTACCGAGCCACCACCATGGCTCATTCTTTCGCTGACTGGAGCTAGTTTCTTACGAGTCTCCTGCGGAAGTCGAACATATGTTTTTTTCTGTGACCCATGATACTCCAAACTACTCTCATCAGTCCACAAAACCCGGTTCCAGAAGCTTGGAGGCTTATCAACATACTTTCTGGCAAATTCCAACCGCTTTACTTTGTTGCCAGCTGAGATGTATGGTATATTTTGTATTACATACGTACCACAACTATGTTGAGTAAGGCGCCTACGTATTGTGCGTTCACTTACTAGATCGTCAGAATATTTCTGCAGCTAAGATGCTAAGTATTTTGGAGTTATAGTGAGATTTTTCTTAAATTGACAAATAATATGCCTGTATTCTGTTGATGTAGTTTTCCTTTTTCTGCCCGTCCGGCAGAATTTGTTTTCTTATGCTTATTGATTTGGTAATGCACTGTTTGTCTTGACAAATCATATTCTTCACAGATGTCTTTTACAGAAATACCACAATTATATTTGGTGACAATTTCAGCCCTAACCTCAATGCTTAACTCCGATTTTTTCACCATATTGAAATGAAAAATATCTACAAGGTATCAATTTAACTAAATTAATTTTTTATTATAAAAAAAAAAGTTTTTTTACTTACCAAATTTTAAAAATAATGTCAGTCAAAATACTTTTGTCAAAATCGCGCTAATTGCTGAAAATCACCTAATTTGACGAAAGAGATAATGCAACTGATTAAAATTTCTTGCGACGTAATAGCTTATGCTCTCATCTAACGGGAATTGGCAAACAACAACAAAAACAATTGCAATGTTGGAATTTATTGATACTAAAGAGCGGGCAGCAGTTTCGTCAAAATAAATATGCCGCCCCCTGTATATATGTAAATATATTATATTAAAATTTATTAAATCTCAGGGTGGAGCAAAAATAACCTTCCGATGATTTTTGGCTGTAATTAAAAAAAAAATGAAAAACTTTGATTCTTCTTGTGGATTATTTTTATTTGGTCTTTTAATTTTTTTTACATCAAGTCGAGAATATGATGTCATGTAAATGGCCGCCGCCACAGTTGATTGTTATTTGAGCCCTTTTTATGGCATTTTCCATCACTTTGGCCAAAACTTCCAGCGATAGGTCCTCACATTCTTGACGGATATTGTCTTTAAGAGCTGCAAGAGTCTGAGGCTTGTTGACATAAACCCGCGACTTCAAAAAGCCCCACAAAAAGAAGTCTGGAGCGGTCAAATCAGGCGATCTTGCTGGCCAGTGCAAATCGCCAAAACGGGAGATCAGGCGCCCGGGAAATGCATCCTTCAGCATATCGGTTGTGGCACGTGCAGTGTGTGGCGTTGCACCGTCCTGTTGGAACCATATGTTTTCCAATCCCAATTCATCAAACTGCGGCAAAAAGAACTCGTTGATCATTGCTCTGTAGTGCTCACCATTCACAGTAACCGTTTGGCCCGCGACGTCTTCGAAGAAAAAAGGTCCGATGACTCCTCCAGCAAAAACAGCACACCATATGAGCGGGTGTAATAGCTCTTTGTGGGTTACACGCGGATTTTCAGTGCCCCAGAAGCGTAAATTTTGTTATTTACGTACCCGCTAAGATGGAAATGGGCCTCATCACTCATGATTATTTTTGATGAAAAATCATTTTCATTATTGCTCAAATAAATAGTCACCAATATTCCGCGTTCTGGAGCAGTGTAGCGTAACATTGTTTATTAACGTGTATTTCGCATGTGTTTACTACACAAATGTCAAAACAGAACTGACATTAGGAGCCAATCGCTAAATTTATAGCATTTTCTGATAGGAGGATTACTTTTGCGCCACCTTTGTATATAATTATAAATTGCTTATACAATTTCATCCAAAAAATGAGAACATCGTTTTCAAAATGTTCAAATATTTCACCCTTCTTAACAACTTGTTTTTGCAAATGATACAACTACAGACTGCATCTTCAAACCACAAACAAATGTTTTGTATGAAAAATACAATTTTGCTAACAACACAATGTAGCGTTTATTGTGTTTAATAAGTCTTATCACACAGAGCAACTTTTGAGATTGGAAAGAAGAGTGGTAATTGGTACGGAGTTGCTTGTTCTCGGCAATTCGTTTTGTTTTTTCATTCTTCGTTTTGTTTTTCATTCATTTTAAACCATATGTAGACGAAAATTGCTGAAAAAAAATGTTTGTGTGAACATAAAGGCATCTTTAAAAGAGAAATGACAATAATTGCCGCAACAAAAGTTGCGATGTGTAAAATGGGACTAAATAAAAACGAATAAGAATACACAAAAAAATCAAGGAGTTGCCAATACTATATAAACACTGAATATTAAAGGGGAAATGTTGAAATAAGTGAATATCAAAATTTTTATTTGGAAAATATGTGTGAGAGTATCAAACTTGCCTCGGGAGTACCACAGCACTTTCTTAAATCGAATAGTATCAAAAAAAAATTACAATTGTATCAACTTTTCCATTCCTGCCTTAGATTATTTTAGATTTTTTATTCTTTCAGAAAGATTTTAAATAAAAAAAAATTTTGTGAAAAAAACATCGAAAGTCAAAAAATCTAGATCAATCACACAAAACTAAAATTATAAAAATGTTTGTATATTAAAAAAGAGTTAATAAATTATACTTAAACCAAACATTACCGTGTTTTTATTTTATTGTTTAAAATTGAAGTTAGGGTTACACTCAAAAAAAAAGAACTAGAATTTAGAAAAATTAACTTATTTAGAGGAAAAATTTAAATGAAAACAGCGCCAAAGACACTTTTTACCAATATTTAATAAAATTTTCCTTGATATTAAGAAACAAATTTTACTTAAAATTTGATCAAAATTTCTTAATTATAGAAAATTTTTATTACTGAGAAGTAAATTTTTATTAGAAAACAGTAAAATTTCCTCCTAATTAGATCATACATCATCTAGTTAGGAAATGTTTTCTTGGTTTTAAGAAAAATTTTATTTTATTTAATTCATTATATAATTTTTTTTACTAAAAACTAGGACTTAACTCCCTAAAAATAAGAATATATTTTCTAACATTAAGTTAAATAGCACTTTTTTAAGTGAAGATCATCCTTATCCTGCTTTTATTGTAAAGGTAATATATTTTACCATATATTTTAAAGTACATTACACTCATTGAGTTGGTATTTTCCCACTTCCGACTTCCGCTTTGTTAAAACACTGCTCTTAACAAGCTTTTTGCTTTACAATTTTGTCTTGAAACTAAATGGAATTATATTAAATTCATGTATTTAAAATATAAATTAAATTTCATTAGCAAAAAAGTTAACAAATTAAAAAAAAATGTACTGCAGGATATCCTGAAACGTAATAAATTGTGACAGTCAGATCCTTTTCGTAGTTAATTAACGGTTCTGCTTGAGAGAACTACAAAAAGGGACGCCCTACGTGACACACGGCATCTATGGCTAAGGATCCTTTGTCTTCTTAAATTAACTAATTTAAGGAAATTGTTGCAAAAATACAAAATATCACAGTTACATTTCCTGTTATTATTGGAAAATGGAATAGTCATAAGTTTATTTATTTATGGGATTTTTAGCTTAAACTTTATTTGACATATACAAATTTAAACTTTTTATCATTAAGTGAAAAAAATAGTTAGATAAATATAAAATTTAATAAGCGCTACATGAATTATAGGAAAGCCATTATGCCGTAATGTATAAAATGTGCCTGCGATATTTTGCATTGTAGTCAACAAACAAATTTATTACATAAAAGCGCAAATGCGAAATTTTTCACCCTTTGCTAACAAAATTTTAAGATATATTTTAAGCTACTTTAAGTTCAATATTTAAGATTGTTAAGATTAGAGATGGGCACATGAGAGATTTTTGGCTCACGCTCACGCACGAACCAAAAATTACAATCATGCACTATAATTGTTTTTAAATGGTTACTTTAATTTGCTTCCTTTAATAAAATTATTTTGGAAATTAGGAAAACTAACTAGCTTGTTTTTAATTTATTGTTTTTTTTTGGTATAAAATATTGAAAATAATTTAAACGTTTTCCAATAAAAAAAAATCCTATACCAAATTTTATTATTTTTTAAAAATTAGAAAACTTTTAATTAAAAAAAAGAATATTTTATTAAAATTTTTAAAATTTATCTGAACTAAGTTGCATGAAAATTGTCCTTAGAAATAGTTCATCAGTTTCTAAAATCAAGTAAATTTTAATTTTACATAGGAAAAAATTTATTACTTTTTGTTTTTAATTGTCTGAACTAATTTTTAAGAAAACAATTCTTACTTAAAAACTGAATTTGGAAATGGCTTTCTAAAATTTAGTTCATTTTACTACTCGCGAACAAAAAATGAACACACATTAAGTTCAAGTACTTTCTCGATTTAAGTTAGACACATTTTTTAAACTAAATGGGAGTAAATTATGTCCTAAATTTTTTTTTTTTTAACTAAACTTAATTTTTTTACATTTGAGTATATAAATTTCTTAAAACTAACATGTTTTTTCTTAAAATTAATAAATTTTTATTTAATTGACTTGTTTTTTTTCTAAAATCAAGAAATATTACTTAGGAAAAATATGAACTCTTTCTGAGTATATAAACTATTTCGTTTTTCCCTAAACTTAGGAATTTTTATACTTTTTAAGAAAATTTTTCTAAGTTTTAATAAAATTTTACTTAAATTGAGGACAATTTATAAACTATTTTAAAGGAAATTTTTTATTACATTTTAGTTCATGTCTTTATTTTGAGTGTATTATTATGTTGTTTAAACTTGAATTAAACCGTGATTCAAGGCTTTAATTAAATTATATTCTCACTGTAATGTTCGACTTGCTGAAATATGCTATTGAATTAAACAGTAATTAAAGTATAAATCAAGGCTTGAAATTGGAAAACACGATTTGAATAACACTACATTTTAGTTTTAATTCCAGCAAAAATGTTTATTGGGTAGTAATGTACAATTTATTTTAACACAAATTTTGACTTTATTGTGATTCTGTATTTCTTATAAAATAAAAAAATTATTAATTTTTACAATTTATAAAATGGTATGAGGCCATTAAAGTTTAAGGAAAATTTTTTCACAGTATAACAATTTACTATGTTTAATAATGTTTTTATTTTCAGAGTTATTAAAGCAAATTGCCCTGAATCATTTAAAAAAAAATTGCAAATTTAGTCAAATATGAAGTACACACACAAACAAATATTATATTCCCGCTTTTCGGCTGCTGAATCCCGCTTTAATTGGTAACGTTAATAATACATACAAAATATTTTAAAGCTGACAAAGATGCTACAAAAACAATTATGGAACGTACTAAATACAATACACATCAAAAAGCAGCTGTAGCAGAGAGTCACAAAACCAAAAATTTATTCCCCAAAATTCTCCAAAAAGAAAAAAATTAAACGAAAAAAAAAACAGAAACCTGACTTATTGAGTTTAAAACATAAACCATACGGCCTGCAACTTAAATAAAATTGTATATGGTAAATGACCTTCATTGACCAAGACAAAATATTTTTTTTTCATATAAATTGCACACCAAATTCATGGACAAATATTAATTCTTAGTTGGAACTTAAAGGGGAAACATCTAAAAATAAGCCATCAGGAATAATATTTTTAATATTTATATCAAAAAAAAATAAACAAATTTACTGACCAACATGTATAAATTGGTAAGTAGATCAATTATTTGATTGGCAACCATCAGATAAATAAACAAATCACAAATTTACCAGTTAAGCATAGTTAATTGCACAGACTACCCAGACAGGAAACAGCTGATTGACGCAAAATGGCGACTACAAAATTAGTGAAAAGAAATGCCAAAATTGCAGTGATACACAGAAAGGGATAGATATACAAAAAAATATGTACCATACAATTTATATGGAGTTTATTTTTTCTATCTCATTTTGCAAATCACTACAATGTCGAAATAGCCATACGGTTTGAGAATACTGGTTTGACATAAGTCATTGGTAACCTGTCTGTGGAGTCTGTGGTAAGTTGTTTCGATCTCACCTAAAAACACTGTTATACTTCATAAAAAAAAATATTTTTCATGATAATGAATTTTATGTGAAAATTTTGTATAATTTGTTTTCATTTTGGATATATTCTGATTGTGTCTTTCTTATAACATAAAAAATTGTTATGTTTGGGAGCATTTAAAGTTTTAGTGAAATTTTTCCACTGCTTTAGTTTGAAAAATTCATAAAATCTTCAGCAACAACTCAATTGCATCTTTTTTATATCGCATTTTTTATTCCAGTACATCTGCTGCCTTGCCGCCATAGTCTGCTCTGCATTAGCCCGCCCAAATCAATATGATGCTGCTGCGAAAACGCGTAGCTTTAGCAGTGACTTAAAACAGGATGGCAGCTATCAATATGAATTTGATACCACAAATGGTATTGCTGCCCAAGAACTTGGTGTTGGTGGCAACTATGCCAGTGGTTCCTCAGCTTATTATGCACCAGATGGACAGTTGATTACTTTAATCTATACTGCTGATGAAAATGGTTTCCACCCCAGTGGTGATCATTTACCCACTCCTCCTCCAATTCCAGCTGCTATCTTAAGAGGTTTGGAATACATTCGTACTCATCCCAATCAAGAAGATAGACAAGGTGGTGCATACACTAAAAAACATTAAACTGAAAAAATTAACCTGTCAGATTCTGTAAAAAAAAATAATAATAAATAATAACACAATATACTGGAATTTGTTTTAAACTTTCGATTTTTACCAATTACACTTTGTGACAACATAAGTCCAAAGCAACAATGAAAACTATTGATTCTATATAATTAATGTATACTGATCATTATGCACCCACTGTGCAGCAGCTAATTCGAGTACGCTGAATTCAATGGTGATAGCCGTTTTTCAAAGTTAGCGCTCGTATTCGTAATATAGTATGTCTCATAATTATAAGGTCATTACTTTTTTTTAATTTTCTCTTGAAATATTGCATTGATCGATTTGGTATCTTCTGAAGAGTTATTCATCTTTTAGTGTACCGTTAGTTAATGCAATGTTTTTAGAATTTTTTGTTGTTGTTGCTTTATTTTTTTACATATCAAATTATTCAGTGTTTCATAATTATACGGTTGCTTTATTTACTTTTTATATAAAACTAAAAATTAATAATATTTAATTAGGTTTTTTGGCAAATTTGGCCACCTTTATTCGTCATTAAACTGAAAATTCTATTTTTCATACTACTAACTAAATTATAAATTACATTTTCCATACGATTCATATCTGGGGAACAAGCTGGCCAATTCATTACCTCTATATTTTTGGATAAAAACCAATTTTTTGTATAGGCACTGTTGTGAATTGCGGCGTTCTCCTGCTTTTTTGTGGGATTTTGAGTTAGGAAAGGCATTAAACTCATATCTAGAGTCGAAACATAGTCGGTGCTTTTCATTTTACATGAAACGAACTGAACCTCAAGCAAGCGATCTGCACAAAATGCTCCCCAGACCATAAGTGAGCCACCACCAAAATTTCTTCTAGAGAAGTTGAGGGGTGACTTTCTTAAATCTGGGCCATCCAAATTTCACATTTTTTCATCGGAAAATATAACTTTACGAAAAATTATTTTGTTATTATTGTTCTTAAACAAATTTAAAAATGGCTTACCTGTTCCCAGTTGGTATTCATATTTTCGCAGGCAAATTCAGCCTGGCCATGATATGTCGGGACAATAATCTTGGCACCTGCTTCATTTTGGAATAGACAATGTTTTCATTGCTTGAAACATTACGATGTATAGTGGACTTTGAAACATTTACTCCACTTTTTTGTCTAATAGAGTTTAGGCTGTAGAAGGAATGACTCGCCAAATGCGTAATGTGGCTTTCTTTTTCGGCCAGATCTTTTAGTTTCACCGTAATTGTACTGATCTTTCCAAAAATTTTGAGACTTCTACCTATTTTTCTTGAAATTTCACGTAAAGAAAGATTTTCATCTTTGTACGCCAAAATTTGACCTTTCTCAATGTTAGTTAAACTGCAACCACGCGGCATTTGAAAATTTAAGTTAAATCCTTTCTAATAATACCAATTACACTGAACTTTGTTTTACTACTGATCTATTTTGCTTTATTTTCTTTAAATGACCTTATAAATATGCAACATGAAATAACGGTATATTTCCAAAATCTAAATAATAACAACTTTTTACACTTTCCATTATACCTCTATTTAAGAGTACATGCCAAGATGAATTACTCTTTCGAAGACTTCATATTGATCGGAGCATTATTTTAAGAGATAATCAAAACAAGAGTGACCTTATAATTACACTGTACAACAGCCAATCTGGGGGGTGAGAAATTCCAAGTCAGGGTGTTGGTACTAGGTCAGTATAGTAAAACCCTCAAAGGGTTTGGCGTTTGTATGTGTCAGTTTTTTTTTATGACCTTTTAAATTTTTTTCTTATCTTTATGTATTTTCGCTTAGTTGTAACATTTTGGCAAAAACGTAGTATAACATAACTCGAGAACTACTTGTCCGATTTTGATGAAAAAAATTTAGAAAAATTAGGAATTACAATTTCTCCAATCTCCAATGCTTCTATACCGTTTTCCTATATGTGCAACACTTTCGATGTTAAAAATGAATGTATGAAGGGAAAAAAGTATTTTTGCCTAAAAATTTAAATATTTTTTTTTTTTAATTCATAAAAAATCCAAAATGGAAAAAAGTGCCAAAACTAATTACTTTCGCGTAAAGTCACATAACTCATGAGCAAAAAAAGGCATAGATCATGAAAATCGATGCACGCGTTTCTCATTTATTCACAATTAGGTAAATGTATGAATTTCAAAAATTTGCTCCAGATATGCACAACATTATTTGGAGAAAACATTGACACTCACAAGCCGAACTCTCTCATATTTTTCTACTGTACTAAAAGAGAAATATTGATGTGGCAACACTGGTTCTGTAATGTTCACATAAAACATGCATTGTCATTATACTTCTTCTCTTTCTCACACTGGTTCTGTGATTTTTGTCATTCAACAAGTGCCGACGAACGCGAACAGTAAAAGTGATTTTTCTCCAGTTTTTTAAAAGTGAACAAAACTGAACAGAATATGGAACTGTGCAAGCTAGATATAAATAGCTTTTGCTACTGCTGTGGTCAATATGTCTCAACACATAAAAAAAGGGGGAATTTCAGTACTGATTTTGTTCATGAATGTGAATGAAAATTGGGTACCAAATATAGTGTGTAAAAGCTGCTACAACCGTCTAATGGATTGGAAAAATAGAAGACGTGAAAGTATGCCATTCGGTATCCCAATGACATGGACTAATCCTGGCGAAGGTCACAATCCATTGAATTGCTATGCATGTGCGAATAAAGGAGCCGCAAAAAGGATAAGAAAATCGTATAATTACGTTGTTGTTGCAAGTGCCGCATCACCATTGCCTCATTCGGACCACATTTCTGTGCCAAAAGCTTCTAGCCCAGATATTTTCTCTTCTACGACTGCTCCGACATATCATGCACGTGATGATCCTCCATATGAGCCATCAGTATCCAATGAGCCAATTTTAATAAATCAAAATAAGCTTGATTCAATTGTTGCCAAGTTGGAATTAACACAGCATAAATCGGAAGAGCTGGCTTCCATTTTGAAATCAAACAATTTGTTGGCACCCGGTGTGAAAGTCACAGCTTATCGAAGTCGTCAGGAAACACTCCAAAGTTTATTCCTTGTGAATGATGAAAAAACTTCTGCATATTGCCCGAATGTAGGAAAATTGATGGACGCAATGGAAATAAAATATGAAGCAGATGACTGGAGATGATTTATTGACAGTTCAAAACTCAGCTTGAAGGCGGTTTTACTGCATAAGACCAATAAAAAACCTTCAGTTCCAATCGCCTATAGTACAGAAACGAAAGGAACATATGATGCACTGGAAAATATTTTAAAAATGGTTAACTACGCCAAACATATGTGGCGCATATGCTGCGATTTAAAAGTTGTTGCAATGCTTTACGGTCTTCAAAGCGGCTATATAAAATATATGTGCTTTTTGTGCGATTGGGACACACGATTTTCCTGTGACCAATATGCATGCCACGGATGGAAACTCAGAGAGCACAGCAGGTTACAAACGGCCAATATTATTCGTGAGCCTCTAGTGCCGAAGGAAAAGATATTGCTGCCTCCACTGCATATTAAACTTGGAATTGTTAAGAATTTTATCAAAACTGTCGCCAAAAGTGATGAAGTTTTCTTGTGTTTGAAACTAATTTAACCGAGACTCAGCGAAAGTAAAATTAAAGAAGGTAAGTTATAATATCACATTCATTTCCCATGATTTTCCATCTTAACAAATTAATTTTTTCCAATCAGGCGTAGTAAATGATCCAGATATACGAAAGCTGATTAAAAGTGACGCATTCAACAATATTTTGATTGACGCTGAATTGAATGCATGGCAGGCAATCAAAGAAGTAATAGAAGGCTTGTTGGGAAAGCATCGTTCTAACAACTACGATGTTTCTGTCGCAAGGATGTTAAGAGCATTCTCGGAAATTGGTGTCCACATGTCCTTGAAAATCCATTATTTACATCATTATCTGGACTACTTCAGCAAACAATTGGCTACCGAATCTGATGAACAAGGTGAACGCTATCATCAAGTTGCTATGCCATTTGAAATGAGGTAATACTGATTTTTTATTTTTTCAAACTCATTTTAATAAAACAAAAACTTACAGATATAGAGGCAAAAAGTCGCCGAGTGCAATAATTGCGGAAATTTGCTGGTGGAGTAAGCTTGTGTGGCAAGACAAGGATGATCTTGATGATAAAGAATTTTCAGGAGATGCAGAAGAGCCAACAGTGGAGTCACACATTGACATTATGTGTGGTTCAGAAACTGATGATAGCGATGAATGCGATGCCACCAGTCCCGAACAACCACCATCGAAAAAGTGTAGGCAATATTTATTAAAATAAATAAAAATAAATAAATAAAATAAAAATAAAAAATTATAAAAATGTTTACTTAATTTATTTAGTAGTTTATGGCCAGAAGTCTGGAGTTATTGGGGAAAATTTATAAAAAAGGCGATAAATGACACTTTTTTGAATAAAAACAAATATCAATATTCTTGTCAAAATGAGATACCTTCACTTAATTGTAAATAAAAGCAGAACACGTTAATCGATTTCTATGATCTATGTCGCATTTTGTTTATAGGTTATGTGACTTTACATGAAATTAATAACATTTAAAATTTAAAAAAAAAAATTTAAAAAAAAAAATTTAATTTTTAGGCAAAAAATATTTTTTTTTTCTCCACAAATTTATTTTTACCGGCAAAACTGTTGATTATAAAGAAAAACGTTATATGAACGGATTAAAGAAATTGTAATTCTAAATTTTTTTGAGTTTGTTTTAGCAAAATCGGACAAGTGGTTCTCGAGTTATGTTAAACTACGTTTTTGTCAAAATGTTACAACTAAGCGAAAAAACATCAATATAAGGAAAAAATTTAAAAGGTCATAAACTGACACATACGAACGCCAAACCCTTTGAGGGTTTTACTATACTGACCTAGTACCATCACCCTGACTTGGAATTTCTCACCCCCCAGACAATAATCCCAAAAATGTTCCATAGTGTTATGAGACATACTATAATCGCGATTAAAAATTTTTTCGCTAAAGTACCAAACATATTATATGTTTTTTACTTTTAGGATAATAAAAATTAGTAATTTTTTTTTTTGCTAATTTTGGCAAATCGGTTTTCAAAAATTTGTAAAATGATTTCTGAAATTAGCAACAAAAATATGTAAATATTCTGTAAAAACTTTGTAATTTGTAAAATGTAAATAGCAAAAAGATTTGCTAAAAAATTTTTTTTTGTACTAAAAATCAGTACAAGAATAGTAAAGTAGGATTGAAAACCGTTTACAAATTTTTCTACTAACTTTTTTTTCTGAGTGTACAAAAGGGGGGAAACTTTGGTGTACTGTATTATTTGACAAAAATTTTAAATAAATCGGATAACGATTAGCCGATTGGATACCCTCTAGTGCTGTGGGTTATCTCTTAAAATTTAAAATATATTTGCATGTGAAAATTAAAATTTTGCATATTTGACAACAATGATTATAATCTTATTAGTTATTGGGTATACAAGTTAATAATGTGGATTTGGACAACAGGTGGCATAACTATCACATATGGATTGTGTCAATAATAATGGTAATGTGTGTAAACACACACATTTTTTTTTAATCGCTATAATAATGTCGAATTTTGTGCCTAAAATAATCTTTCTTCATTTGAAGAAAACGGCTGCTGAAAGTTATCAATTGTTGGTAGAAGCTTACGGTCAACATGCACCAACTCAAAACAGCTTGTGAACGATGGTTTGCGCGATTTAAAAGTGGTGATTTCGACACAGAAAACAAGAAGAGGCCTGGTCAGCCAAAAAATTTTAAAGATGAGGAATTGGAAGCATTACTCGACGAATATTGTTGTCAAACGCAAGAAGAACTTGCATTATCATTGGGAGTCACACAACAAGCCATTTCCCTATGTTTAAAAGCATTGGGATTCATTCAAAAGCAAGGAAATTGGGTCCCATATGAATTGAAGTCGAGAGACGTTGAAAGGCGATTTGGATGACAGCTATGCTGCTTGACCGCTACAAAAAGAAGCCATTTTTGCATCGTAAAGCCCGGCCAACCAGCCAAATCAACGCCGAAGCCGAATATCCATGGCGCCAAGGTAATACTATGTATTTGGTGGGATCAGAAGGGTGTTTTGTATTATAAGCTGAAATAGTGGTCAGACAATCACAGGGGACCTGTACCGAACACAATTGATTCGTTTGAAGAGAGCAATCAACAAAAAAGACCAGAGTATTCGACAATACACCATGTCATAATCTTCCATCATGACAACGCTCGGCCACATGTTGCAAGACCGGTCAAAAACCATTAGGAAAACAGTGGATGGGAAGTTTTGGCTCACCCGCCATATAGCCCAGACCCTGCCCCTTCTGACTGTCCTTTGTTTTGATTGATGCAGAACGCCGTTACTGTAATACGCTTCACTTCAGTACAGGGTATCAGAAATTGGCTTGATTCATTCTTTACCTCAAAACCGGAGCAGTTCTTTTGGCGCGGAATCCATATGCTACCAGAAAAATAGGAAAAAGTAGTGGCTAACGATTATTATAATAAATGCATTTTTCAAGCAAAAAATTGACATTATTAACTTGTATACCCAATAATTAATTATTTCAATAATCTTATTATAATAATTATTAATATTATTTTTAGAGTAATTGAAGCGAATTATCCTTGATTGAATTGTCAGTCACTTTATCTAAACCAAAAAAATTACAAATTTAGTCAGATTTGAATATTCAAATATTTCCGCTTTTCGTCTGCCGAATCCTGCTTTTTAAACAAAAACAGTTGGTCGCATTAATAATATATACACAAATGTTTAACAGCTCGCAAAGATACTGCAACAATAGTTAAGCAAAAAATATGAAACGTACTAAATACAAAACAGATTATAAAGCAAGCAGCAGAAGTAGCGAGAACCACAAAATGTATTCCCTAAAATTCTCGAAAAAAACAGAAACCTGTAAAATCATAAGGAATGTAACTTAAACAGATTTCTATATTTGTAATATATTTTTTTTTTCTATAAATTGCCCACCAAATTCATGGAGAAGTATTAATTCGTAACTGTAACTTAAAGAGGAAACAACTAAAAATAAACCATTAAGAATAATATTTTTAATAATTGTATTAAACTAAAAATAAACATATTTAGAAACAACATGTGTACATTGGTAAGTAGATTAACAATTTGAGTGACAACTATCAAGAAACTAAACAAATAAATTTTACCAGTTAATTTCTTATTTTTTTTTATAGTCAATCTGTTGTATTGCCGCTTTAGTCTGCTCTTCATTAGCACGCCCAAATCAATATGATGGTGCTGCGAAAACGCGTAGCTATAGCAGTGACATAGGATCGGATGGCAGCTATCAATATCAATTTGATACCACAAATGGTATTACTGCCCAAGAATCTGGTATTGGTGGCCAATATATCAGTGGTTCTTCATCCCATTATGCTCCTGATGGTCAATTGATTACTTTAACCTATATTGCTGATAAAAATGGTTTCCATCCCAGTGGTGATCATTTACCTACTCTTCCACTAGCTGTTAACACTGGTTTTAAATATCGTAGTTATCCCAATCAAGGAAATAAACAAGATTGGACATACTCGGAAATAATTAAACTCAAATAATGACCTGGCCGATTCTGTAAAAAAATAAAAATAATAAATAAAAAAAAATTAATATACCGGATTTTTTTTGTTTTAACCAAAGAAATGTATATATAAAGATAGAGCAAAATGCATGATTGCTTTAGTGTCTATACTTAGAAGTAGATTGCGCTCAAGTAAATAAAAAACAATACCCTGCGCCATGCTTAGGTCGGCATGGCCTTGGATTTGGCTTTTAATTATCTTAGGAACCACAAATATGACATATTGTAGTAAAATACGCCTAATAGGGAGAATTTATTTTCAGATGCGCCATCTATTGGGAAATAGTTTCAACTAATATTCTTTCTTTAATGAATTAATGTCTTTGGTTTTAACTTTCGATTTTTACTAATTACACTTTGTGACAAAATATTCCAATAATGTCGAAAAGAACAGTGGAAACGATTGATGCTATAAAATTGATGAATGCTGGTTACGATGCACAGTGGAGCTGTGCTTCGAGCTCAATTTTGGTTGGCCGACCCCACAGACACACTGGATCCTGTGCCATTAGACTCCAAAGCATGTGAATATTTTGAAAGCTTGCCATTTTTCAATTTATCAACCGATTTTAAAAAAAAGGCCTAACATTTTTATAATCTCCTAGTAAAGGCCTACACTCAAAAAAAAAAAAGTTAGGAAATTCGGAGAAAAATGTTGCAAAATGAGACAACTTAATTTTAATTAGGTGTATGCTGGCATAAAAATTTGCTAGTAATGACATTTTCTGAATTTTAATAATTTATTTAAAGACTGAAAATTTTTTAGAGCAGAACCGGCGGCCTTCTGTTTATCAGGCTCTTGCTTTTTCTCTTTACTAAACTGTGTTTAATTTTTTTTTAGTTAAATTTCAAACTTGAATATTTTTCAGCTTTCAAATTAGAATATTTTTTGTTTAAAAATAGCATTTAATCAAAAACTTTAAAAATTATTAAAAAAAATACTTATGTCTTTTGTATGATTCAAAGTCATAACTCCAAGATTATCACGCTGTGTCGCTATGTTATATACTGTACCAAATACACTTGCATTTAATTTTTGTCTAATTTTGAAAATAAATTTTACAAAGTTTTTGTTGTAATAATTAAAATTTCGGTTGCTAATCTCAATATTTTATTATAATTACAAAAATTGTGGAAATTAATGGTTGGTTATTTGTACTAATGTTGATAAAAATAGAATTCCAACCAGTTTATTTTCTACGTTTACAAATTTATTTTCTGAAGCTTCATTCACAATTCTAGAGTAATCCACGCTGCAGAGTGGAGTGTACATGATGAAAAAACAAGTAAAAAAGTAAATTCGGCTGAGCCGAATCTTTGAATACCCTCCACCAATGTCCTAAAAAAATGTTTCCAATGATTTTGATACAAATAATGGAAAAAGCTTTAGAAGTGAAATCATAGAGGTGAAAAAAATTTTTTCTGATGAAAAACTTTTTTGGATGTGAAAACAAATTTTGTGGTTGGAAAAAATTTTTTGTGGTGAAAAAAAATTTTAGTGGTGAAAAAATTATTTGAGGTGAAAATATTTGAGGTGAGTGTAAAATATTATTCAATTCTAAGGGACTGGTTTAAAAACAAGAGTAAATATTTTACTTGTATGTACTAAAATACACCCTATTTTAGTGTTTCCAATTATTCGACCCTGCCGAAAAATTAAGAAAATTGATTAGTCGGTTATTTGGGTCGATTATAGGAAAAATTGGCGATTAATCGATAAATCGTTGAATGCAAAATAAATGTATTTCTTTCATAAATAAAAACACAAATAGCTGCTTTTTCGTTTCTAAAGAGTTTGTTTAGGACACTTCAAAGCATCCAGAGATTTTTTAAAGATTCATTCCTTATAATCTTGGTTTTTTTTCAGAGGAATCTCACTACTCTTTAAAAGGAAAATGTCAGACGTATTCAGTAAAGGTCTATATAACATTTGAACAGAATTTGATTGTATTTTAGTTGATGTTTTTCCTACGATGGCCAGAAAGGCCAAAGTTAAGAAAATTAGGAAGTTTTAAGAATGATAACAGAAAAATTCATATTAAAAATTTAACCGAATTAAAAATTAAAAAAAAAATTGATTATTCGGTTCGAATAATTATTAGAGTTTTTAATTAATTGTTTCGACATTAACCGAAATAGAGGCGATTAATCGACGAATCGGTTAATCCATTAACCGAATTAGAAACACTGCCCTATTTGTATAGAAAATTTAGAGTTAAATGACAAACTGATATACGATGGAGGATCAATAAGTCCGTGACTTTTCGAACTTCCCTCGTAGTTATATGAAATGCAACACTGCTCCCATATGGAATAGTTGTTTTAATCAAAATTTATTGATTTTAAAAAATAAAAAATAAAAAAATAATTATAGGAGTTAATTAGGTTAGGATTAGAATTAATAAAAGATACAAAGTCGAGAACATTGGTGCACTGCTCCCATCAAGTACCACCTGTTAATAGATTATTGTCAAATTTTGAGCAAGTTCCGTTATTTACTTTGCGTTTAACAGCTGTTCAGAACATATAACCTCGTGGATATTTTTAAAAATGGAAATAAGTGAATTTCGAGTGCTCATTAAAGATTATTTTTTGTGGAAAAAACCTTCAATCAAATTAAGGAAAAGCTTGAAAAATACTATGGGGACTTTCAATGGTAAAAAAGTGGTTTACTGACTTTCGTTATGGCCTTACAAGCATGGAAGATGCCGAACGTTCTGGACGCCCAGTTGAGGTCTCTACACCCAAAACAATTGAAAAAATTCACGATATGGTGTTACCCGATCGGAGATTGAATGTGCGATAGATTGTGGAAGACATAGGCATCTCACATGGCTCAGTGGTTTCAATTTTGAACGATCACTTGGGTGTGAGAAAGTTTTCCGCAAGATGGCTGGCGCGTTTGCTCACACTCGACCACCAACGGAATTGTGTGACAGCTTAGTTTCCATGGCAATAGTTCATGAAGTAGACTACGAATAGCAGCCCCCTCATTCGCCATATTCTTCGGATTTTGCCCCCAGTGACTATTACCTATTTCCAAACCTAAAGAAATGGCTCAGTGGAAAGAGATTTAGCTCAAACGATGAAATTATTGATCAAACAAATGCCTATTTTATGGACCTCGAAAAATTCTATTTCTTTGAAAGTGATACACAAATTGGAGAAACGCTAGGCCAAGTGTATTGAGCTAAAAGGAGATTATGTTGAAAAATGTTTTTTTTTTTTTTGCAAAAAAAAAACTGTGTTTCACGGACTTATTGACCTACCCTCGTATTTTCTTCGTTTTTATAATTTTTTTTTTTTTAATTTTTAACAAAATAAAATTTTCGATTATTATTTTAGAACATACGTAACGTCATAAAGTTTGTTAGGAAAATACCTAGCTACGTGTTTGATTGCTAAGAAACAAAATACATGTTTTTTATAGATTTTTTCTTAAATAAAAAATTTTTTCATATTCTAAAGTTTATATAGCTTCAGAATCGGATTTTTGAAGGTTAATTATTTCTCATAATCTGGAGCAATAATTTAACAGTAAATTTTCTGTTCCAAAGAATGACTTCTTGCTCCTAGAACCACTTCTGGAACTAGCCTTTTTTAGCAATATCTTACCTATATGTTAATGTAAACGGATTAGGGTTGCATATTTTTGGCTCCAGTGGAATATGTTATAGAATATGCTGTGGGAACTTGTTGAAAATTTTCTTGGGAGAAGAAAAAGAAATACTCCTACGGAATTTAAACGTCAATTATATGATATTGATTTAAAACAAACGCAATCTTGTAGTGAAGGATATAAAAATATAATTTGTATTAAATATAATTTTTAAAGGAATTCAAACAAAAATTCAAAATTGTTTATCGGATGTCCTTAAGCCTATGCTGCACTTCCCAGGAAAAATTTAGTAATAGCAGCTCTTTGCTTTTTGCATTACCAATAATAACCTACCCCTGCCCACTGCATTACTTCTAAAGTGAAAATAATGAGTTACTAATAATTTGTTATACAGTCATTGATATGCCATGCCAGCTCCTTGCATACTACATTACTTTCAATGTGAAAATAATAAGTTATTAATAATGTGTTTTAACTACTTGCTCCAAAAAGTTATGTAATCCTGAAGAATCTCTTTCACTCAATTTTAAAAGAATTTTTATTGTATTTTAGTTAGTTTTTTTTCCCAGATTTTCTTTTAAATTTTTTACCCAAAGTTACAAAATTAGGAAGTGTTAAGAAAAAATAACGGAAAAAATCTATATTAAAAATTTATCCGACCTATTTTAATCAATTATTCGGGTAGAATAATGGTAGAATTCTTGGCTGGCAAACAGAGTTCCCTAATTCGATTCCCATCTTGACCACATTATTTTTAATTACAAATATTTTAAATAAAATATTTGTAATAATTTTTTTCAATAAAAATTCCTCTTTTTTAAAAATCTATTTTTAGACACATTACTTTTTCCATTCTCGTAACCATATAAGTAACCCCTTACATTATCACCTCTAAAGTAATGGGTATATACATTACTTTGAGGTTCATCGCCTGTAAAATTTATCAGTGAAGTAAGGTGTAAAGTAATCCATTAGCTCCTATGGCTACACATTCCATTACACATCATTTGGTAATGTGTGGTTTTACCCCGGTATGCTTGAATTTCGTATGCCAAAACATTTGTTTTGAAAATAAGCAGCCGTTAAAATTCGAACATCAAAAGGATTAAACAGAAATTAAACACTTAATTTAACTAATTTCAGTTAACGTTTTTATTTTTAAACTTAAAAGCACACATGTTACATCAACACCACCTTAATGTTCTTCATAATAAGAAGGATGTGATCTAATGTATTCCAAAGATTTTATGATTTGATAAGGAATTGGTGGTGGAGTAGGCAAATGGCTACCCTTAGGTTGGAAACCATTTTCATCAGCAGTATAAGAAGTTTGAATCAATTCACCTTCAGGAGAATAATAGGCATAACCACCGCTAGCATAATGACCACCAACACCATCTTCTCCAGCACTGATACCATTGGAAGTAGCATAATCGTAATTATATTTACCAGACTCATCAATATTGTTAACATATTTGGTAATTTGGGCGTATTTGTCATCATTGCTACCGGCCAAAACACCGCAGGCCAAAGTGACTAAAACAGCAACAGTGAGCTTTATATGGAAATATGGAATAATAAGGAACAATTTAGAACAACAATGTGATGATTTTTGTTTCTTGAAATACTTACGAATTTATACATGATTATGATGTCCCTTTTTGGTTCAGACAATGTTTAAATTTAAACAGTTAAATTTATAATGTGACTTTAAGCAAAATCACAATAGATATTTATAGTTTTGATGATGACTTTCTATGCATACATAGTATAATGTTATTCTATATTTCTATGATTACACTAGTTTACAGTTATTTTTTATACTAAAGCAAATATGGTTTTGATGTATTGTAGCCTGTTAAAGAGGAAAATTGCTTGCAATTTTCATTTTATACACTAAGCTTAACAGTATCTACCTGACAGTTAATTTTGTAGCAAAGCGGTTGTAGTTATTTAACTACAATTGCAGTTATATTACTTAAGAAAACAATTACAGTGATTTTTACAAGGGCTTTTTTAAACAACCCACGAATACTAATGCATTTTTTGGTAACTTTAAAAATATGTAATTTTTTAAACATTTTTCAAAAATTATTTATTTTTGATTTTTTTTTGTAATTTTTATTGCTTTTCAATTCTCATTACCTTTTTTGTAAAGTAATTTATATAGATTCTCCTAAATGTTATGAGTATAGAAATATAAAGTTGATAAAATAAGTGAAAAAATAATAAAAATAAAATTGTATAAAATTTAACTGCATTCGTAGTTATTTTAACTACATATGCAATTGTTTTTATTCCGCAGTTATGACCAATTGTGTCCAATAAAATGTAATTTTTTTTTTTTGTAAATTTTCACAAACACGAACACTCTACGCTAAAAATAAAATAAAAAATACATTTCATTACTTTTTCTATTTTTAATTATTAAATTTAATTCTTTTGTAAATTAGTGTTATTTATGAGTTTATTTTGATTAACTTATTGTTATGGCAACATTTAACCAAAACTTGATGCTTATGAAAGTTTATTGGTTTCCGTATCTGTCATAAATGTGCAGAACTTGAACTATAAAATTCATTAAATGCATCAAATTTAACATCTATTAATACCAAGGTTGGATACTGCAACAAATAACACTATTGATATCTGTATTGCTAAAGACATTTTTTTCGGTACTGGTAACGATATTTTATTCGTATCGGTATTACCGTCGTCGAAACTTCAATACTGCTACGTATCAGTTTTATAGAAAAAATTACATTACACAATATATGTATGTTGTGTGCATTCGGATCGGCCATCTCCAATTTCAATGCAATTCACCATAACTGTCTTACTATACAATTTCATAACGAAACTCAAATTTCTGAGTCCAGACCCTTTCGGTTTACGAAATATGACGTCATAAAAATGGCGAAAAAAAAAAAAGTTAAAATTTAACTAAAGTATCGCCAGAAAAGGGACTATAACTTTTAAACTATACGAGATAAAAAATCTCATAAACGAATCAAGTGTCACCTTAATACGAGGGCGGATTAATAAGTCCGTGACTTTTCTAACTTCCCTCGTAGATGTATGAAATGCAACACTGCACCCATCAAGTACCACCGGTTAATAGACTACTGTCAAATTTTGAGCAAGTTCCGTCATTTACTTTGCGTTTAACAGCTGTTCAAAACATACAACCTCGTAGATTTTTTCAAAAAAGGAAAAAAGTGTATTTCGAGTGCTCATTAAACATTATTTTTTGCGAAAAAAAACCTTAAATCAAACCAAGGAAAAGCTTGATAAATACTATGGGGACTCTGCACCATCGATTTCAATGGTAAAAAAGTGGTTGACTGACTTTCGTTGTGGCCTTACAAGCACGCAAGGTGCCAAACGTTCTGGACGCCTAGTTGAGGTCTCTACACCCAAAACAATTGAAAAAATTCACGATATGGTGTTGGCCGATCGGAAATTTAATGTGCTATAGATTGTGGAAGACATAGGCATCTCACATGGTTCAGTGGTTTCAATTTTGAACGATCACTTGGGTGTGAGAAAGCTTTCCGCAAGATGGCTGCCGCGTTTGCTCAAAAACGACCACCAACGGATTCGTGTGACAGCTTAGTTTTCATGGCAAAAATCCATGAAGTATACTACGAATTGCCCCCTCATTCGCCTTATTCTTCGGATTTAGCCCCCAGTGACTATTTTCTATTTCCAAACCTAAAGAAATGGCTCAGTGGAAAGAGATTTAACTCCAACGATAAAATTATTGATCAAACAAATGGACCTCGAAAAATCCTGCTGTTAAACGCAAAGTAAATGACGGAACATGCTCAAAATTTTGACAGTAGTCTATTAACAGGTGGTACTTGATGGGAGCAGTGTTGTATTTCATATAACTACGAGGGAAGTTCAAAAAGTCAAGGACTTATGATCCGCCATCGTATTTTCACACAAATGTAGATAAAGTTTCAATATTAAACATACATTTTTTTAAGAAAAAAAAACAATATATGAGAATTTTGAAAATATGCATTTTAACCCTAGACCCCAAGAAATTACCTTTGACACTTCCAGCAACAAAATTGATATGCATGTCATTTTAAAGAGCTCTTTCTCGCCTAAAAAATAAGGTCATTTTGTATATTCTACGGTTTTAAACTTATAGTCGATTTGGTAACGTTGCTTTAGTAAATTTTTTAAGTTTTTTTTCAATTTTCATGACGTCATGTTTAGGAAACCCATGATCTGAAAATTATGCTTCGTTGAGTTCTTGTCAGGTATAATAGTTTTGATGAATTTCATTTAAAATGGAGATAGTAAATCCGAAAATGCCCTTTTCTGATTGAGTTGATATGGTTTGACTCTAATGCAAATTAAAAATTGATAACCGTACGTCAAGTTAGCATGATGATTTTTTATTAAGTAAAATTATTGTATTTTAAATTTTGGATATTTTTTTTATAACGCTATTATAAATGAATGGGTTGCCAACCTTGGTTAGTGCTAATGGAAACTATTATACCGCACTATATCCACTACGTTGCTCTTTAAATACAATTAAATTATATAAACAGGATGACCCAAAAAACATTTACCCGAATTGTTTTACTATAAAATTAAACGAAATAAACTAATTTGTTTTAATGTTTATTTGGACTTTTTAGTGTTCTCCATTAGTTTTTGAATATTATATTTATATATAAAGTGGGTCATGGCATTGTTGATGATTATTTGGGCTCTTTTTACCTAATATTCAACCTTTCTGGGGAGAACTTTGGGCAGTACGTTCTCGCACTCTTGGCGGATATTCCTTTTGCGAGCTTCCAGAGTCTATAGCTTGTTTGCATAGGCCCTTGACTTTAAAAACTCCCATATAAAAATGTCTGGAGCAGTTTAATCGGGTGATCTGGCTGCCCACTGCAAATCGCAAAAACGAAACATTAGGCCATCCGGAAATGCAACATTCAAAATGTCCATTGTCGTGATCTTGGATCTGTATCGCTCACCAGTCACAGTAACCGCGAGCTCGCAGAAATAAAGCCCGGTGGACACCTCCATTTAGATGATAATGAATCTCGTCACTCTCGAGTATTCCGCTTTATTGAGCAGTATAATGTCCTATGGCTTTTCAACGTCTATTATGTATTTGTTTACTTCACAAATATTAAAACAAAACTTACAACTGTCATCATTTTCAAAAGTTATTATATATTGAGTGTTGAAACAAATTAGAAAACCCGAAACAACACACAATTAGACTAACATCAACGAAATTTAACAAATCTATATTTATCTTATATAATTACTGTTTATGCTTTTAGTTTTAATTCTTATATTATAAACCAAAGCAGGCTGTTATGAAATATTTACAACTGTTAACGTTAAATGTTTGTTTTCAAAATTATAATTGAAAATATTGCCTAAACATTAACCTTTAACTATAGAGGTGAAATTCTTGGACATAGTCAGTGACGTGGGCACCCTATAATTTTACAAAAAAAAAAAAAATAACAAAAAGAAACTTCTTCATAATTATTAATCTTTAAAAAAAAGCCAATACATTTTTAAATTATAAAATTTTAATATTTTTTTTTATTAATTTCAAAAAACAGACACTTTATTTCACAAACTTTTTTAAATTACATAAAAATGTAAATAGAGGGTAAAATTTACCACCACCTCCACAGTTAAAGGTCAAATACAACATAAATCAATTTCCCTGAATAGAATGTGAAGTATAAACAGGCGAAATTTTAATTATTTAACGCACTACACTCAGAAAAAAGAGTTAGTAGAAAAATTTGTAAACGGTTTTCAATCCCACTTTACTAATTTTGTACTGATTTTTAGTAAAAAAATTATTATTTACCAAATCTTTTTGCTATTTACATTTTACAAATTACAGAATTTTTACAGAATATTTAAAAATTTTTGTTGCTAATTTCAGTAATCATTTTACAAATTTTTGAAAACCGATTTGCTAAAACTAGCAAAAAAAAATTACTAATTTTGAAAAAGTGGATATTGAAGGAAATGTTATTTCTAATAAATAAAACTTATACATACAAACATAAATTGCCCTAAAATGTTACATAGGTTTAAAAAAGGGATTGGAAGTGAAGATACCGACTCATGTCTAAAAAGAGAACATCCACTTAAAATAGCACTAAAATGGTTTTTTAGTTCTAAAAATCTGCCCTAAAACAATTAAAATTTAACCTTAAAAGTAAAAAAAAAATTAACTTTAATATTTTTCAAAACAGAAATTACCAAATTAAAACAAAATGATAAATTCGTTTGTTTTAAAAATTTTTAAGATTTTGAAGCATTTGATTTTTTTTTTTCATTTTGTATAAAATATTTTTTAAAAAATATAATCGAAATTTTTAATGCTCAATAAAAAAAAAATAAATTTAAAACTTTGTACTAATATTAATAATATTTAGTAATATTTTTTGCTGACTTTAGCAAACAGATTTTACATTCCACTTTACAAAAAGTCTACTAAAATTTAGTAGCGGCTACTAATTTTTCTACTAATATCATTGTAAGATTAGCAAAAAATACCGCTGGGCTCTCAAATTAGCAGAATTTCCCGTACTAACAGCAAAATTTTCAGTTGCTATTACAGACTTTTTTTGGTGAGTGTATAATAATAAAGAAATAGACCGATCCCCCGAACCTGAACAATATTTTTATAAAACATTTTATCGAGCAAACCCTTAAGAAGTTTCAATCTTACTTATATAAGGTTTTCATAAATATGATGAAGTTCTTCATGTGAGTGTTAATTAATGGATTAAAGTATTATAAATTTTGTTTTAAATGACTTGTTTAAAAATAACTGATTCTTCTATTTTTATTAATGTATGTATTTAAGTGGTTTTGTCTTTTAACAATAATTTGACAGACTTGTTTTTGAATTGATTTGTATTGTGTTCAATATTTTTTTTAAATGGTATTTAAATAATTTATTTCATAAATTAACATTTAGATTAATTAAATTAATGTATGCGAAATTGTGGACAAATTGGGTGTATGTATACATATATTACTCACAGTTATTGTTATATAATACGATAGTTTATAATTAACTGATTGCAATCAATCAAAAAATCTCTATGTAAGTTTCTCGCCCTCTGTTACAGCATCTTATGGCCAGAAAACATACCATTTTTTAAGAAGAACTAAAGAAAAATTTTTAAAATTGAAGTTTATATTTTATAGTTGATCTTTTTAATACTTATATGTATGAAAATGTATTTTTAGTTTGACTCGAGATCATAGGAAAAAAAAAAAAAAATTTTCATTTGAAAAAAAAACTTTTCCTATGATTTCGAGTCAAACTAAAAATACATTTTCAAAAATTTTTAAATTTAATCAACGAGTTACAGACTTCAAGGGATTTCAATTCACTCATCCTCTTATATGCCAACGGGGTTTGGTAAAAAACTGTTAATAGTGCTTTTTAATGCATATTTTTCAATATAAATAACTAATAAATGCATAAATAATGCAGATAATATAATTAAAAACACAAATAAACCATATAATTTTATTAAAACAGCTTAAAAACATAAAAATAAATAAAACTTAAACAGTTAACACCAGTGCTGCCATTAAATATTTGTCATCCCCAAAAGTCCCCAAATTTCTTATTTTATGTTCCCCAAAAATACACAAAATGTATTTTCTGTAAAAAAAAAAATCATATAAACTACATTAATTAATTTAAAATACAACATATCTTTTTTTTAATATAAGTCATTTGTATCGATAAGTTATAGATTTTAATTCATTTGATTTGTACTTATAATAAATTTAAAAGCAAAAAGAACACTTTATTTTAATTCAGGTTTAGGTTAGTATGGGATGGGATAAAAAAGAAGAATTCCGATTCTACCGACTAATGCCCAAAAATAGGACATACACTTGGGCTTATTGTGCGCTCCAATGTAGGTTCGATCAGATCACTCCTTTACCTTAAACACTCTTTAGACCGAAATTAAATTAAATTTGTTCCTACACAAATGCCAAAAACACACATTTTTATACACTCACCAAAAAAGGTATGTAATGGCAACTGAAAATTTTGCTGTTATTACAGGAACTTTTGCTAATTTGAGCCCAGCGGTATTTTTGTGCTAATCTTAGCAACACATGTCTGTTGACGTGTAGTACAATGAAAATTGTAGAAAAATTAGTAGCCGCTACTAAATTTTAGTAAACTTTTTGTAAAATGGAATTTAAAATCGGTTTGCTAAAATGAGCAAAAAAATTTACTAAATATTCTTAATATTACTACAATCAAATTAGTATACAAATTAGTAGGCGCTACTAAATTTTATTAAATTGCTGTAAACTCAATGAATTGTAAAATATAGCAAAATTGAAATTTATAAAAAAAAATATTAAAATGCACAAATTAACTCAATTATTTTTAGATACACTTGTTACACTTTAAAGCTGCTAATTTCTTTTGAAATTGCCTTACGAATTCAAATATACGTACAAATTTTTATGTATTTTATCGAACATTTTTTTATTTTTTTCAAAAAAATATTTTAGAAAAAATTTAAAAAAATTCAAAGGTTTAAAAAATAGTTAAAACATAAACGAATTTCTCATTTTGTTTGAATTTGCTAATTTTTGTTTTGAAAAATATTTTTAGTAAATTTTTGGATTTTAATTAAGGTCAATTTTTAATTGTTTTAAAGGTCTGATTTTTAGAACTAAAAAAGTTTTTAGTGCTATTTTAAGTAGATGTCCTATTTTTGGGCATGATTCGGTTGTGAAAAGTATCTTCACTTTTTTCAATTTAAGTTTTTAGGTGTATATTTTAATTAGAAATAACATTTCCTTCAATATCCACTTTTTTTAAAATTAGTATTTTTTTGTTGCTTATTGTAGCAAATCGGTTTTCAAAAATTTGTAAAATGATTTCTGAAGTTCGTAAATATTCTGTAAAAGTTTTGTAGTTTGTAAAATGTAAATAGCAAAAAAAAATTACTAAATAATATTTTTTTTTACTAAAAATGCGTACAAAACTAGTAAAGTGGGATTGAAAACCGTTTACAAATTTTTCTACTAATTTTTTTTCTTAGTGTAGATTAAAAATATTTACTCGTACTGTTACCATCAATTATAAACATGTATAAAATATTAAAAGTTTAACAGGATTAGAAAAATAATAAAAAAAAATAAAAAAAAATCATTCTATTTATTTTTGGATTTATTTTTTTTATAATTTTATCTAAATATTATACCTACTCGCTAATAGAATGTAAAATAAAAAATTTTAATTTTGCAAAAATGCAATTTCTGGAATTAAATTAAACTAAATCAAAAACGGATTAATCTATTTTTTAATCCTTTTTGGTTTTAGTTTATATTAATTTGTGTGTGCACTTTCGAAAAATTTTATTTTTGCTTTTAAATATAATTGAAATATTATTTTTTTCAAATTGAAAAATAAAATATGCAATTTTAACGAAATAAAAAAAATCCTTATATAAATCAGGTGATTAAAAAACAGGCCTTTTGTTAATATTTTATTCCCCTAAATTCTGGCGCGAAATTACGGCATTCGTGATTGAATGAAATCGTTCGAAAACTGTTTTTTTTTGATAAGTAAATACAATAATACTAATAATGAAAACACCAACTTTAACTTTAATTTAAAATCTAGCACCGAACTATCCCGATAGACAAAATTCCATTTAAAGATTTTATTTTCAGAAATAAAAAACTAATTTCTATCAAAAAATTACAATCACGAAAGCCGTAATTCGACCACACTTGTCATCCTCAATAAATTCGCGGATCCCCAAAGGGAAATTTTTATACTCATTCACTTAAAAAAATCCCCAATTTGGGGATAACTCCCATAAACAGACAACACTGGTAAACATTATTTTATACCAAAATCGTCAAAGTCTCATTATAGTTTTTAGAAAAATAGCATTTACATGAAATAGTATTTCATTTAAAAACCGGTCTACTTAATTTTCATTTAAACCAAATGGCTTGTTATTTATTTTTAAATATTGTTTAAGCAACTGACACATACGTAAGAAACAAATGATTAATTAGTAAAAATAAATGTTAAAATTTTACCTACCAATTCCTTAAACAATAAATGATTTTATCATTTATTTAAAATTCTTTCTGGTTTTGCATTTTTTGTTTTTAATCTACAAAATGTGTGTATACACATAGAGGAAGAATAGTATAGAGATTGCAATGCCGGCAGCGGCCAAATAAATTTTTATAAAAAATACAAAGGTTCGGAAGCTGATAGAAAACAGGGGAAAATTGAGCAAATTTCCCTGATTTTTGCAAAAATTTTACCATATTGCCCTGCTTTTCAAACCTTTTTTCAAATCCAATTGAAAAATCTGCTCAAAACTAAATGGATTTGCAAAGAAAATCAATTGGAATCGCAAAAAAAAACCAATTTGAAAAGAGCCAAACCTTTGTAATTTGACCATATAAAACTAAGAGAACGTTTTTTACTACGTGAGCGACATCGACATGAAACATACAGCAAACAAAATTTAAATTTGAAACAACTGTAACGGACACAAATAAACCACAAATTTCCGTTTTGTGGGTAAATTTTTATTAAATTTCAAACAAATGGAAAAAAAATAAAACTGAAAAAATCGGTAAATGACAATATATCATTTCGAATAAATGTAAAAAAGTTAAAACAGATATTTCTTTGAAAAATATATGTATGTTCCTTTATTTTTAAATGAGTGTAGAATTGACGTTGAAGTCAATGAGTCAAAAAGAGACAACCATATGGAGATATGTACGTCACGTATGGCTAAATGGCTCATTAAGGCAAATATTTAAAGCAAAAATTTCTCATACGTATATAGAACGTAACGAATCAGTATCTACAAGTAAATAATACCTAAAAATATTTACGCATCAAAAAAAGTAGTATTGGACCATGTATATAATATACTTTGCTTGATAGATAAATATTGATATAGGTACATTTCAAAATATTTTTTTTTTTGATTTCGGTGAGGCTAAGTGCGAAGAAGGGGGTTACTACATGAGCGATAGAAAAATTAAACATATTATTTTTTCTACATTAATCTTGTCGTCGCTAGTGTTCGAACTCGCAACCTTCTGCAAAAAATTAACTAGAATTTAGAAAAATTAATTTATTTGGAGATAAAATTTAAAGGATAACGACACTTTTTACCAAAATTTAATAAAATTTTCCTTGAAATTTAGAAGCAATTTTACTTCAAATTTTGTCCAAATTTCTAAATTATAGGAAAATGTTACTATTAACAACTAAAATTTTATTAGAAAACAGTAAAATTCCTCCTAATTAGTTCATATAGTATCTTAAATTTTACTCTTAGTTAGGAAATGTTTCCTTGCTTTTAAGAAAAATTTTAAGTTCGTAAGATCATTTTTATACCCTCCACCATATATGGTGAGGTTATATATCAGTTTGTCATTCCGTTTGTAATATGTCGAAATATAGGTTTAAGACCCCACAAAGTATATATATTCGTGATCCTTATGCAATTTTAAGTCGATTTAGCGATGTCCGTCTGTCTGTCTGTTGAAATGGCGATCACGACGCGAAGACGCAAGCGGGGATGCCTATTTTTACCCAGATTATTGAACATCCTCCCGAGCAGTTTGGTATTTAAAATGAGCGAAATCGGTTTAGCGGTTCAAAAGTTATGAGTGAAAATGTGAAGGTACCTCTAAATTTTCCATACAAATTTGTACAATTTTTCTGTATCTATTTTTTTTTTCTGTTAAGTAAGTAAAAATGTTATTAAGTCTTCTTCTTGTTCGATTACATTTATTGTCTTACATACTATGAGAATAATATCATTTTAGTAATAACTAAGTTAACGTAAAAAGCAACATAGTTAAAGTCGCTAACAGAGCAGACCTCTGTAAATAACATTACTAAACCTAATTAAATAACTTTACTAAAAGTAAATAACAAAAGTTATGTTACATAAATTGACAAAACATATTCATATTACAGTTCATCCAAAATTTATTATATACGTATATCATCTTCAGCCCCTATGATTGCTGGAGGCTGGGCTCATATAGAATGATATAAGGTCCAGAGGAGCTGGATCGTCGTTAATACGTCCATTAATTATACCGACAGAAGAAAGATATGTAGATCCAGCCCAGATGGTGTTTTTCTCGCTTTCGTATATTTAGCTGACAAGAATATTATCGTGTAGCGCAAGTTTCTCAACAAATCTGGCTTGCAACGACATGGCGTACCTACAGAAGGGTAGAACATAGCGCATTTTCAAAGACGTATTTGAAAATAGTTTTATGAAATTTTCATAATTTTTTCCGATGCATTTTCTTAGGATTTTCCGTTCAGTTCTTTGGCTACTATAGGAGATATAGTAAACCAGATTGAGTTTTTCTGCTAAGCTTCGTTGGTTTTTCGTTTCATTCCTTAAAATTTATTTTTTGTTTTTGTAACCAAAGACATTTTTATCTAAAGAAAGAGCAAAATATATAATTGGTTTAGTGCCGCTACTTTTGAATAGGTGGCACTGAATTAACTAAAACAATACCCTGCCCCACGGCTAGGTCCAAAGAAATTTATATATAAAGAAAGAGAAAAATACATAATTGCTTTAGTGCCGCTACTTTTGAATAGGTGACGCAGAATCACAGTAACATTTTACCCTGCCCCGTGGCGATATAGCCTTGGATTAGGCTTTCAATTAATTGATTTACCAAAAATATTAAATTAACTACATACTTTAAATTATAATATATTCAGATGTTGCTAGTAGACTTATTACATAATTTTAAAGTCAATTTTTCAAATGTTTGACGTAATAAAAGCATTTGTTTCACATTTTTTTGTCAAAAAAGAAATTTTTATAGAGGAAAATTGTATTTTTTTATTCCATTTGTATTTTTGAGAATTGAGGGATTGGCAAATGTATATTTATGTTAATATTTTCTTTTATAAAAAAATACACATGAATAAAGTGCAATATTGTGCTCTTAAACATCTAAATGAATGTTGATTTGAAAAATTAAGGAATAATATGCACATAAAACATATGTGTTTTATAGTTTTTGGCAAATATTCATTTATGTTACGATTAAAATAGAAAATCAATAATACTCTACTGCATATTGTAGCACAATGGTGCTAATGGAGACTAGCTCTGCAGCAAAATATGCCTAATGGAGAGAATTCACCTTTTGATAGGCCATCTATTGACAAATAGCTACAACTCATGTTCTTTCTTTAACAAATTAATTTCTTTGCTGTATTCTCTCCATTAGACAAACACACTTTAATTTTTAAAGAAAGAACATTCGTTGCAACTATTAATCAATACGTGGCGCATCAGAAAGTGTATTCTCTCCATTAGGCATATTCAGCTGCAGAGCTAGTCACCATTAGCCGGAAAAAAATTGAGTATTTGACAAAAACTATGCTTTAAAATGTGTTTTTGGTGCAGTTCATGGTTAAAAAAACTAGTGAAAATGTAAAGGTGCCTCTAAATTGCCCATACAAATTTAGTACAATTTAATAGTAGCGACTGGTACATAACATATTTTCTCATTTTTTTCACCAGTCGCTTAGCAGTAAATATCTTGTATTCACCTCAAATATTTTTTCACCACTAAAATTTTTTTCACCACAAACAATTTTTTTACCTTAAAATTTTTTTTCACCTCTAATTTTTTTTCCGCCAAAAAAGTTCTTTTCACATCTAAAAAAGTTTTTCACCTACATAATTTTACTTCAAAAATTTTTTTTATATTATTTGTATCTAAACAGAAGGGAACATCTTTTTAGGATATTGGTGGAGGATTCGGCACAGCCGAATTTAGACCTTTTTTACTTGTTTTTACTAAAATTAAGGAATTAACTCCCTAAGAATAAGAAAATATTTTCTAACATCAAGTTAAATAGCATGATATCCTGAAACGTAAAAAATTGTGACAAAGTCACATCCTTTCCGTAGTTAATTATTAATGGTTCTGCTTGAGAGAACTACAAAAATGGAACGCCCTAAGTGACACACGGTATCTATGGGTTTCTGTGTTTTCTTAAATTAACTTATTTAAGGAAATTGTTGCAAAAATACAAAATATCAGAGTTACATTTCTAGATATTATTGGAAAATGGAAAAATGTCATAAGTTTATTTTGTTACATTTTTAGCTTAAACTTTAATTGGCATCTACAAATTTTGGCTGTTTTTATTATTAAGTGAAAAAAAAGGTTTTTATGCCTTTGATAAATATAAAGTTTAATAGGCGCAACGTCAATTAAAGGAAAGCCATTATGCCGTAATGTATAAAATGTGCTAGCGATATTTTGTATTATAGTCAGCATACAAAATTATTACATAAGAGCGCAAATTCGAAATTTTTTACCTTTTGCTAACAAAATTTTAAAATATATTTTAAGCTTCAATTTTTAAGACTGTTAAGATTAGAGATAGGCACGAACCAAAAATTACAATCATGCACGATAAAAATTTGTAATGGTAACTTTAATTTGTTTCCTTTAATAATATTTTTTTTATATTAATCATATAATTACAAATTACATCCTAATACCCTAACCGAGCACTAGCAACAAAGGCCATCGGCTACGTTGAAGCGAAAACAGACCAGAGCCTCTGGGGTGAATCGAACACACGACCCCCACACTGATAAGCTAGCACGCTATCAACTATACCAGGGCGCTCAACAATATTTTTTTCTTTAGAATTAGGAAAATTAACTCCTTTGATTTTATTTTTTTTAAATAGTGAAAATAAGAAACGTTTTCCAACAGAAACAAAATTTTTCCTCGATTTACTCAAGTTTTGTTTAATTTATTTAAAGAAATTTTTAGGAAAAAATCCTATACCTAAGTTTATTATTTCCTAAAAATTAGAAAACTTTTACTTGAAAAAAAAAAAAATATTTTTATTAAAATTTTTAAATTTATCGGAACTAAAATGCATGAAAATTTTCCCTAAAAATAGTTTATCAGTTTCTAACACCAAATAAATTTTTATTAATACATAGGAAAAAGTTTATTACTTTTTATTTTTATTCGCCTGAAATAATTTAAAAAAAAAAAACAATTCTTAAAAATTAGAAAGTGTTAGACTGAACTAATTTTTAGAAAACAATTCTTAAAAGTTAGAAAGTGGTAGACTTCAAACTGAATTTAGAAATGGCTTTCTAAAATTTAGTTAATTTTATTACTCGCGAAAAAACAAATGAATACACATTAAGTTCAAATACTTTCTCATTTTAAGTTGGAGACATTTTTAAACTAAATGGGAGTATATTATGTTCTATTTTTTATTTGAACTAAATTTAGTTTTATTACATTTAAATATGAAATTTTCTTAATACTAAGATATTTTTCTCAAAAATTAATAAATTTTTACCAAATAAAGATGTTTTTTTTTCTAAAATCAAGAAATATTACTTAGTGAAGATATGAACTATTTCTAAGTAAATAAACTATTTCGTTTTTACACAAACATATGAATTTTTATTAATTTTAAGCAAATTTTTCAAAGTTAAAATAAAATTTGACCTTAATTTTGGAACATTTTTAAACTATTTTAAAGGATTTTTTTTTTTTCAATTCTCTCTCTATTACACCACAATTCCCTTAATTTTGATAAAAGTTATATTTTCTCTATTATAATCATTGTAAAGTATACATAAATTTTAAATATGTAATATCCTTTATTCATGTTTAAGAAATACATAAATCTAATTATACAAAAGCCCTATGCAAGGTGACTAAAGAGTTTAATGTTTCTTAAAAAATTATTTTTTATTCTTTAATTTCATAGAAATTTAGTGTCGACCCGGATTAAGAACGCGACTTACAACGATTGTCGCTATGAAAGAAAATGCGCCGCCCAAATAACGACGATGACCGCAAAAAACGTCATATTTATTTTAGCTTTAAGTGTATTGTAGAGATCTTTTCTGCTCAATATCTTGCTTGGTTTTTATATACAAATTTTATAAAAACAATTTAAAAAAATTTCTCATTTTAATAAAAATTTAGAATCGAACATACTAAGTTGGTTTAGGAGGGACGTTCTAAAATTTGGGAAAAATTAACTTTCTAAACATAATCTCTTTTTAGCTCGATACTATACACTTTACCCTGCGATATTCAATAGCATGGATACCCTGTTTATAGCAAAAACTTTCTGGGTCCTTAAAAAGCCATCAACCACAAATATTTTACCACCGAGCCATTTTTCAGGTTTGGAAATTAAAAAAATCTGGAGGATAAGGTGCGTGATGAATCAATTCGAACTTTAATTCATAGATTTTGGCCAATTTTTTCCATGTGCCCAATTTTTTACATGTTTTCAAATTCACTGAGATCGTGTATATTTGATGGCTACAAAAAAAAAAAAAAACTAAAAACTTGTAACATACTTTTCGCCAAAGTAATTACTGCCAGCATCTATATGTCAGGTCGGCTAAGTTTGGGACCGCCCCGAATAATAAGCCTGATTGCGGTTATAGTTGTCGATGTTTTCAGTAAAAAGTCGTTATAAAAACAGTTTTTGCAAAATTCCACAAACAAGTTCACCTTTAAATAGCAATAGATTTGCCAACGGAGTTGTTTTTGGTTCTAAATTTCAAAATAAAAAATATCTTTTTGTATGAAGGTGTATTTTTCGACACCGGCAACCCCAACCACAATCAGGCCGATCATGTTTGTCATTCGTTAGTACAATAAGAGCTCATGAGACCCATAGAATATCTAGGTTATCTTTACTCATCATATGTTTTTTTTGAATGCAAAAATTTTTTAAATGAGGCAACATTGTTATAAAAAAACAAAAACGTCGTAAAAATAAAATAGAATCCATCTCACAACTACAAAGTTCCACGTATTTTATATGTCACGTTGTTATACTGTCACTTACGAATCTGAATTTAGTTGAACAAATTCGCATCCACCTAAAAATAATAAAATAAATTTTCTTACACGACAATATATTTACAGTAAAGTTTCAATGATTATTTTAAAAGAAACTCCGTAAAGTTGTTTTAAATAGAATAAATAGTTAAATTACAAATAAATATATATTCATTTTTTAACTTTTTCTACGAAAATTGCAAACTTTCTGATTTACTTAAAATATTCAGTTAAAATTTTCTTAAAAAACAAAGCAGTTGATATTTTATACTGAGTATCAAAATAAACGAATAAATCCATTATTTTAGTAAAAATAAACATACATAATACAATTCTTTTAACGTAGCATACGTTTAACGTAACGTAAGTTAATTTTTTAAAAATTTTCCAGACTAGACATTTTTGATTAAATTTAAAATAATTTAAAATATTTATTGACATATTTGTCTCCTTAATTTTTTGGTTCCTCTTTGGGTATCAACAATTGTACATCATGATTTTGTTTGGTCGCTAGATTTCCAAAATTTGCACTTGTAAGAACTTTTGATGCTAGTGTAGATGCGGGAGCTCCGGCTACACTCTGTGTCTGGGCTGATGTTGGTACCATTGTTGTTATTAATAATTTTGGTGGTATCATTATTTGTCCAGTTGATGTAATATTTTGTGCATTATTTGTTGTAAATACATGTGGTGATGTCGTTGGTCTTTGTTGTATTTGAAAATGTTGTTGTGGATGATGGTACAGCGGCTGCTGTTGCTGCTGATGTTGTTGCTGCTGCTGTTGTTGTTGCTGTTGTTGCATTTTTTGATTTTGTTCAAATATATTCAAAAATTTATCAGCTATAGTACGTTCAAATTGTAAACGTTCACGTTCGATGGCTAAACGTTCAGACTGTAATTCATTTGAATCTTCCTGGGCTTTTAAAAGTTTTAATAATGTCGTTTTAATGCCTTAAATGAATGTGAAGAAAATTAAATGGAAAATAATTTACTAAAATTAATATATTTTTATAATTAAAAATATCAGTTATCAGAACTATTTTCAAAAAAACTACCAACCAAATTTAAATAAATTTAAAAATTACCACCCCTGTTCTGAGTTCAGAAAAATTTTAATTAGATTGATTTTGCAAAATTACATGGAATTAAAAATTTCGAAAATTTGCTTTATCATAAAAATTTATACAGAAAAAAGTATCATAAAATTTTAAGTAATTAAAAATATTTGTTATAATTTAAATTCTGTGTACAAATCTTTCATAGAATATTTTTGTAAATACAAAAAAATAAATTAAAAAGGCACCAACCAATGGAATTGTAAATACAAAAAACTTTTTGTTATTTTTTTGTAACTGCAATTTTATTTCAAAGAATTTTTATATAAAAAATAACAATAAGTCCGTTTGTGTACTTTTCCAGGAAAGTTTAGTAAAAATTTCTCAGTAACAAAATTACAGAGAGTAAGACAAAATTTAATCCCCAGCAAAACCACACATTACCAAATAATGGGTAAAATAATGTATAGCCATAGGGGCCGATGGATTACTTTACACCTTACTTCATTGATAAATTTTACAGGCGATGAGCCTCAAAGTAATGTATATACCCATTACTTTAGAGGTGATAATGTAAGGGGTTACTTATGTGGTTACGAGAATGGAAAAAGTAATGTGTCTAAAAATAGTTTTTAAAAAAGAGGAATTTTTATTAAATAAAATTATTACAAATATTTTATACGTTATTAAAAATAATGTGGTAATGATGGGAATCGAATTAGGGAACTCTGGTTGCCAGCCTAGAACTCTACCCACTGAGCTATCGACACATATAGTATTTGATTGCTTTAAACTTAAATGAATTATTGCGCTTCGTTTTTTCGCTAGTGTTGTCAAAACAAACATACATTACCCTTTTGCTTACAAAAAAACATAAAGTTATGTATCTAAAAATAGATTTTCAAAAATATTTCAATTAGAGTATTCAAAAACCGAAACCGAAAACCGGTCAACCGGTTTCTTTATTTTTAAAAACCGATCGGTTTCGAATATTTTGTAAATTCGAAGAAAACCGAAAACCAGTCTTTTTTTTTTCGGTTAACCGGTTTTTTTAATTACATTACCAACTGGGTTACTTGGTCTCTTTTATTTTTTCCGAACACTTTTATAATCTTTTGTTTGGTTATGAAGATTTAGATGTAAGCCTGATAGATCCCGATGAAGACTTTACGTTGGATATTCCAAATTCAAATAGTTTAATTTCTGATCTAAATAACACAATAAACAGTATTCAAAATCCTAAAAAAGAGACTGTACAAAATCATTCATCATTATATGATGATTTCATATATCTTGATAAATGCAACAAAAGAACTGAAAAGTTGGAAAATTTTTATAGTTGTCTTTTGACATATGTAAATTTTGTACATTATTTGATCTTTCGACCCTGGTCGTTCGGGTCGAAAGTGTGCACTCCCTCTAGCGCTGATCCTTACAATTTTTTCCATTGAATAAAATAAATTAGTGTTTACTATTCGTTAGTAACATTAAAAATTATGATCTTGAGCCTGATAAAAAATTATAAATATATAATTTAACAATTTGTGCTTCGAGAATCGAGGATGATTGCCAAAGGGTATTCTATAAATAGATGGAAAAAGCTCATTCGTACGGGTAATCATTCACTAATGAAAAAAAATTTAATTTCACATAGTCATTTTCCTTAGAGTGTGTGATATAAATGCCTGTTCAAAACCATGAGTTATTTGTGTTGGGTGGTTCAGAAGAAGGCTGAAGATGACCTGGTCGTTCGGGTCGAAAGTGTGCACTCCCTCTAGCCCTGATCCTTACAATGTTTTCCATTGAATAAAATAAATTAGTGTTCACTATTCGTTAGTAACATTAAAAATTATGATCTTGAGCCTGATAAAAAATTATAAATATATAAGTTGTCTTTTGACTATTTGTCCAACATCTACTATTAGTGAAAGCGTATTTTCCACTTCTAGCTTTATCAAAAGCAAACAAAAAATTCGTCTTAAAACGCAACATTTAAATTGCATATTATTTCTTAAATATTATTTTAGAAGTGAAAATGGATTTTCTTTTTACATATTTAAAATGTAATATTAAAAAAACTTTTTAATGCCAAACGTTTTAAACGTTCAAATTACTAACGTTCCTATTCATTTGATATGAATATAGTTTTATAATATTAATTTTTAAGATATTATATTAAAAAATATTAAAACCAATAAATAAAATTTTGAAATTAAATACAATAAAAAAATTAAATTTAAATGAATATATGAATGTATTTTTTTATTTTTATTACTTTATATATTAATTTTCCTTTTTTTTTTGTTTGTGATAAATACAATTAAAAAATTATATAAGCTTTTTATTCAAATTAAAAAAAAAAACCCGAAAAAACCGGTCGACGGTTTTTTTTGCAAAAACCGAAACCGAAACCGGTTTTTTTAAAATTCGATTTTTCGAAGAAAACCGAAACCGGTTTTTTCAAAAGGCCGGTTTTTTGAATACTCTAATTTCAATTATTACTTTACATTTACATATCATATATTACGTAATCAATAATCAGTTACTTATTACTTTATGCTTGCAAATAATGAAAAAGATAACGAGATATCATTGCAAGATAACGCATGAGAATATCGCACACAATACCAAAGTTTTGCTGGGAAGCTGATATTTAGATATTTTTTTTTACTTTTATAAAAAAAAAAATATTTAATGTTTTTAGGCAAATTCTTGATTTTTCAATTATATTTTTTTCAATCAGGTGTTTTGTTTTACTTACAAATTCTTAGTGACAAAAATTTATCCAGTAAAAACCAGTAAGTTCTTTTGCATCAAACTGTCACTTTACTGTATATTTTTGAGGTCTCCTCACTGAGTATTTGTGTAAACAGTCGCCTTCCAGTAAAAACTTTTACAAATTTCTACGAATTTATGCAAATTTTTGAGTTCCTAAACACACTAAATTTGCAAACATTTCCAACAAAAAATTTTTAGAAATTGAATTTGAATTTTTAATTACTTAAAATTTTGTGATATTTTTTCTGTGTTAGACAATTTTTAAAATATTTATTTTCACTAAACATCTACTCCCCAAAATGAAACGCAAAAAAGTATTCGGATGTGAATCACAGAGCAGCACAAAAATCGAAATGATTTACTTTAGAATTTGTTTATGTGGATTCGGGTCTCAGAACAGCGTCGAACATTGGTTTTATTTTCTTTCACAAACCGTCAGCTTATTTATTATTGATTTGACCCAACAACCATTTTCGAAAAACTTCAGTTAGAAATAGATTAATATAAAGTTAATATCTTCTTACCGATTCCGAAACCCGTTTTTCTCGATATCTTCAATGAGATATCCATAATAGACTTTGCATACACAAATTTAAACTTTCTTTATCGTTTTTCTCGATAATGACTTTTTGGCGTATGGGTCAAACCAACACTAAGCTGCCGAAATATCTAGGTAAAGTTAACATATTGACGCAATTCTGCGGAAACAAGTCGGGTTCAAATCCGAAAACGGCACGCTGGCTTTAAGCAAGCGTAGTCAGACCAATAAAGACTTATGCGACAATAGTATGGTGTACCACAATGCAAAGAAAGTGCTTCGGATAGGAGAGATAGATACTGAGAGACTTTTACAACTAGGTGAAAAGGAACTTGGCAAGATAGTTAGGATTTTCAACGGGCATCCAACGCAGATGGAACACTTATTCCGAATGGCAAGGATTAGAGTTCAACACTTATCTACCTACAATATTCCAACTTTGTGACCTTTGTGGAGTTGAGAAATGTCAATACTTTAGAATTCTCGATAATACATAATACTTTTCAACTATTAACTCAATACTTTTTAAATTCGTACAAAACTGGAATGTATTTTCATAACCAAAAAACTCCCTTGTATTCTCATAGTGGTTTTTATGTCAAAATTGCGCAGATTTTGAGATACCCGCTTTTCCTGATATTAGCAATTTTTCTTTAAACTTGTTTGTGTATATGCAGTTAAAAAGACGTCAAAGGCACTTTAAAATAATTTAAAGTCATTTTTATTAAATTATTATTTCTATTAAAAACGTCTAACAAATGCAGTAGAAATATTTAACATCTTCGCAAATATAACTGACAATTTTTTACTACAAACATTTTGAAAAACTGAAAATAAACAACTGTTTTTATACAGATAATTTTTTCGATATTTCAATTACAAAAAAAAAAACATTTCAGTTACAAAAACAAATTCTAATACCTACATTCAACTTAAAATTCGAAACGTTACTTGACTTATTACGTTTTTATGCATTGGAAATGTAATAAAATATTCAGATTTATTTATAATTGAATTTTATTAACAATAGGTCTGTACGAGATAATTTTGGGTAAAGTCTGGTAAAATGAGAGTAAGCAAAAAATTCTCTCACAAAAGCATTAAAATGCCCAAAATACCGCGAACTTACAAAACCACATTTCATACCCAGAAATAAACGTCAAATTTATTCATATAAAAACAGCTTAATTAATAAATAAATAAATGGCAAATAACTTCTCGTATTTACATTTTCAAATGTATTTTTCAGTATATAGACGAAAAAGTTCTTTATAGTAAATTTTTTATTTAACTTTAATTTTTTACAAATGCAAAACAGCTGATTTATTGGCAGCAAGTGATGATTTGTCAGTTTTACCATTTTACCCAAACAAAAAGTACGAGTAAGTTCTGGTAAAAAGAGAAACACAATAACTCTGTCATGAACGCTCTCATTTACCCAATTTTTGTTAAAAGAAACGCTTTCTGGTAAGATTGGCTACCCGCGTGCACCCGCGGTAACGTACGTCGAGTCGAACACACCTAATATTTGATCAATATTTGATAAACTAAAAAAGAATATTAAAAAACTAAACAAAGTTTTTTTACTCTTTAAATAACTAACACATATAACTGTTTACTGCAAAAATACTGCTTTCATAGTTGTTAAAATGTTAAAAATAACTGATTTAAGCAACTGTTACGAAATACACAACTTTTCATTGTAGTTTTTGCATTTTTCCATACAAAAACAACTGTATTAACAGTTAAAAACAACAACTACTTATTACTACACAAAAAAACTGTCACTTTTAAACTTTTTTATGTATACGACCAAATATTCTAATGAATTGCAAATTTTTCTATTAGAACGCTTCTTATTAAAAAAAATTTCTTATTTTGGAAACATCTTTTAAATGTAAGAAAAATCTTTGTATAAATATATGAAAATTTTTTTTCAAAGAAGTGTTTTAGAATCTATCAGCTTTGAAATCTATAGAAAAACATGAAAAAATACATTAAATTCGGCTTTAGCGATTTTTGTTTTTTGTATCCTTCACTCAGAAATGAAGCTTCATCATATTTATGAAAAACTTCATATCGACAGAAGTCGATTGTGAAGAGGATCTTTATTTCCAATTCGCCTTTTTCAACCTAGCATTATCTATTTTAAAATTTGATTCGGACCTGGACCCTGGACCTATTGTCAAAATGTTTTAGTACTCCACAAGACTATAAAATGTGTCCGTTTTGCCTTTTGCTCTCAGTTTTTGGGATATTGGCCATTTTCCAAATTAATGTAATCTTACCTAACAGATCCCTCTTTTTGAATTGTTCTCTGTATTCCTGACGCGTCTCTGAACGTTTTGTTGATTCCTTGGATTTTAAAGGAGATGCTTGTTGTTTTTGTGATTTCATCTGTTGCTGCTTTTGTTGCTGTTGTGGTTGCTGCTGCTGTTGCTGCTGCTGTTGATGCGGCTGTTGATGAGGATTCTGCTGTTGTTGTTGCTGAAACTGTGTTGAATTTGGTATAATTTGCACATTCGTCTGATTTGTTGGTAGATTTATGTTGGAAGCCAGTGTTGACGAAACGGACGAAGTGGTTACCGGTGGTCCTCTATTTTGATCCGCTGTATTAACCAGTAAAAATTTCACACCATTTGCATTTGTTACTGTAGTTCTCGAACCGGATGCTGCCAACAGAGCATGTATATTGCCACCTAAACGAACTTGTCGAGAAGACATATTCGAATCGTTTGAAGATTTTGGTGGCATTTGTGGTGTCATTTGTGGTGACATCAGTATTGTGGGTGATACCACAGATATTTTCGATTGTGTGGGTATTGATGTACTAGATGAGGAAATTGTTGTGGCCACAGAATTTGTGGGCATGGCAAACTTTACAATAGTTTGGGTTGGTAGATTTTGAGTTTTTGCAGGTTGATTTAAAATATCCGCCAAATGTGTTAAAGTTTTTGACATTTGTGTAGTAGTTGAGGATCTTAAAATTATAAGAATATTAGTTGAATATAAATGGAAAGAAAATTTAATTGTTCCAACTTACTGCTGTTGCTTTCCAATATTTTCATATTCTTGATCGACATCTATAGGTTCAACTTTTGGTACCAATAAATTCTCATCTTCCGTTATATTGATGGTTTTATTCGTTACATCGGTTTTACCTGCAGTTAAAGGTTTAGTGGTCTTGGTATTTGTTTCATTGTCGCTATAGTCTTGAAATTCTTCTAATTCCATTTCCATTTTAATTGCCAACTCTTCCTCAGTTAATGTTTGATCTGTAACCGAGTTTATGTTATTAAATTGGTATAGTGTTCTTAAGATGCATTTACACGAGGGAGAAAAGCTGCTACAGATAGGGCAAAGAACACGTCTAAATAGCTCTCTACGCTATTTGGAATTAATTTTTGCTCTACGTACACTCTGTGAAAAAGCTTCATTAATATGAAAAACTTTCAAAAAAATGCAAAAAGTTAACATATTTTTTTGAAACCTTTGTTATACATAATGAAAATTTTTTGAAACACATATTAGACAAGATTTATGATATACGATTTATGATTTACGGTTTACGAAAAAAAAAACAAAAAGTGTGCGCTTAGATATTATTGTCTGGTCTGTGATCGTATAATTGAATTTTCGAAAACACTACGTTTTGACTTCGTTTTGGTGCATCCGTTTCTGTATCGTCATATACGGACTTCCTCGAATTTCATTAGTTTTTCTTCCGTTGATTTTGAATTCGTTTTGGTGTCAAAAACGAGTAATTGAAACATGTCTGTGATCATTATACGGGTCGCCCGTTAAAGTTTTGAACAGATACACCGGAAATAAATTTAATTTGAGGTATTATTAATGAAATTTAAAACAAGTTTTACGGTGATGTGCGCAAATTTATGCAATTTTGCAAATAAAAATATTGTCTGGCAATTCATAATAGATTTTGTTAAAAAATGTGCAAATTTGCGTTGTATGCTACATCATTTCGAAAACGCCACTAATTAAACCAAAATAAAAATGTTGTTTTATTTTTTTATGATATTCAATGGGCCATAACCGCAGTGATGGATAGAGATGCTAGTTATGCAGGAGATGAATATTTCATTTAATTAAATTTGTAAAAGTTTTATTTTAGTATTTTATTTTATTACATATCTAAATAAATAAATTTAAAAAAAAAAAAACTATAATTTTTTATTCAAAATTAAAAATTTAGTCATTTACATAAATCCGTTTTTTGTTGAAAAAACAGTAGGAATACGGATCCGTAAACGGTCCGCCATTGACGGACTTTCAACGGACAACTCCGTTTTTCATCCGATATCAGGTCCGTAAACGGTCCGTCTTTGAAGGTTTTTAAACGGATTCGAATTAGTTTCGATGTTACTTAAAATCCGTTTTCTGGTCCATATACGGATACAGAAAACGGTACGTAAATGGAGTTGGATTCCGTTTATGACGGACCGTAAACGGAACGTATTGTTTGTTGGGAAAGAATTAATGACAAATTATGAAACAATTTCATTAATATTATAAAACTTTTTTTCACTGAGTATATTTGTAAGTGCCTATCGTGTAAATGTGCCTTTAATGTAATAGTTTCCATTACTTACCGTTTTCATTTTGAGGTTTTTCACTCTTAGAGGATTTATCACTATTATCTTTCATATTTTGCAGAGCAGCTAAAGTCACATCATCAATTTCTAATTCTAATTCAGCATCTGGTTCTATACAATCAGCTTCAATTGAACTATTACTTTTTGTAGAATCAGTACTGGGTACAGCTAAGATATCAGCTATATCTTCATCGCTATCAGATATTGAATTACCTGAAAAAATTGTAAAATAACAGTTTGGAAACAGTCTCAACACAGTATTATACAAATATTTTTTACCCACCCTCTTCTTCTGCTTTGCGCTTGCGTTCTTTACGCTTTTCTTGTTCCTGTTCCAACAGATATTTCAATGAAGGTGCGGGCACTTCATTTGGACGTACACTAAAAATTGGCCGGGTCATAATTGCATCCATTTCAGCATAATGACGCCAAGAAGGATCTAAACCTTTGCATGATTCCATTTCTTTCTTTAAACGGTTATAAAAACATTTCATATTCTTTATGCGTGTAGTAATTTCTTCCGGTGACCGACAATAACCATACTCCTCCATTTTGGCAGAGAGTTGGGATATTACCAAATGTTTTTTGTGAGTAGTAATAAGTTCACGTTGTACTTTTGGATCTCCCCATAGTTGTATTAGAAGCTTAGTTTCATCAGTATCGAAATTGGGATTACGATAAACCGGACAATTTCTTTTCGATTTACCAGGACCATTTAAGACACGATTTTTTGAGACCCAAGGATCACCCGGCCGACGTTTTCCTTTTAAACGAGTACTGGATTTTAAGGTAGCACTCATTTCTTAACTTTTTTGTAACTAGCTAAAGACGGTGGAAAAAATCAATAATTGTTTGTTATTGCTTTTAATTTGTTTACCACTTTTTTAGAAAATATCTGCAATAAATAAAACACATACAGTGTAAATACTCAATAACAACTAATGTATAAAACGGGGCATATGTTCAAAACACGTTATTATTATCATAAACATTATGCGTGTAGCCAAGATATGATTAACTTGCTACTAAAACACTTTTTCTTTAGAACATTTTAAACATCAAAAGTACCAAAGTACTAAAGGCACTTTAGCCAGAACTTCAAAAGACTGTAACTCTATTTTTTCTTTGATTTTATTTGCTACACTATGAACCATCAATTTTATTTTATATTTTAATTATAATTTAGTTTTAGGCATTTTATATAGATTTATTTTTTTTTTTTATTTTTTATTGTAAATTGGTTTTTAGCAGTGTACAAACCATATTTGGCCCAGAGAGCTTGGTTCTTGAATATTTGAATGAATAAATAAATATTTTTTTTAGCTATCTTATTTGATGTGCTATGCGGTGACATAATCATAAGGTCATAATACCAGTAGAGTATTTAGCGTAGCAGGCCTGTGGCTTAGAGATTTTCTTCTCTGTGATTTGTCCGAAATCGGCTGAGGAAATGATTTCTGCATAGCGGCCATCGGCCGGGCTTAGATGTTTTCTCCTATGTGGAATGTACGAAGCCAGCTTCGTTGTGGTAACCCTTTTTGCGTAGTCGCATTGGGCTTCAAAGCTAGAATAATTACCAAAAAAATGTTTGGTACTAAACCCCACAACAAATCAGACTTAAGCTTAAGTTGTTAACGGTCATATACCCCACTTTCCGCAAACTAAACAGACTCAACAGGAAATTTTAAAGTTTGGCAACTCTTTGCCCAAAAGTAGTATCATTAGCATTTCTTTCTTTTTAGTGTTTGAATGAAACAAATATATACATTGCAGTTTATATCAAATCTAACGAGTAATCCAACGTTCCTTCCCGTTCCCACACTTTACACTTACAGAAACAAAAAATACAATTTTTAATATTTTTAATAACATCTTTCACTTCTGTCGTGTCAGTTTAGTCTGTGGCCAGTCACTCTATATACTTAAAATTGAAAGAATTACACAGGTCGCCACCTTTTGAAATCAAGACCTTTAGTGTACAGAATCCGAATCTTTACTCTGAATTTATCCATCACATTTATAAATCGATGTAACACAAAGTCATAATTGTTGCTTTCAAAAGTACTAGTTATTATTTGCAAGTACTAGTTTACTTTACAAGTAGCTCATTCTGTGCCATCCTGTATTAATAAAATGTATTACAACCCGGTGTCCTCACAGTGCAATAAAATAATTGCAAGAAATATACTTTATTTCAATGTTATTGCATATAATCATAAAATATCATTGACATGTGAATTGGCTTTTGCCATGCTCTGTCTGCCATCAAATGCCACTTTCAATTTTCGTTTTAAATCAGCAATAAGAAACAAAAACAATTTTGGTAAATAAAAACGGGGAAAAGTTTATTTATTACTGGTAAAAATAATACAATTAAGTAATTTAAAAAAAAAATTATATTTCTTAGCAATGAAACGGAGAAGAGTTCACCACTACAGTGTAATTGACATCATTTTGACGTTTCTCGATTTAACAATTGAAGCACCCAGTGCAACAACAAGATAACTCCACTTTTTTTTTTTGTTTTTTTTTTGTGCACCGAACGACGCAGATTTTTTTTTTGGTTTTTTCTGCATTAAAAAAGCTATTTCGCAAAAAAGTGGAGTTATTCGGTTGTTGCATTGGGTGCTTCAATTGCTGGATATCTTTTTATTACATGTGAGCAATTAAATAAATTTTTTTTTTTAATTAAAAAATCTAAGAAATTTTTCGTTTATTTTATGAAAAAAAAAATCATTAAACTTAATGAATTATTCTTATAAAGATTTGACGAATGATTAGCACAAACATTTTATACCCTGACCACAGCAGATTAGTGTTGTTTATAGAAAGTACATGGACAAAACTTACTTATCATCCCTAAAATAGATTTTAATTAAAATACACACAAACAAAAATAGTAGTAGAACCATCAAACACCAAACATTTTACATTTAAAACTTCCACCCCTTATTTTCCAATATAATTTTCAAATATTTGCCTCTATGACCATCATCAACAATAATAACACACACACACACAAAAAACCGACCATGCTCCTTATACTCACTTTGTTGTAGCTGTCTGCCGTGTGCCCTGTTGGTGTTTGTTTAGTTGTAGTACTGCTTGCTTGTTCAACTTCTGTCAAATGATTTCCGTTAATTTTATTTTTAGTTCCTTTTGCGACGATGTATTTTCAACTACTGAGCATTGCTTGTCCTTTAATTTTTAGCTACTTCGGCATTCGTTTGCGAGAAAGTGCAGTTGTAAAGCAAAACTTATGACTTTGTGTTGCGCAGTTCGACATGCGCAGTTTACTAAAGCATTATTGATTTTCCCCTATTTTGAAATGTATTTAAATTCTAATCAATAAATTTAATTGTCACACAACTTTAACAATAAATTGAGAATATTATTTAATTACGAAATAATATTATTCTATTTTAATTACTTTATTTTTAAGTTCTTATATAATTTAAAATGAAATAACTTATTTGATATCCGTTATGTTATATTGACTAACAGTTTGTTCGGATTTTGCGCTTTACAGATTCTAGTACAAATACATTGAACACCTTGTGCTGTACCTATACATAATGTTGTATATGAAGGTGTCGTTTGAAAAAACAACAAAATTACAACAAGAACACATTTTGCTATGATTTTGTTCTTGTACTCATATATCATTATATATATATTGTATTATAACAATAAATACTCAATTTGACTATAATAACCCCGTATAATATGTACTCTTGAAAACACCATCAGCTTCAATAGTTCCAACGCGAAATTGATAAGCCTACAAAGAGAGAATTATATTGGGAGAAAAGTAATGAATTTTTTTTTTTAAATTTCTTAAAATTGATGAAAAGTTTTATACTTTTTAAGAAACTATTTAAAAAAAATTTTTGGTTGGGCGTATGAAAATTTTAATAAGGGACCAGTTCTATTTTAATTTTAAAGCATTATCACAAAAATTCATTAATATCATGCAGACAATTGTCTCAGTGTTAATCTGCAAAGTTGACTCCAATTTTAAGTTGTCTTGTAATGTCTGTCTGTTTTAATGTCGATCACAGCACGAAGGCACAAGATGCATCGCTAATTTTTACTCAGATTATTTATAATTCTTATCAGCAGTTTGGTGTTAAGATTTATTGAAATCGATCAGGGGTTTATAATGTGTGAGGGGTTTATAATTTGTGTGTCCTCACATTTTCAATCTAAACTTTTGAACCTTTGCGTCGCTTTTAATAATTTCTAACACTAAATTTTTAAAAAGTCAATAAAATATTTTATTTTTTTTTATAATATTAAAAACAATACCTTTAAAGAATTGTTACGAAATGCAGTAGTTTTTGTTAGTTATTTTTTTTATTAGCTGCGATGAAAGTTGTTTTGTGTTTTCTACAGGAAAACAACTGTAATTACAGTTAAAAATAACAACTATTACTACACAAACAACGGTCATGTATGTAATAACTGTCTGAACTTAATCCGTTATTGGTAATCTTACGCCATTAGTACGACTTTTTCCGAAGATCTGTTTCAGCATAGATTCCACATATTTCAATTAAGTGGCAACCCTAAATTCTCTACATATTTAAAGACAGAAACAAACTTTAATCCCAAACTATTCAATATCTTTTAAGAAGTTTTAATCAAATTAAGATTGAAGGCAGCTCTTATTTATTTATAGAAAACTTTTTAATTTCTCGGCAGTGACAAATAAAAAAAATAAAAAATCTGGTGCCGAATTACGGCATTCGTGATCGAACGAAATTGTTCGAAAACTGTTTTTTAAAAAAGTTACCTCAATAATACTAATAATGATAACACCAACTTTAACTTTTATTTCCAATCTGGGGCCAAACTACAACATCCCTGATGGAAAATATTCCGTTCTAATGTTTGATTTTTAGAAATAAAAAACTAATTTTGATCGAAAAAGTACGATCACGAATGCCGTAATTCGACCCCTGTGTTTAACTGGTTTGCTATTTAATTTGTTTTCAAAGTTTTTGCTATTTAATTTAATGTTGTTTCATCTTGATTAAATTTTTTCTGTGTTGCACAAACTTAAGGTCCCCATTCACAATTCTAAAGTAATCCACGCTACAGAGTGGAGTATATTAAAAAACTGGTCGCATAATACAAACAAATATGTAAGTGCAAATGAAAAAGGAACAAAATCTATTCTGCAAAGTGGCATTGTGAACAAACCTTTAAGGTTCATTCACAATGTTGGAGTAATCCACGCTACAGGGTGGAGTGTATTAAAATTGTGATGGCATCACACAAAAAAATTGTAAGTGCAAAGGAAATAGGAACAAAATCCACCCTGGATAGTTGAGTACTTCATAATTGTACATGTAACTTCATAATAAAACTTTTTTCAAAGAGTTTTAACCTCCTAAACACGCACCTGAAGTCAAGAAATTTCAGTTACATCGTCCTTTCGAAATTTAGGCCTTTTTACATTAAAATGTTGATATATTTTTTAAATATATCTGGATCTACTAAATTGAAAATTCATCATTTTCCCCCATTTGCTTTATTTATTAAAATGTCTAATATGAATGTGGCAAATGTAAGCAAATCTGAATGTTGTAAGGACAATTGAAAAAGATTTTAAAAACCCTTACCGAACATTAAAATTAACTTACACATTTCCCGACATGGCTATACTCAAATGGTAGGTACTTTTATGTAGAATTTCAGTCCATAAAAAATTAAAAGATTTTGAAATACTTTTCCGTTATGTTGAATTTTTTTATAAACTATATAATATAGTCCAGAACTCGCAAAGTCGAATCAGCGGAACTTTATTGACTTCAAATTCTGGTACTTTTACATTAAATCGACATTCAGAGGTACCCTTTGGAAATGCAGTGCATTGTGTTGTTATCAGGGAAATAATTAATGTGAAGGAAAAAGAGGGAGTAGTGTTTATGTATATTGGATTTAAATTATCTATATTATAGATTTCAGGGAAAACCTCTGCAGGTTGTTTTTTCCACATATCAATCAACCGACCAATCACACTCCCTGTAATGCGTTGTGCGGCTTACAACACAATCGACCTCATATGGATGAACTCTACTGGATAAGCGATTATTTCGGTCAATAGCTCGTGCCCTAGACATAAGTTCACTTTTCACAGCATAACACCTCACATGGTAATATCGATGATAATCCAATGAATCAATACAGCTGGATACACGCAAGGAAAAAACATGTTTGGGAGAATCATATGCGAAGAGCATCATATATTTTTGGGTTTATGATTGTGCCAACCATAGTCGTACTATATTATGGTTATCATATTATGATAATAAAATATCCGTAATTTTACCATAATATTGACCCTACAGTTATAATATGATTCAAAAATTACCATATTATGATTCTAAATAAACATATGAACATGAATTTATCATAATATGATTGCATGTAATCATAGTATGCTCATGATTTCTGGATTATCATAATATGATTCATATAAAATCTTTATAAATATATTTTTGAATTTTACAATTTTTTTTGTACAACATAACAGCCTTTATATAAATTTAAGTGTTTACTTATTTTGTTAAGCTTAATTTTATCTTTTAGTTTTTTTTTAAGATATTTATATTTGTGTTAGCTTACTGACCATATATGGCCCTATGGGCTCGGTTAGTTTAATGAATTCAATAAATAAATAATCTTTTTGACAATAAATTGATTATTGTAAATAATATTACATGCATAAGGAATTTTCGAAAAAAACCCTCAAAAAAAAATCTTCTAAAGTTTAAAAAAAAAAAAATAAACGGGATCTTAATAGGTCAATTAATGAAATGTTTAAATGCAACATGAAAGGTATTTTCTACCCATCTGATATATGTCCAGTTTAAGTAAAAAATTAAAATATTATGAATGAACATGTCAAAGTCATGTTTTATTTGATTTATAATTATTCATTGATTGTTGCCAGCATTTTATGGTTGCATAATTATCATATTTTTTTATAATCATAATTTTTGTTACAACAGTATGGTTACAGCCAATCATGTTATAAAATAGAAGGTGGCAATCATAAAATTGTGAAATATTTACTATAATAATGATGGTAGCGACCACGTTGATGGTTAGACAACCAATAATATGGGTGTGACAACCATACCCAATTGCAGCAAGCACAATATAGTAGTAGTGATCATGTTGCAACCATGTTTTTCTCTGCGTGTATACTGCTGTTACTTTAAAGCGCAGACTCCTTCCTTTGTATTATATGGTTCATAAGCTCCAAAATAGGAGTTGTATTCCATTTTCGCCTAGATATAATTAGTATAGATAGCAAGAAGATCGGATGGGCTGAAATGCTTTTTGCCCCGTTTCAAAAAAGCTAGACACTTAAATGCTTATATCGACACTTCAAAAACGTGCTTATTCCAATGGACATCACACTGAATTTTCATGCCCTGAACATCACAATTTTCCGATTCCTCAATATCACCCCTTTGAACATATGATGTTAAAGATATTATATTACTATGAGTCAACATATAGCATTGGGTCTTAATTGAACGTTTGCAATAACATCAACCTGTATTAAAAGACCCCACTGGGACGTCTGCGAAAGATAAGATAGAGTTGAGAAATTGATTAAGAAGGTCATTAAGAAAGATACAGCATACAGCGATCTCCTAAGAAGCTCGAATTAAATCGAAGGAAATCATTACCGACATCAAAACCAATTTCACTCAGAAAAAAAAAGTTAGTTGAAAATGTTGTAAACGGGTTTCAATCCCATTTTACTATTTTTGTACTGATTTTTAGTAAAAAAAATTAGTATTTAGTAAACTTGTTTGCTATTTACATTTTACAAATTAAAGAATTTTCACAGAATATTTACAAATTTTTGTTGCTAACTTCAGCAATCATTTTACAAATTTTTGAAAACTGATTTACTAAAATTAGCAAAACAAAAATTTACTTATTTTTAAAAAATGGATATTGAAGGAAATGTTATTTTTAATAACTAAAACTTATACATACAAACTTAAATTGCCTTGAATGTTATATAGGTTGAAAAAGGGATCGGATGTGGAAAAACTTTTCACAGCCGACTCATGTCCAAAAGGAGGACATCCACTTAAAATAGAACTAAAAACTTTTTTATTTCTAAAAATCAGCCCTTAAAATAATTAAAATTTGACTTAAAAATCCAGAAAATTTACTAAAATTATTTTTTAAAACAAAAATTTGCAAATTAAAACAAAATCATAAATTTGTTTACTATTTTTGTTGTTACTATTTTTTAGCCTTTATTTTATTTTAATTTTCTCTAAAATATTTTTTGAAAAAAATAAATGAAATAAAAAAATGTTGCTTGATAAAAAAAATTTAATTAAAAATTAAATTGAATTCCAATTGAATTCTATTTCAATTGAATTCCAATTCAATTTAATTCTAATTCCAATTCAATTTCATTTGGAATTCAATTAAATTCCAATTAAATTAAATTTAATACCAATTGGATTTAATTTAATTACAATTGAATTCAATTTAATTATAATGGAATTAAATTTAATTCAATTTCAATTGGAATTAAATTAATTCTAACTAGAATTTAATTCAATTCTAACTGAAATTGAATTAATCCTAATTGGAATTGAATTAATTTTATTAATTCTAGTTAGAATTTTATTAATTACGATTGGAATTTAATAACTTTCAGTTGGAATTTTATTAATTCTAGTTAGAATTACAATTGGAATTCTGGTTAATTCCAATTGTAATTTAATAAATTTCAGTTGGAATTTAATTGATTCCACTTGGAATTTAATTAATTACAGTTGGAACAACAGCAAAATTTCCAGTTGCCAATACAGACTTTTTTTTGGATGAGTGTAGCTTTGATGCAAGTGCGCCGTGCCGCACACGACCGGATCCCTTGTATATATCTAAAGCAAACTCCTTGCTGTCACCAAATCGGAGGATGTTCCGAAAGGAACGCTAACAGGTCTGCCGTAGAGCTATTTATACAAAAGTCATAGTATCAAGATGTTAATTAACCATGCTCTCCATGACATTTGAGAGCGATTGAGCGGTAAGCTTTAAAAAAAATTTATGCTGATATTGAACAATTTGACAAGCTAAGAATTACGATTTCGGGCCATTAAAATTCTATTGAAATTTTTTCATGAAAAAACAATTAACTATGCTTAAGAAATAAAATTAAAGACGTGGAGAATGAATCGAAGCCGCTGTAGAATACTTAGTAAGTCTTTCAAAACTTAATGACGACATTCAGATATCCGTTTTTATTTAAGATGATCAAATTTTTATTATTGTACTACATCTAAAATTGTTCTAACTTAAAACTAAAGATGAACACTTTGTTAAAGGTGAATTCACACGCTGACTATTCACATCTAATTTAAGCTTGATTCACATTCTTAACATCCCTTAATGTTCCGAAATTCCATCCATATCTAATATTTCCCATCATTAGTGTCAAAGAATTGTCAAATATTGATCAATTTTCTTACAAAAATTACATTTGGATAGTGTAAAAGAGAAGATATGGTTGGACAGGAATGGCTAGCGTAAGAATCGACCTTTAAGCCTTAAGTAGATATGAGAAGTCAGCGTTTTAATTACACTTTAACAAAAATGTTCATCACATTAAAATGTTTACTACCGCATCATATTTCCTCATTTTCCCAATTATTTTTTAGCCAAAGAAATTTTTTCAAACGGATGTGATTCTATATAAGCCAAACCTCTTAAGATGTAATCTGGAATTGGTGGAGGTGTGGGCAAATGATCACCTTGTGGTCGATAGCCATTTTCATCGGCGGTATAAGTCAATTGAATGGGTTGACCATCAGGTGAAGTATATGAGTAAGCACCGGAAGCATAAGAACTACCAACACCAGTTTCGGCAACATTTAAGCCATTGGAACTGGCATATTCGTAATTGTAGCTGCCATCAGTGTTAACTTCATTAACGTATTTTGTAAGAACGGCCTGAGTATCGACAGGGTTGCCATCGCAGTGCACAAAAGCAATTAGGGCAGATAAAAGAATAAACTGAAAAAAAAGAATGAATTAAAATTTGCAAATATTTTATTGTCAATCAATTTTTAAGTAAAAACTTACAACTTTGAACATATTTGCTAAATGCATATCCGAACGTTTGCAAGTTAAAATTGCTACTAAATTTCATTCAATTGTTTAACCTTTTTATACAATGTAAAATTTAGATTTTAAAACTCCAAAAATGCGCATTTAAATGCAATACTTAATAAAACAAAATACTTAAATAAATATGATAGTTAAATTATTGTTAAATAAATACGATAATATTTTATGTATGTACATATTTATGTTTGCTTTTATCTTTAATGCATAATTTGGCTATAAATGCCCTATTCTTCCCAACCGTTTATGTGTTAAACTTGTTTTATTTGGGTATTTATGTTATTATCTCTAAACTATGACCTGACTGGCTACTGCTGCTAATCACATTATTATTTTCAAATGTCATTGGAATTGACAAAATCATTATAAATATGTAAATGTATTGTCATTTTCTTTTTATGAACTTAATTGCCAATATAAATATGCATTTTTTAATAAAATTAATTTCCATAGATTTTATGCAAAATATTCCAAGCAAATAACCAGACGTTGAGACGTTGTAAGCAATTTTTGTATTATTTTTCATATTAGAAAACAGAATGTATACACAGAGAACATAAATCTATTGTAATAACCGAATTTCATTTTGGGTTTGGTTGCAGCAACAAAAATATTTAGTTTTCAAAATCAAATAATTAAACGAATTTCTGTCGCTACAAGCAATCGAAAAAAGCAACCAAAAAAAAGTTCGGTTATAACAATGAATCTGTTTTCTATGCATATTTAAAGAAGCAAAAATTGACAATTTTTAAAACTTTTATTCAAAATTATACCGTCCGACAAGGGTGATCAAGCCGGTTGTTTAAAAACGGGCTGACACGAGTTTTTATGCTTAATTCCTTTCGATTTTTCTGATTAGTTAAATTGAACGTATATCGAATAACCCAGGATTTAACAAAAAAAAAACAATTATGCTTTAGCTTCAATATTGTTACGGAAATTCGATTCATCAATTTCCATTTACCCGCCAAAACAGCAAACACCAAATGTCAGCAAGTGTAAATCATTTCAGCCTGGCAACTCTTCACTAGCAAAGTTCACCAATAGCAAAGACCAAAACCTTCCATCCATATAAAAATGAGCGCCCAGAAATATGCCTTCAGTTTGAGATGCATCGTTAATACGGCAACAACTCTGCAAAATAAAAGCGGCGATTAATTTAATTAATTGTGTAAAAGTGTAATTGAATAAAGTTTCTTTGTGCCATTGTGTATATAAAGAGTTGCTATAAAAATTTCAACAGTTTATTATTTGCAGAACTCGATTTATTTAACAAGAAAATAAATCAAAGGTTTAAAAAAAATTCCAACATTCAGTATTAAAAAGGTGTTTGACACAAAAATTTTCCTAAACTTATTTTTTAAGAAATCCTTTGGATTTAATTTAAACTGAGATAAAAAACTAAAATTTTTCCTATTCTTTTTTTTTTTTTTTTTTGATAATTTTGTTTTTTCCCCATATAATAATGTATTTGTACATATATTACAGAGCCTGAGCGATTAACTTTCTCTTTAAACACTTATAAATGAAATTAATTTACGAACAGGGTAGAGAAGCAAGCGGAGCAACAAAAAAGGCACGGTTTTCATTTTGCGTGCATGTTTCTGTTATCTCTCTTTCACACTCACATGTATTCTTCTTTTGTTGCTTCATACACATACAGTTTTCCTGCAATTAAAGTCACCGTATAAGTAGACATAACTTTGAAAAAGGGAATTAAGAAAATTGCACGCAATCAATTGCATCGTATAAATTGGCTACAAAAAGCAAAACAACAACAAATTTTCTTTATACGCTCAGAAAAAAAGTTACTACAAAAATTTGTAAACGATTTTCAATCCTACTTTACTATTTTTATATTAATTTTTAGTAAAAAATGATTATTTAGCAAATCTTTTTGCTATTTAACAAATTACAGAATTTTTACAGAATATTTACAAATGTTGTTATTGCTAATTTTAGAAATCATTTTACAAATTTTTGAAAACCGATTTGCTAAAATTAGCAAAAAAAAATACTCATTTTAAAAAAGTTGATATTGAAGAAATGTTATTTTCAATTGAAACTTACACCTACAAACTTAAATTGCCTTAAAATGTTACATAGATTAAAAAAGGCATCGGAAGTGAGTATACCGACTATAAAAATTAAAATAGCACTAAAAAGTTTTTTTTTGGTTCTAAAAGTCAGCCTTAAAAACAATTAAAATTTTTCCTTAAAAGTAAAAAAAACTACTAAAATATTTTTCAAACACGAAATTAAAACAAAATGATAAATTCGTTTGTTTTTACAATTTTTAAGCTTTTGATTTTAAATTCTACTTTACAAAAAGTTTACTACAATTATGTAGCGGCAGCTAATTTTTTCTACAAATTTCATTGTACTACATGTCAGCAGACATGTGTTTTTAAGATTAGCAAAAAATTAGCGAAATTTCCCGTAATAACAGTAAAAATTTCAGTTGCCATTACAGACTTTTTTGGTGAGTGTAGACTGTTTTAAGCAGTTTGGTTTATATAGCTCGAACTCCTTATTTTTCTAAAATAATCAACATCTGGCAACCTCTTTATATTAAATTCACCTTCATATTATACACCAGTATGTAACAAAGACAACAACCTTTTGGTAAAATTAAAACAATCAGACATTTTTGTCACAATATCATGTGGCATCACTATCCAACTCAGGCTACCAACTCTACAGCTCAAAAAATGACTAGAGATCGAATTAAAAATCGCTAAACTCTCAAAAAAACGTATAAAGTAGAGTATTCAAAAAACCGGCCTTTTGAAAAAACCGGTTTCGGTTTTCTTCGAAAAATCGAATTTTAAAAAAACCGGTTTCGGTTTTTGCAGAAAAAACCGGTCAACCGGTTTTTTTCGGTTTTTTTTAATTTGAATAAAAAGCTTATATAATTTGTTAATTGTTTTAATACAAACAAAAATAAAAAAGAAATTTAATATATTAAGAAATAAAAATAAAAAAATACATTCTTTGAAAAAAAAATATTTTATAATATTTTTGTATTGTATTTCATTTCAACATTTTATTTATTGGTTTAATATTTTTTAATATATCAAATGAATAGAGATCATTAAGTTTGTAAATTGGTAAAATTAGGTACGTTAGTAATTTGAGCGTTTAAAACTTTTGGCATTAAATAAGTTTTTTTTTAAATTACATTTTAAATATGTAAAAAGAAAATCTATTTTTCACTTCGAAAATAATATTTTAGAAATAATATGCAATTTAAATGTTTCGTTTTAAGACGATTTTTTTGTTTGCTTTTGATAAAGCTAGAAGTGGAAAATACTCTTTCACTAATAGTAGATGTTGGACAAATAGTCAAAAGACAATTATATAAATTTTCCAACTTTTCAGTTCTTTTGTCGAATTTATCAAGGTATAGTATGAAATCATCATATAATGATGAATGATTTTGTAGTCTCTTTTTTAGGATTTCGAATACTGTTTATTGTGTTATTAGATCAGAAATTAAACTATTTGAATTTGGAATATCCAAAGTTAAGTCTTCATCGGAATCTATCAGACTTACATCTATATCTTCATAACCAAACAAACGATTATGTGTGCGGAAAAAATAAAAGAGACCAAATAAACCAGTTGGTGATGTTATTAAAAAAACCGGTTAACCGAACAAAAAAGACCGGTTTTCGGTTTTCTTCGAATTTACAAAATATTCGAAACCGATCGGTTTTTAAAAATAAAAAAACCGGTTGAATGGTTTTCTCTAGTATAAAGTTAATATTTTATGTATAAGATTACGTTTACATTACGCTCGAAATCCAGTTTAAACTAGATTTCGATTTCTAGATCGACAATTGCAAAATCTTTCACTAAAAATGGTTAAAATAATACTTTTTAAAAAAAGTATTGAAAAATGTTATTCTTTTCATTCAAAGAATATACTCTATAATCGATAAAATCTTGTAACTTCTTTGAGTGAAGAAATGGAATTGATTCTATTCAATTGTAGTGTTTTCTGATTTAATTCATTAAATTCTCAAATAGAATAAAGGAACTGCTACTGATTTCAAAAATATGGTTTTCAAAATAAATTTTTCGATTTAAATTTGTTCCCACATATTTTGACAGATCTCTTAAACAGAAAAAGCGGGCTGAAACAGTGCCGTCTGAGCTCAACCCACCTCAATTTATTTTCGGCTTAGAAGTACCATTAAAACCATTATTCTATCCTAATCTAAAACCTTAACTAAAGATAAATTATTCTATTCTGCATTATGAAAGCTAAATTCAACTATTCTACTCACTGGTATAGCAGTTAAAGCACAGTAAAATGTAACGATTCCACGTGTAATAAACTGTTATGCTCCATATAAAAAATGATTTTTCACGATCATGAAAATCACCTGAAAACTTTGTACAATTTGTGTGAAATTTAATATACAAGACTTTTATTTTTCTAGTGAAAATGTAACACTTTGTGTTTATTGTGATTGTGTCTATGTTAAAATAAAAAAAATATTGATTTCTACAATCTATGTAAATTACGATTTACGGCCATTAAAGTTCTAGAGATAGTTTTATGTTTACTGATAAAACAATTTACTGTGGTTAAAGCTAGTAACTTGTCGTGGTGTCACGTGAAAAAAATATTATACTCTAATTATTATATACTAAAAAAATGGTTTTCAACGAAATGAATTTTACATGAAAATTTAGTACAACTTATTTTCACACTCATACAATTTAACTTACAATTTGAGGCCATTAAATTTGGAGGGAAATTGTTTTTCGAGAAAAACAATTTACTATGTTTGAAGCATAGTAAGTTGTTCGGATTTCACGTGATAAAACTGTTATATTCAATATAAAAACAAATATATTTATCAGTACAATAAATTTCACGTGAAAGTGACATTTTATGTTTGCTGTGATTGTATCAAATAAAAGAATTTTACAGTTTCGTAATTTAAATAATGATTTGAAGCATTTAAAGTTCGAGTGAAAAACTGTTATACTGCATAAAAACCGATACTCCCGATAATGAATTTCACTGGGTTGTTTTAACAACTCTGTACCTCATAGTTGGCAAAACTAAAACTAAAGCCACCCACTTTTTCTAGCGTTGTATTATATGGATTGACTGCAATTTGACAGCTATCAACAAACTCCTGCGCCGATATTAATCCGATGTGGCGGCCAACGTTTAAATTGCGGCGAACCGAACTGGCTATTTATCGGCTCAAACAAAATATCGGCTTAGCCGCCTTATAAGAATGATTGTTAAATAAACATAATAAATACTAGTATATGCCAGAAACTTTCCGTTTATGAAATTGAGTGAAAGGAGCAGAGCTTGAAAAAGTTAATTACATTTTGAATCAGTTCCCATAAAAATGTATTTCTTTTATGAATAATTTGTAGACATTTTAAATCAATGATGGGATTCCAGATTGTTGAAGAACTATTTTTTTAAGGAATTCGCGAATAATCGAATTCAATTTTTATCTAAAGTAACCGTTCAACTGCAATAATAATTTAAGAACATTAGGCAATTTTTTCATTTTAGTTTACATGGAGTCAAAGTGTATCTATTGCGGAGATGGGTAGCTAACTAAAAAAAAGTTTAGTGTTCTGGAGTTGTAATTTTTATATTTTTTAATTACATTACATGATTTTTTTTATTTATTTCTATTGAAAATTCGTCCACTTGCTCTTTTAAATTTTCCTTTTTTGTTTCATACACAAATAGGTTATCACAAGAGCAATTGCATTATCCGCTTCTCATTTCATGTTTTCTCTTTGAAGTTTAAGGTTGTTGTGATTTGTTCGTGTGTGGGGAAATGGTACGCGAACAAATTACACGCACAAATCAATCGTCTATGAAAAACTGCTTGAGTCATTTAAAAGAAATATATTTTCGTTTAGTGATTTAACATAAATTTTTTACCGTTCAGTGTATTTTATTTTAACAATCATTTTTATAAACCGGTCCTCGTTTCTGTATATTTGTCTCATCGATAAAGTCGATCGCAAAAAACCAGTAAAACGCAACCCTGTTCTGCTTTCTATAGGGTGAGTCACAGGCAATTAAATATATATTAATCTAAAGAAGATAATAAGGCGCTGTATTATTGTAATTTCTCTATCTAATAGAGAATTTTACAAAATTTCTGGATGCGAAAACTTCTCGCATCAGATACAGAAAAGTGGTGCCGGTAAGCCGATATTTGTATGATTTGTTAAGTGCCGCCGCCGCATGTTTTCCTTTAGCTGCCACAATTAAATTTGCTCGGCGTATGTGTCTGTGCGGGAGTTGTTATTCTTACGTTCTTTTGGTCTAGCTGTGCTACATTTTTTGTATTTTGCTTTCTTAAAGCAATTTGCAGGTGAAAAAATATAAAAAAACAGAATTTTAATTAATAATCTCCTACACTGAACTAAAATTATCATTTCATAAAAATATTAACAACAAGCACTAGTGTCGCGTATAGATTACAAATTCAAGATACAGCTTTAGCCATAAATCAAGAAAATATAAAGAATACATGAAAATTATGTCAAAATCAAAACACTAAGTAAAAAAAATATCGATTTAATATATAAATTTTTGGGTTATTTTTTTAAATTGTGGATTAAAAAGCAGTTTGTTTCTTAAAAAATTGATAAATAAAAAGTAAATAATTTATAGATAAAACGCGGCTATTTTGTTTCAATTTTTTATTAAAAACTAGTTTGTCGATCAAATTAAAAAAAAAAGAAAATAGTAATTTAATTTGCTGCTCAAAAAACTAAACAAGAATTTTTATATGAAAAAACAGCAAAAGAAGAAAAAACCTCACAACTACATACGAAGTTTTCAAGTATTTTTTTTATTTAATAAATTTAAAATAATCATCGTGTGTTTTATTAAAGTGACGACGAGTTATAACAACAACAACACCAATATTAACAACAGGCAGAATTATTGGAGTCAGCTACCAGACACTTAAGATTTTTATTTAAATTTTTCTTTAGAGGAGCTGTTTTGTTTTTATCATTTTGGCTACTTCCTGTTAAAAGTAAAAACCACACATAGTGGAGGTGAGTTTTTATTACAATAGTTTTTTTGTTTTTTTCCTTTGGTTTTCTTTTTATGACTCCCATATTATTTTTAAACCGTCTTTGCTGTTGTATTAATTCTTCTATGGGTTTATCTTGCAGTAGATTTTTGTTGTTATTTTTATCTTACCAGTTTTTAATTCCTGTACAAACAAACTGTTTTTATTTCAGTGTTGCCAGTTTTTTTTGAAGAATTATCGATATTTTATTCACAAAAATGCACAAATCGTTAATTTCTGGTCTCCAAAAATATAATTTCTACAAAACAATCATAATTTTTTAATTTATTTAATTTTTATCTTTTATTTAACCTTTTTCTTTTATTTTTAATAATTTTTTTTTTTTTTCAGCTTAAGGTAGGTTTTTTTTACAAAAAATATTATTTATTTTTCAATATTTCGCTACTCCATTGTGTAGCATCTTCAGGAAATAAAAAATATTTATTATAATAAATTTATTATAATTATAAATTTAAGCTCAATAAATAAATTAGTTAATTAATTTAATATAACAAATATTTTTTAAATGTAAATCATTTGCACCGATAAGTTATACATTGAAATTTGTTTGATTTGTACTTCCTCATGGAAAAACACTAAATTCATAAGCAACACGCTTAGAAAAATACATACATTTTTAACCATCAAATTGCTTCTTTCATTCTGTGTTAGAAAGTTTCCTATACACACACATCCAATATTTGCTTTTTGATGTTTTCAAACTGTGATAGTTAAAAAAAATTTATTTCTTTTACTAAATCAGAAAAAAATTTTCCTTTTGCTAAGCTAGTCTTGTGTTTTTGTTTACCTGGGGAACGAAACGAAAACTGTATAGCCAAACTATATCGTTCTATTTTGGAACTTAACACCTCTACACTATTGCCATCAATTATAAATTGACCACAAATATTTTTGTATTTGCATGTCCTGCTTAAAGCTCAAAAGTGTGGCATTCCTCTAGTGCTTATTCTCTCAATTTTTTTTTTTCATCTACTCATAATTGTTCTCCCACCTTCTCTTTTAATGTTCCTATTTCATAGTACATTTTTAATTATGATCTCGAACCTCTGGGGATCGTTTCTGAATGTGTGAGATGTGAAGTGGTAAAAATATTCACTACTTCACAAAGAATCCGATTTTTGATTTAACTTTTGCGAAAACTATCAGTCAAAATTTTATTATATGTTTTTTTTTACCAAATAAAAGTTCATGAAAAAATGTGAGTGTTGCACAATTTTACAAACATTGTAGGCGACTTTTTTTTTAAATTGATTACTTTTTAACATTTTATATATTTTTATGTTATAGTTTTCAAATGCAAAATTTTTAATTTTCAATAGAATTGTAGAATTTATAGAATAATTACAATAAACACATTATTCCTGGCCTTATGTTTCCAGCGGGTACCCAATCTTACCAGAAAGCGTGTTTCTTGTAACAAAAATTCCATAAGAGTGTTCATGAAAGAGTAATTGTGTTTCTCTTTTTACCAGAACTTACCCGTACTTTTTGTTTGGGTAATAGGCTTTTTGCACTGAACAACATCTTTGTGAAACGCGTGGAAGATGTTGAAAATGTGAAAAATGTATTTACATTGGCAACATCTTTCATCTGTTATTTATTCAGCTGTCAAAAAAATAAAAGAAAAAGAGGCATATTTTTTGATAAAAATAAAAAATGGATTTAGAGAAAACATTAATCATTGGAGTAGTTGTTGCTTTGCAAGAACTAAGCCGAATTTTAATACAGTACATTGAAAAATTAAAGGTCATTCTGGAAGATTATGATGAAGAAGAATTTTTGGTAGGCATAAGAATGAAAATCCTACATGTGCCGCTCATTTTCCTTTGTTGAATAATTTTTTTTATTTTCTGCAATGTCAGTTTGCTAGTGATGGCACAAAGAAAATCGATTTCTTATTGTAATTTTTTTTAGTGATGACACTTAAAATAACAAATGGAACAAAATGAGAAAGGATCATCTTTTGTAGATGTAGAATTTTTGGCCTGTATAATTCTTATGTGAAGATGTTAACCTCTTTGCAAATTGATGAAAGATGTAGCTCAATGGAAAAAGGCTTAAATGGTAAAACTGTCAAATCATCACCTGCTGTTAATAAATCAGCTGTTTTGCTTTTGTGAAAAAAATTAAAGTTAAATAAAAAATTTACTATAAAGAACTTTTTCTTCTTAATTATGAAAAATGCGTTTGAAAATGTAATGTTATAGCCTTTTTCCACTGAGCTACATCTTTCATCAATTTGCAAAGATGTTAACATCTTCCCATAAGAATTATACAGGCCAAAAATTCTACATCTACAAAAGATGATCTATTCTCATTTTGTTCAATCTTACATCTTTCGTTATTTTAAGTGTCATCACTAAAAAAAATGACAAAAAAATCGATCTTCTTTGTGCCATCACTAGCAAACCGAGATTGCAGAAAATAAACACAAAAAAAAATTATTCAACAAAGGAAAATGAGCGGCACATGTAAGAATTTCATTCTTATGTCTACCAAAAATTTTTCTTCATCATCGTCTTCTTCCAGAATGACCTTTAATATTTCAATGTACTGCATTAAAATTCGGGTTTGTTCTTGCAAAGCAACAACTACTCCAATTATTTATGCTTTCTCTAAATCCATTTTTTATTTTTAACAAAAAATATTCGTCTTTTTCTTTTATTTTTTGTCAGCTGAATAAATGGGAGATGAAAGATGAAAGATGTTGCCAATGTAAACACTTGTTTCATATTTTCAACATCTTCCACGCGTTTCACAAAGATGTTGTTCAGTGTAAAAAGCCTATTAGTATTAAAGATAATAGTTTAGTATTTAAAGAAAAATAACATTAATCTTTTATTATATTTAACATTGTTTTATGCTTGTAATCTTCCCCTATCAATGTGTCCAATAATTGGAAAGTTTTTGATTAAATAAATAAATAATAAAAAAAATAATAATAAATAGTTATTTGCAATTTAAAATATATTTATTAATAAAGCTATTTTTTAATATGAATAAATTTGACGTTTATTTTGGGTATGAAATGTGGTTTTGGGCATTTTCATGGTTTTGTGAGAGAATTTTTTGCTTACTCATTTTACCACACTTTTACCTCGTACAGACCTAATAAATGTTTATTTTTTAATAAAAAAAAATAATTAATTGAGATTTTTTAATACAATTTTGCTTTAAAACTCACGGAACGAGTGGAACGAAATTACATTGACAGATAGTTATCATAACATTTTTTCCATAAACGGAATGGTAATCGCTCAAAATGAAAACATGAAGCGAAAAATAACTGTAAAGTGTTAATGATAAAACATTTCAATTCGCAAAGCAACTTTATTCGGAATTGTCCCATTTCTAAATGAAAATAAATTTAAAACATTTCATAAAAGCTTGTTCAATTAAATTCTCTTTGTGTTTAAAATTCATATTGCAACCTAAAATTAATTAAAAATTGATAAATGTACCCAAAGTTGGCAATACAAATTTTTATAAAACAAAAATAAATAAAAATTAAGTTAATTACTATATTAGATATTTTATATTAAAAAAATATATTTTTTGGAAAAACCATGATGTAACAAAAAGTAAAAAACCTGATTTTAGCTAGAAACCGCTTCAATACCGGAAAGATACCGGCATTAAGGGCATAGCTTTAAAATGGTTTCGAAACGGATAACGGTTTTAAGAACGTATTGCTTGCTAACCTTGGCCAAAATTTATTGATTTTATAAGAGTTTAAAATAAATAATATTCATAAGAATAAAACATTTGACACTAATTTCGATATAAATTAATAATTTCTAGACAAATTTCATGACTTCCAGTCAGTGTCTTATAATTTTTTTTTAGTTTTGTTTTAAATTATCAGAAATACAATTCTAAAATTAGCCTAAAAATTTGGATAAAACATGGTCGTTGATGCCGAAATCATCCAGACAAATTTTAGTTAAAACAATCTGTTTTATGCAATTCATCAATTTTTTATGAATTTTATTTAAGTTCAAATTTATTCTTAAAAACAGGCAAATAGCATTGTATAATTTAACTAGCGAATTTAACTACAAATATATTTATCGAATCTAAAATCAAGTTATCAAACTTATCTGCCGAATTTAACTTTACTGCATTGAAAAGTCAACAAAAGTTGAATCAAGTTTGTCTCAAATTACACGATACGCATATTTGGTTTGAATGCATTAGTTGAGACTCCTATAATTGAATATTTTTTGAAATTTATTGAATTTTAATTTGTTTCGTTTTATGTTTTATATCTATATAATTTTTTTTAACATGTTTTTAATTTGCTTAAGTTGGTTACGTTGTGTTTCGATTATATAAATTAACTGAATTAAAAGAGATGAAACTTTTCAAAAGTTGACTTAAGATAAATATAGGTATGTACTTCAATGTATTTGTATGATATCGCTCTTTTGACTAATTTAACTTAGCTTAATAATAAATTTGGGTTTTAAGTTTGTCCGTAAGTTTATTATAACAGCAAATTTTTAACTTGAAAAATACTGGTTAGGAAAATATAAGTAGAAAGTACAGAATTTTATTAAATTAAATAGACAATTTGCTAATTTGATATCTATAGACAGCATCTGAACCTGAACGTTTCAATTGCTGTTGCTAAGAGCCGGTATTAAAGTGAAGGAGTTTAATTTTAAGACCATCGAGGTTAAAAAAGTTCTGGTCTAGAGGCACGAATTACAGGCTTTTTTCGAGCTCTGCAAAAAAGAAGAATATATATATTTACTATATATACTATACAAAATTAATCAAAGAAGAAGAAAATCCGAAATCAAGGTTTTAAATCTTTTTGTCTAGAGGCATTCTTAAATATATAAACTTCTAAAAAATATAAAAAAATAGATTTTTTTTCAAATTTCTAGGTTAAAATACACCTTCTATTTGGTCCAACTAGTACATTTAAGTTAAAAAACATTTCTAAGTATTTATTTTAACAATGCCCGAAATAATTGCGATTGAGAGTTTAAGAATGTGCTCATGAAAACAAATTTACCAGGCTTTTGTTATTACCACTGACCTTAAAGTAAATTTTTTTACTTTGTCTGCGAGAATGCGTTAAAAAATATATGCTATTAAATAATAATTAATTATTTATTTGCCAATGGGCTTTCTAATTGCAAATCTTAATTAAAACAAATAATAATTTGTCATATACACTTGTTAACCAGCGTGCGTGAGTCAAAAATCATTCACGCGCCCACTTCTAGTCGTAACTATGTACAATAAAAATGATAAAATTGTTTTGCTAATACAGGGTGTCTGCCGGGAAGGTATACTATTATGTTTTGCCGCTATTTTGGTAAACATTAGTCTTGACAGTTCATATTTGGCAGTCGTGAAATAGACACGTGGCAAATTTATTATGGAAAAAATATTTGATAAACCAACGTGTTTTAATCGTTAAAACAGCTCGCCCATGACAAGCCCGATTTTCATGAAAAAATCATAATTAGTGACGAGGCACATTTTCATTTGAATGGACATGTGAAAAACCTCAAATTATTCATCAGTCACCTTTGCATCCATTAAAAGTGACAGTCTGGTGTGCAATTTGGTCAAGAGTAATCATTGGACCTTACTTCTTTGAAAATGAAAACGGCGTAACGGTAACTGTGAATGGGGATCGATATCGTGATATGATCGAAAACTTTTTAACTCCACAACTGCATGCTTTGGGCTTGATTAACATGTGGTATTAACAAGACGATGCCACAGCCAGGATTACAATGGAATTACTGCGAGACCTCTTTCCACAGCAAGTTATTTCAAGAAATGGTGATGTTGATTGGCCTCCACGGTCGCCTGATTTGACTGCTCCGGACTTCTTTTTGTAGGGATATCTAAAAAGCAAGGTTTATTTTGCATAAAACTAGAAACGCTTGAGCAACTCAAACAAAATATTCGTGATGAAATCAATGAAATACCGCGGGAAATGTGTGAGAATGTAATGAAAAATGTGCTCAAAAGGGCTAGCATTTGTGAGGCCAACAGAGGCCGACATTTATCTGATATTGTATTCCATACGTAATTGCCGACATTAAATAAAACATTTACCAATATAAGATCCATTCTCTTTCATTTAATCAAAAATATTAAACAAAAAATGTAGTATACCTTCCTGGCGGACAACCTGTATCTTTATCACATCAAACACTAAGATAATTTGTCTGAAAAACAATATGATTTTATCTGACTAAAAATAGAAGAATGATACATTAAGTAAAAAGGATTATTATTAAATTCATTCACAGATTGAAACAAAGTAATGTGTACAAAATAAGCAAATTTTAAAACAATGAAACTACCAACAATAGAACAATAAATATTGGTTACTACACTGCACTTAATTCATTTCATTATCTTCGACTAGAGTATAGACAATTGCATAATTAATTGATTGATATTGTTCTAAATTTTAGATTTTATTTATTAACTAACATTCATTGTTACGGGGAAACCAAAGTTTGTTTTTAACAAACATATGACTTGCGTTAAAAATATTAACCAATAAGAATTCTGTGTTGTCACATTTGTTTTCGATTTTATTGTATGTATTTATAACTCATCATTCAAGTCATACATGCATGCATACGCTTTATTTTTGTTCACAATTTTTTTTTTTTTTTATTTAACTTTCATTCTTTTTTGGTGTTTTCTTTGCGCTTAATAGTTTCGCAAAGCCCTCATTTATTTAAATTCAATTTTATTTTTCATGTTATCTTGGAATGATTAAGTAAACATTTGTATTTATTCAATAGTACAAATCCACATGCATACAGACAATGTGGTTGAATATACAGTGTCAGACAGAAAATATTGGCTCAGTTATTTGCCAGCACTAATAAAAAAAAAGTTAAATTAATCAGGTGCAAAGTTTTAAGGCGAAAATTCGAAAATTGAGTTTATTTAATTGTATTAAATCAATTTTGATACAATATAATAATAAGTCTGTTCCCGTACTTTACCGCGGGCTTCCAAACATACCCAAATTTACCCAAAAGCGTTCCCGTACTCGAAAATTGGGTAAATGGAAGCGTTTATGATAGTGTATTAGTGTTTCTCTTTTTACCGAAAGTTTTCCAAACTTTTTCTTTGGGTAAATTGGGTAAATTGTCAAAAGAACAGTTGATAAACAAAAACAGCTGTATTTTGTGCTTACTCTCATTTTACCGAACTTTACTCAGAAAGTAAGGGAACACAGCTAATGTCATGCTAGACACAATTAGACTCAATTGGTACGTTAACTATTTGCTAAAAATAATATTAAATATTGCATTGAAAAATTTATAGCATTGAAAGAAACGTAAGATTTTTTATTGTAATATACTTTCTCAGCAAAAACAGGGTTTCAACTACTTACCAGCCTATTTACTCGCTTAATTACTTTTGTTCCCAATGTCCCAAAAGAAATGAGTGGTCATTATCTTCTCACTTACAAAAAAAACACAAAGTAATTAGTGGTCATAAACCTCTTGCTTACAAAAAATAATAAGTACCCATTACTTTTCGGGCATCGCCAACAAAAGTAATTAAGCAAGTAAATGGGCTGGTAAGTAGTTGATATCATGTTTTTGCTGGGTTAAGCGTCAACAAGAAACTGTACACGTTAGACTTTTATGTTTTCAACTTTTGTTTTACTAATTTGTTTTATCATTTAAACATTTTATGCTTTTTGAAAAATATATTTTCTCTTTTCTCATTTTATAAAAAACAAAAAATGCCTTATATTTACAACGACAAAAGTTGTACAGTAAGAATAGAAAAATAATTTAAAAGAACATGTTAACGCAGCTTTTCCTTTACTATTTTTGCGGTGTGCTTTGGAGCATTGTCTTGTTGAAAGATCAAAGTTTGATCCAAGCCCATTTTTTCTACACTGGGTGGCAATTATTTTTTTAAATTTGATTAGGTAATTCGTTTTATGAAAACCAAGTTACCAACATCACTGGCTGCCATACAACCCCATACCATGACCTAATATGATATGACATTTGGCAGCATACGTTTTTTATTTTTAATCTCTGAATTTTAATTGGTTTTTTCTCACTAAAAATTTCAAATTTTCTCGCTGAAGACCACATTGTTGCAGAATTTGTGGGGTTTATTTCGATACTTTTTAGCAAAATCCCCACATCGTCGTTGATATACCGATATACCGTGTGGCCGGAATATCGGTATATCTTCAAAATGAAACGATATTAATTATTTTTTATATTTGTTTGGGCTTTGAAGTTTTTTCCAGTAATTTTGGAAGACTATACTATATCGGCCACCATTGTTGACGATCAGTTTGGATCTTTTTTCCCGCATTTTCCATCGTTCTGGAGAAAATTAGCAAATTCGATCCATTCGATAAAATATTATCTCTTGTTTTTGCACCAGTCGCTTAGAACTGAATACTTTTATGTTCACCTCAAAAAATTTTTTTCACATCCAACAAAGTTATTAACCTCAAAAAATTTTTTTTTCTCCTTAATTTTACTTCAAAAGTTTTTACATTATTTGTGTAGAGAACATTTTTTAGAACATTGGTGGAGAGTATTCCGAATTTATGCCTTTTTATACCCTCCACCATATATGGTGAGGGTATATATCAGTTTGTCATTCCGTTTGCAACATGTCGAAATATAGGTCTAAGACCCCATAAAGTATATATATTCGAGATCCTTATGCAATTTTAAGTCGATTTAGCGATGTCCGTCTGTCTGTCTGTTGAAATGGCGATCACGACGGGAAGACGCAAGCGGGGGTGCCTATTTTTACCCAGATTATTGGACATCCTCCCGAGCAGTTTGGTATTGAAAATGAGCAAAATCGGTCCAGCGGTTAAAAAGTTATGAGTGAAAATGTGAAGATACCTCTAAGTTTTCCATACAAATTACTGTATTTTAGTACAATTTCATAGTAGCGACTGGTACATAATATATTTTCTCATATATTTTTACCACTTGCTTAGAAATGAATAATACTTTGTATTCACCACAAATATTTTTCACCTCAAAAATTTTTTTTCACCACTAAAATTTTTTTCACCTCAAAAATTTTTTCCACTAAAAAATTTGTTTTCGTATCCAAAGTTTTTCACCACAAAAAATTTTTTTCACCTCCATAATTTTACTTCCAAAGTTTTTTAACATTATTTGTACCAAAAAACAGCAGAGAACATTTTTTTAGGATATTGGTTGAGGTTATTCAAAGATTCGGCACAGTCGAATCTCAAGTCTTTTTTACTTGTTTTAACTTCTTTTTAAATAAAACTTCTGTTTTCCTTTATTAATTAAAATATATTGATAAATGATAATACTCTAAACTACTCTCTACAAACACACTAGACACTCTTTAATACAAATTCAGAAATTCCAATTTAAATTCAAAGTCTTAATTCTAAATTTCAGTTGGGCTTTTGAAAATTTCATTAGGCATTTTCTAAATTTCAATTAGGAATTCTTACTTACAATTTATCTTTTCTAAATTATAATTGGGCTTTTCTGCATTGTAATAGGAAGTTCTCAATTACAACTTGTATTTTCTTAATTTCAATTGGAAATGTAGCAGTATTGTCTGAAACACGTTTAATAATTTAAAAGTTTTTATTAAGGCGTAATATTATTAAATAGGCTAAGAAAAAATCTTTAAAAAAAAATGTCGCGAATTCACAAAATAGTCGTACATAATTATGCTTTATTGTATAAAATTGTATTTATTATATAAAATTGTATTTATCTGGTAATGATTTTCTGCACATTACCACATGTACTCTTACACGGGTATGAGTTATGCTGACACACCAGAATACGAAAAATGAAAAAGTATCAGATCAGTTACCAGAATTGGCAAAAAAAAGATTTTGAAAAAAAAAATTATAAAAAAATATATATTTTCATTGTTATTTATTTTATTTAATAAAATGTACTTGTGCGAGGAATCGAATCTGGGTCTCTAGATTACCAATCGGCAGCTGCCGAATGCTCCTTCTACTTTTCAACTCACTGTGTATGTTAGTGTTTGCAAACGCTGACATATGGTTTTATAAAAATTGCTGGAACAGCGCATGGTGTAATCAAAATAACTTTTTTCTGAATTGTTATTGTTTATATAGTTTTATCTTTTACAAAATTAATTCAGTTTTAAACCAAAAAGTTTTTTTATCTTTTAACAGAACAACCTTGAAATTTAGACTAATTTCAACCAAAAACCAACGCCAACACAATTTTTAAACTTTATTAATGTCTGTTAACTCGTCTTAAAATAACTTGTAGCTGAGGGCCAGTATTATAGTCAGTTTTTAGTAGACATTTTGAATTAAATTTTACATAAGAAATTTCCAAACCCAATTTTCATTAAAAGCAAATTTTTATTAGAAATTTCTACTACTAATACAGGCCCTTAGTGTGTGCTTAACAATCGTTATGAGTGTCAAATTTCTATTTAGTTAGCAATCATAAGTGTTAAATTCCGGCCATTTTTTAGATAAGATACGCGTTCTTAATGATTTTTCTTAAATAGTTATCTTTAAATATTTGTTTAAGTTTTGTTAACGTAGGTTTATTAATAATAAAAACAAAAAAAAAAAAAACTAAATTCGGCAGTGCTGAATCTTTGAATACCCTCCACCCATGTTCTAAGAAAACAATGCTTTATCTATATTTTTTATAAAATTATATTGTAATATATGTATTTGTTTTGTGTCCTTTTTTATTAAATCTTTGGAGCACTTTCAGACACAATAATTTAAAACAAAAGGTGATAAACATGTTTGTTAACTCAACATATAAATATTTACCTTATACACTTAGAGAGCGATTTAAAAAAAAAATAAATTAATCAAAAATTTATCCAAAACAATAAATTACAAAGCTTTCTAAAAAGCAAATGTAAACGTATGTGTACGTTGGGAATTAGTGGACCTAAAAGAAGTCAATAAACCGATAAAAAAAATATCTTTCACTGTAGTGTGTGAAACTTCTTTAAAACACACTAATGCCTAAATTTGTTATGTTAGAGAAATTAAATACTTTAATATTGTACAGGTTGGTTGAAAAGTTCTTGCGCTCGAAATGAAAGAATACTGTTTTTGTTACGAAATATATTTTTTTATTCAATATAATCTCCTAGAAGCTCAATACACTTGTTCCAATGATCTTCCAATAATTTTATCCCATCTTTATAATGGTTTTCCGGAAGCTCTACAAAATAACCGTCTACGGCTGCTATGACCTCTTCATTCGACGACAAATGCTTTCCACGAAGGAATTGTTTGAGATTTCTGAAGAGATAGTAGTCACTGGAAGCCAAATCTGGTGAATACGCTGGATGTTCAAGCAATTCGTACTTTAATTCTTTGAATTTAGCCATCGTCAAAACACTTTTGTGAGCAGGTGCATTGTCTTGATGAAAAATGATTTTTTTCTTCTTTAAACCAGGTCTTTTCTCACGAATTTTTTCATCCAGCTGCAATAATATTCAGAGTTGATTGTTTTACCTTTCTGAAGATCATCAATCAACAAAATTCCTTTTGCATCCCAAAAAACTGATGCCATAATCTTCTTTGCTGATCGTTGTGACTTTACCTTCAGTCCACTGTAAACGTTCTTGTTTCAATTTAGGATCATGGTGGTAGATCCAAGTCTCATCCATAGTTATAAAACGACGCAAGAAGTCGGTTTTATTCGGCTTAAAACGCTCCAAATTACGCTGAGAAATTTTCGATCCAGTTTTTGTTGAATTGTTAATGTGTGCGGCACTAACTTTCCAAACAGTTTTTTCATACGTAATTCTTCATGTAAAATATGGAGTTCTCGTTCATCTGACATGCCTATGGCATTAGCAATTTCACGCTTAGTCAAACTTGGATCTTCACTAACCATATTATGTACCTGCTCAATGATTTCTGCTGTGGTTGCAGTTTTTGGTCGTCCTTCGCGTGGATCGTCTTTAAGGCTGGTACGACCACGTTTAAATTCACCAGCCCAAAATTCAACGGTGCGTTTTGAAGTTGAGGACTCTTTACACACTTCTAACAATTGTTCATAAATTTCCTTTGCTTTTAAACCCTTCAAAACAAAAAATCTAATGACTGCACGATATTTAATTTTTTCCATATTAAAAAAATCAATGAAACTTCAACTTCAAATGGCTTGTAGACAAAGAAAGAATTGACAGAATGACTTGCAACTTTGCATGTGTTCTCAGGACAGTTATACCAACTTGAGAAAAAAAGAAAAGGTTGGAGCTAGCAGTGCCATCTCTTGGTGAGCGCAGGAACTTTTCAACCAACCTGTAATATATCTTAAACTCTTTTGGGCACAAAAGTACATTTGAGGTTCTAAGTTGTGGCATAAAATGTACTATAGTATAAACTATATCATCCCCAAAAATTTTATTTTCCACAAAAAAAGCATTTAAAAGAAATAATTGTAAATGGTACCAAATGAGTCTAAAGAGTACCATTGTACTTTCTAATAGTACCACAAAAAGTACTTAAGTGTATACTTATCATCCCTGTCATCCCTTTTTTAACTACTCAATCGATTTTGCTAATTTTTAATACAAAACTTTTTAGGAGGATAAAAATGAGCACCCTCGCTTGCGTCTTCGCCCTCATTTCGACAGACAGACGGACATCGCTAAATCGACTTGAAATCGCAAAAGGATCAATAATATAAGCGGCCAAAAGACTATCAAGCGTGCTGTATGGCATGACTTGATGACTCCGTGTATTTGTTTTTGGAATTGCCATCAAACAACGCTATACATTATTCAATGCTGGACATGTTTTACATATATGTATATAGTTTATAGTGTCTCAGACCTATATTTCCAAATGTTACAATCGAAATAGCAAACACATATATACATGGTGAAGGGTATAAAAACTAAATTTTCTAAGTTATAAAGCGTTGCTTTTTGATATCAGTTTTGTTGTTGTTTAAATTAAATAACGTTTGAACAACTAAAACCTAACATTATTTAAGTTAAAAGTTTTCAAAAACTTTATAAATGTAGATTATTTTAAAATTGGTCTGTTGTGTTGTTTACACTGCTTTTTGATCTTTTAAAGTTCATTCAATAATTAATATAATTTAAATGCATTAGTATAGTTGTTAGTTATATACAGGGCAAGGGAGTTCAAGCACTAAAAAGTGCTAGAAATACACCACAAATCTAAAAATATGCATTAAAAACTTAAAGAATACGCTTGTTAAAATTATATCATTAGTTTATTATAAGTTTGATCCACTGACCATTTTTGAAATTAAGTTATAGATGGATTATAAATATTGTAAATATCCTCTTTCTTATTCCGAACCCCCTAAATAATCCAGCATCGGCTTAGCTCTACATCCGTAATTTTAACATTTAATGAAAATCGTTTTGCTGCTTACACCAATGTTTGACTTATGCAGCAAACTTTGCATGCATAAATAAAAAAAATCAATATTGTTTTGCTGCATTTGGCATATGAATCAATTTTGTTGCATTACCATAACAACGAATGTAAATCAAAACAAAACTGCTTTCATGTATGGATACATAGCACAAACACTAAAATTCAAAACAAAAATTGAAATGCAGCACAAAACAAATTTTTTTTCTTTTGTAAAAGCTTTATAAATTGTTACTTTTTTTAAATAGTTTTATTTATTATAGTTTTTTTCAAAATACGTGTCACTTTCGATGATGGCGAAAATAAAAAAAAAAAATATTTATCATGATTTTAAGAAAAATGTATGTAAACCTTTTTTGATCGTTTTTCTCGATACCGACTTTCTTGCACATATGTAAAACCAATAATAAGCTGACGATATTTATTTATTTAGTTAATGTTGTTTTCAAGCTAACGACAACAAACATGTCATTAGATCGTACCAGAAAAAAAAATTCGCCGTACACCAGCGAATATAAAGTGTATTTGAAAAATTTAAAAAAAATATATATATATATTTTTTCCGAACGTATGGGTCGCCTTTTTAAAATTTTCGTTATATATTAACAGTCCGACCAATATTTTTGGTCTAAGTTCCATTGACCTCAAGTGTCCCGTTCTAGTACTTATACCCCAAATCTCATTTCCCACAATCCTAATGCTCGCAAAAAAAAAACCATAACACTTTTGATGAGGAAGTATTTTGACACAAGAACATCAATATATCATACTTTACTATCCGATTGTAAATACTGAAGATATTAGGAAACATTTAAAAATGTGACCCTACATTCCGAAATAAAAAAATTATAAAAAACATTTTTCAAATGGTTGTGCTGGAATTATCGAAACACTTCCTAAGCAAAGGTATTATGAAAGGCGACCCCTACGTTCGGCAAAAAAATAATTTTTTTTAAATAGCCTTGCAACAATACTTTATATTCGAAGGTGTACGGTGCACTTTTTTTTTGCCCGTAATGTGTTACGCTATAATGTATATAGATACACGAAGTCCCTTGCCCTGGTTGCATACAAAGGTGGATTATAAGTAGAAAATGATTTCGTAAGTTGATGCCATAAGTTGACAACACGATTTAGTTATGACTGGGCATAAGGATGCAAAATGATTTTAGTATAATGAAAAAATTGTTTGGTAACCAACTAGTCCGTTTTAAGGTATTAAATTATATCAAAGTTTAAGTTCTACACCATTCTGACTTTTGTTTAAAAATATCCGTTTGTTTTTTTAAGAAATTTTCAATTAACAATGTATTGTATCTAATAATTCAGAATTATATACACTAAGAAGAATATATTCATGGTATGATGCAAATAAGTAAAAAAAAATCAGTTTGATGTTTCTACTTTTGTTTGAAAAAAATGATACAGAAATCAAACACATGTCTTTTAACATGAGCTGATTTAAACATAAATTAGTAATGAACATTACTAAAGATAGCTAGAACTCGTAAGTAAATTTCATCTAAACTTAATAAATTAAAGTGGAGTAAGCTCTCATTAACTAGTTCCTTTAAAGTTGTGAGTTAAATAAGAGATATTTATAATTAACTATATAATATGCGAAGAATGTTGATGAAAATCGTAGCTGACCAGAAAATGCTTTACATTCGGCTAGTGCCTAATAACTTTTTCTGTAGAAACTATGATTTTTCTATTCATGTGGAAAAAAAATCATGATCTTAAACAGCAAATTTAACTTTTCATTAAACTCTTGACTTCAACATTTTTTTTTATAAAAGTTAATTTAGAAACCAGTACAATAAAAATTATAAAAAAAAATTGAATATTAAGAAATGTTTACTTTATCTTGTAAAAAATAACACTGTCCAATAGCATAGAATAGAATAGCGACCCTATAATTCTGAAAGGGTATGTTGAGTAGATCATTTTTGTAGAACAAACTTATGGTCCAGAACGTCTGAGTATTTTTTTACAGTGGGTCAAAGTCTTCATTTTTCGGTCGAAGGGAGCATTATACTATATGAAAAAAATGCTGTAAGTTAATGTCTGAGAGAATTCTTATGGTCAGAGTTGTATTGTGGAATTGTATGAGGATTATTTTTGTGGAAGATCTTAACCCTCTCGAGAAAATCAAAAAATATCCTTTAAAAAAGGACATTTAAGGATTAAAATATTCTACGAAAATGTTTGCCGGAAAATTTCAGTGGGGGTCACCAAAGACACCATTGTTGTAAATAAAGCTCTTTACGATTAATTGGCAAAATTACACGCCAACTTCTATAAAAAAAATTATAATTTTGTTTTAATAGTGGTTTATTATAGTATGTACATATTTATTTTTTTGCTTAAAAGTTTCGAGTAAAAGGGAATTGGGAAATAGCAGTAGTATGACAATGGATTAAAGATTAAACTTAATATGCTTTCCTGTATTTAGCTTGACGTGAATGTTCCGATGGGTCAAGGTTTCTGTACAAGCCCCATACGTATTCAGCAAGCATTACACTTTGGGATTTCCCTTTGAATCTTTCTTCCAATACCTTTATATCCTGATGAAACCTTTCACCGTGTTCATCTGAAACCGCTCCAAGGTTTTCTTTAAAAAATTTGAGATGAGAGTGCAGAAAATGCAGCTTTAGTGACATCTTAACGCCAATATTGACAAAACCGATTAGCATGCTTTCAATATTTTCTGCATAGTTTTGTGCTTTTGAGTTTCCAAGGAATTCTGATATAACCAGCTGCATAAAGTCAAATGCTGTCTTTTGCATATCCGACAGATGACCATAAAATTTTTCATCTTGTAATAATTTTCTTATATCGGGTCCAACGAGCACTCCTAGAAAAGGTAATTTACATTAAATGAAATAAATTATTTCTTAAAACCGTATTTTACCTTCTTTTAATTTTGCTGCAGATAACATGGGGAAAATTGTTTGAATGCGTTTGAAAGCATTTCCTTGTGTATTTAAGCTTTTATTAAAATTTTTAAGCTTTTAATAAAATTTATGGATTAAATTTAAGTCACCAATAATATTTTCTTTACGTTCTTCGAAATATTTAATATAATAATGGCTGCTGGTAGCACGTGAATCCCATTTACAAAGAAAGCACATATGTTTTGTGTATCCTGTTTGCATTCCAGTCAATATTGCAATCATTTTGAAGTCTGCGCATACTTCCCATTTATATTTATAGTATTCAATTTAATTTAAGAGATTTGAAATATTTGCGTATGTTTCCTTCTTTTTTGTGGAATACGCAACCGGTATTGATGGATGCTGATTTCCATTGTGCAGTAAAACTGATTTTAAGCTGTGTTTTGAACTATCTATAAATAGTCGCCAAACGGAAGAGTCCAGTGGAAGCTTTAGATATTTTAGAACCTCTTCAATACTGAAACAGTATACAAGATCTTCTGATTTTTTAAAATAACTTTCTAGATCGGCGAGTCTTTTTCTTGGAAATGTAACTTTTACATCGGCTTTTATCAAATTCCTGTTTTTCAATCTAGAACATAATATTTCAGCTTTCTCTTTTGTTAGTCCTAAATCTCTTACAAGATCTTCAAAATAAGCTTGGTCTATCAAATTAGGACATAAACATATGTCCATCAAGAGGCAAGTAACTTCACCAAACCAATATCGCATATTTTGCTTATTGACGAACCCATTGAGCCAAAAATGAGCTTCGTCACTGAAGATGATTTTGCTCTTAAGGTTGCGGTCATCTACTCCGAATTTCGGTAGTACATTTTTATAATTTGCATACGTTGTTCGTTCGTGTATATACTTATCATGATGAATGGAATGTAACAGATGATCAGTGAAATAGATCGTTCACAAATAACATTCAAAGTTGTCAAGTACCTATTGGAAAACCCTTACTTACAATGTAGATTTATTTTAAATCAATCAAGCAAACCTGTGAGCTCTCAATTGCATTATGCAATTATTCACTTGTATAATTTGTTCATATTGAGTAATTTAAAATTTACCAAGATGGTATGGAAGTAATTGAGTAACTAATCGGTAAGTAAACAAAAATACTTTTTATTGTCCATATCTGGTATTAAAATATTTGCACATTTTCCAAGAAAAAAAAAGGTTTATCCCCCCCAACAAATATGAGCGTAGGTCTGTTAGGATTTTTAATTTGAATAAATTACACAAGAGAATAAATGCAAAATGTAATTGAAAAATCAATCTTTAGAATCATAAACAAATAATTTTTAGTCGTAGCTAATCCTATATTAAGACTGAGCAAAAACTTTATAGTTTTTGGCTCTTGCTAGTTTTTTTTTTACGCATAAAAAAAAGCAAAAATTAGTTTTGTACAAAAAATAAATTATTTTTGCTCAGTCTAGATTCAATGTATAAAAGGCTTCTTCAAAATTGGAATGAAATTTTAATTCAATTTAGAAGTAGTATTTAAAAAAACATCTGAATTTTAAGTTTATAAAACGTTTTTTTTTTATTCGAAATTTCTACTTTTTGATTTTGTTTTTTATTTTGTATTTAACCGAAAAAATAACTCATCCGTTGCTATTTATTACATAGAAATGAGGTGTATACAATTTTTAGGTGTGTTTAATTTTTACAGTTAATTGAAAATAAATGCAATTTTGTTTTATAATTTAAATTATTTCTGACTAGAGAATTTTTTATAAATATTGCATATTTTAAAATAAATACTATGACACATGTATCACTACTATTACTACCACTACTCTAAAAATAAATACACAAATATCTTAAAAACGCGTAAAAACTATACTGATTTGTATTCATTTAGATGAGTAATTTTTATTAAAAAAACATGAATTAAATTATCATTATTTTTACAATTTAATATATCTTGACAGAATGCATTTGAATAAAAAAAAAATATGGTAATAGAAATTAAATAGTAATACTACTAGTAGTAATACAAAGTTCATATTAAAATGAATGAATGACACAGTATTGACATCATTGGATTTATACTGTTTGGTATTTACGATAATTGGAAAAAGTGGTCCTTCTAACAAGTAATGCCCGTCTATTTGTATTTTCAGTAAGTGGGAGGAATGATAAATGTTTATTTTTTAGCAATGAGATATCATCAAAGTTGATAAAAACATGCTGAAAACCCACTTTTTCGTGCCTTTCTTCATATTCCGGCCGTTGATTCAGTGCGCGGCCCCCACGCATGAATTTGATAGCGTTCCCCTGTTATCGTTTCAGTCGGTTTAAGTAGCTCGTACAGAGCATAAGCATCATGCCATGAATATTCGACTTTGAGAAGGATGTTGATAACTGTTCGGGCAAACCCCATGACTTTTTGGGCTTAGGGTTGTCCTAATGGATCCACTTTTCATCGCCAATCACAATGCGACGCAAAAAATCTTCCTTTTTTTTTGTCGTTCAAGAAGCTGTTTACAAGTGAAGACACGCCTTTCGACCTCGCGCGACTTCAATTCGTATGGGACCCAGTTTCCTTGCCTTTGAATCAATCACATGGTCTTGAGGCGTTTGCTGACTGTCGACTCATCTACTCCCAATGACTCTGACAACTCCTGATAGAGCAGTAAGATTCGATGAACCCCGACCGCACTTTTATTCATATTAAACTAATAAAGAAGAACTCTCCGCAAAAACACTTTATCTAGTACAAAATTCGACAATTTCGAGCTCATTAATTCAAGGTCCCAATATCTCCACACAGTTTTGTTATACACATAATCAAATGTAGGCTTATATTTAAAATTCCCAAATTTCTATCTTGTAAATCCCGTTCAAAAAACAAAAACACTTAAAAATTGATTAAGTTAAACATTTTTTGTCTGCGAAGTATTAAAAAATATTTATTTAATAGAATTGTAGTTTACATCAAAAATTGAGCATAATAGATATTTACTATCTTTCATATTTCTATAATTTTTACTTAATCCAAGTATCATCCGCGATACATTACATCCACTCAAAATCACTGCATAGTGGGCAATTAACGCCGCAGATGTAATTGAGCATTATTCTTTCCATGACAATATGGGTAACACGGTAACTATGACTGGTGAGCGATAGAGAACCATGATCACAAGCTTTTATTACCGTAAATTAATGAATTGGGACTGGGGGCATGTGGTTCTACCAGGACGACGGAATGACACATACAGCTCGTGCGACAATGGACATATTAAAGGATGCATTTTTGGGTCGCCTAATGTCCCGTTTTGGCGATTTGCAGTAATAGCAAGATCGCCTGATTTAACCGCTCCAGACTTTTTTCTGTGAGGTTTTTTGATATCACGGGTCAATGTGAACAAATCACACACTCTAGAAGCTCTCAAAAAGAATATCCGACAAGATTGCCAGAAGTTGTCGCACAAAGTTCTCTCCAGAAAGATGAAAAATACGGTAAAATGAGCCCAAACTATCATCGACAATGACGGCGCCCACTTGACCAATATAAACTTCAACAAGTAAGAATGCTAAATTCGGCTATGCCGAATCTTATATACCCTTCACCATGGTTGGGAAAAAACTGAAGTTTATATATGGACATATATGGAATGTACAGATTTATATACGGACGCCTTTAAGAATAAATTAACCATTTAGTTTGGTGATAAAACTTGGACTCGGGAAGATTTGTGGTTCCAGAAAATAGGTATTTAAAAAAATTTATATTTTGGGCATAACTTTTTTGTATCTGAACCTATATTTCCGAGTTTTTTCAGCAAATATGTTATACTAAAGATTTTCGATCTTTTGCTATATAAGTCATATTACAGCTCTAAAGGTGCTGAGGTGAAAGAAAAGAATTTCAACAAATCGTTAAAAGAAATCACTAGAACTGCATGTGTTTTATTTCTACAAAAACGTTTGATTTAGCTGGCAAATTTGCATTTGGGATTTTATTTCGCTTTTTTATTAAAAAATATTTTTAATTTCTTTAGCTTAATTTTAAAAATTTGAAGGAAAACAGTTTATAAATTTTTTTTTATAAATTATTATAACTTATGACCTAAAATAGTTGCACTCAAAGGGAAATTATGTATAAAATTTTCTTATTATATAAGAAATAAAATGGTTTAAAAAATCTTTTTATAAATTCTTTTAAATCGGAGCAAAAAATAGAAATAAAACCGTTTGTATTTTGTTTGTATCAGAGGGTTTTTATAAAAATGTTGATGTTTTTAGCCTATTTATGAATTATTTAATTGTTAATATAAAATTTTATTTAAATTAATTATTAAATGTTAAAAAAAACAAAAAAAAAAAGGCTTAAGAAAATAAAAAAAAAGTTGAATTGAGCGGGTGTAGGATTCGAACCCGCGGCCTTAAAGAAAAAAGTATTTGTGACATAGCGTTTAGACAACTGAGCTATTAAGGTCATGCGGAATCATCGTTAATAGAATTAAATAAACAGTTTTCGTTCATTAGAGATTTGTTTGGTTTTTATTTCAATGACAAATCTTTGTATGTGTTTGTTGTTTGTGTATAAAAGGTGGAGATGAAAGAAAAGAATTTCAACAAATGGATGTGTTTGTTACGGAAAAAATTAGAGGTAGTCCTGGTTTTTTGCTAATATCTCAGCCATTTATTAACCGATCTGTCTGATTTTCAATAGCAAACAGAAATGGATCACATGTAACAGAAATATATAACAATCAAGTCCTCATCATGTCTGGGGTCTTCGGATAACCCATTTCAACACACAGGCGGACATCGTTTAATTAACTTCGCTCTTCATAAGGACCCAGAATATATATACTTTATAGGGTCTAAGATCAATATTGTAGAAATTACAAACGGAATGACAAACTTATATATACCCTTCCACCTGTGGTGAAGGGTATAAAAACTGATGCAAAAAAACTTAAAGTTTCAAACATTAATTAAGATCTTATAAGTATAATGAAATACGAAGCGAAAATCATAAAATTAGATTTCACAGAATGACAAGCAAAATCTAATTTCGATAGAACGGATATAGTAAAGCTATTTAAACAAATTTTGAATGAATTATTTTAGCCTAATGGTATCGAATACGATTACAGTGTAAATTTTTAATAATCGGATTCCTACATTAATATAAGTACATACATTAATATAGAACTCCCATACTTGCAACTGTTATATACTACTACTACAAATATATAAATTTTCAATCAAACCAGTTTTGAGTTTAATTTGTCATGAAATATAAAATTTTGTTATTCGGATTACTTTTGAAACTGAAGCAACACGTCTTATTTATTTATTTATTTATTTATTTAATCTTTGGAAAATAAATTCTTTATAGACTACACTCACCAAAAAAAGTCTGTAATGGCAACTGAAAATTTTGCTGTTATTACGGAAAATTTGGCTAATTCAACATTTTGTAATTTCAAAGCCATAAGCAACACATGTCTGCTGACGTGTAGTACAATGAAATTAGTAGAAAAATTAGTAGCCGCTACTAAATTTAAGTATACTTTTGTAAAGTGGAATTTAAAATCTGTTTGATAAAATCAAAAAAAAAAAATACTAAATGTTATTAATATTAGTACAAAATTTTAAATTTATTTTTTTTTATCGAGAATAAAATTTTTTTATTTTATTTATTAAAAACAAAATCAAAGGCTTAAAATAAAAATCTTAAAAATTTTTAAAAATAAACGAATTAAAAATTTTGTTTTTATTTGGTAATCTCTGTTTTAGTCCATTTTTTTACTTTTAAGGTCAAATTTCAATTGTTTTTAGGGCTGATTTTTAGAACTAACAAAACTTTTTAGGGCTTTTTTAAGTGGATGTCCTATTTTCAGACATAAGTCGGTATATTTACTTCCGATCCCTTTTTTAATCTATGTAACATTTTTAGACAATTAAAGTTTGTAGGTAGAAGTTTTAGTTATTAGAAAAAACATTTCCTTCAATATCCACTTTTTTAAAATTAGTAATTTTTTTTTTGCTAATTTTAGCAAATCGGTTTTCAAAAATTTGTAAAATGATTTCTGAAGTTAGCAACAAAAATTTGTAAATATTCTGTAAAAGTTCTGTAATTTATAAAATGTAAATAGCAAAAATATTTTTTAACTAAAAATTAGTACAAAAATAGTAAAGTGGGATTGAAAACGTTTAAAAATTTTTCTAACTCTTTTTTCTGAGTGTAGGATTAAACATACAATAAACGATATTTTTTTGAATTCCATCTTTTTGACCAGTTTATGGCATTTTAAATAGTTCTCTCCAATCTTAGCACACATATTTTGCAACATAATTAATAATTTGCTCCTCAAAAACTCTAGGCTTGAATGAAAATAGATGAGCCCATTTTAAGTTAGAAACATCTAATCTAATTTTATATGATTAGATAAACCCATTTTACACTCACCAAAAAAAGTCTGTAATGGCAACTGAAAATTTTGCTGTTATTACGGGAAATTTTGCTAATTTGAGCCCAGAAAAATTAGTAGCCGCTACTAAATTTTAGTATACTTTTTGTAAAGTGTAATTTAAAAACCGTTTGCTAAAATCAGCAAAAAAAGTTACTAAATATTAGTACAAAATTTTAATTTTTTTTTTATCGAGCATCAATTATTTTTTATTTTTTCAAAAAATAATTTACACAAAATTAAAAACAAAATCAAAGGCTTAAAACTTGTTAAAACACGAATTAATTATTTTATTTTTATTTGGTAATTTCTGTTTTGAAAAATATTTTAGTTATTTTTTTTTTTACTTTTAAAGTCAAATTTTAATTGTTTAATGCTGATTTTTAGAACTAAAAAAAACTTTTTTGGGCTTTTTTAAGTGGCTGTCCTATTTTCAGACATGAGTCGGTATATTCACTTCCGATCCCATTTTTAATCTATGAACATTTTAAGGCAATTTAAGTTTTTAAAATTATTAATTTTTTTTTGCTAATTTTAGCAAATCGGTTTTAAAAAATTTGTAAAATGATTTCTGATTTTAGCAACAAAAATTTGTAAATTTCTGTAAAAACTCGGTAATTTGTATAATGTAAATAGCAAAAAGATTTGCTAATTAATTATAATTTTTTTACTAAAAATCAGTACAAAAATAGTAAAGTGGGATTGAAAACCGTTTACAAATTTTTCTACTAACTTTTTTTTTCTGAGTGTAAGGATCGCATTTCACCATATTAGATCCAAGGAGGATATATATTAATACAGCGTGATCTACCTATTTTCGGACCAAATTAAAATTTAGGCTTTATCTAAACAAATATATTATTGTATTGTATTTTATATTTATAACATCAACATTTTTTACTCGGGATGTTTTACTTAAATTAGCTAAAAGTCTACCAACAGTAACAATTACAGATTTTTCTGTAAGTTTTAAACTTTTTATATTATGATTACACAATATAAATCAAAACTAAAGTATTTCAACAAAGTTAGAAGACTTGTAAAATGATACTTTAGATTTGTTTTTATAGCAACTTAACAACAAACAATTGAATGAACAGATATACGATTATTTAATTGTTTTTTTTTATGCAGTGTACGAGTACTATGTACACTACATATAACATTCATATCCAGCAATAGAACACTAAATAATATACAATTATTTTATATTATTTGTAAAGAGTAATTGAAAAGTTAGATAAAAATCATGTGTAGAAAAAAAAGAAAAATACTATGGCGTAGTATTTTATTAATAAATAAATTTTTACTCTATTTACTTATCACTGAAGATTTCAAATAAAATTTTATAAATGTATGTACAGTGACTCGCAGTCAAAGTGAGCCAGGCAGAATTTTCAAGTAAAATATTTAAAAAGAAAATCTGATTGGCAAAAATATAAATTATTTTTTTTATTTAACTAAAAGGCTTAAAAATATAAAAAATTTTTTCTGATAGATTTCTTAAGAAATATAAAAAAACAACAAAAACTTAAAAAAAATATTCAATATTTTAAGTGAGCCACTAAAAGTAAATGTGGTTAATATTAAATACTAATATTTTGTTGGACCTCCTTTCGCTGAAACAACGCCCTGCAGACGTCTAGGCATCGATTGCAATAAATTTTGGGTGTACGAGGTGGGAATTGCCCTCCACTCCGATTGAAGAGCATCGATTTGTGAGGTAATGACATGTTTTCGGATATTTTGGTCAAGATGGGCCTATAAATTTTCAATTATATTAAAATCAGGAGATTGTGGTGGAACTTCAAGAACATGCGGGCAATTATACAGTAACCATTTCCGCGCAACATATCATTTATGCTTGGGATCGTTGTTTTAGTAGAAGCAGAAGTCATCTTTGATCCCAAGTTTTTCAACACTCGGCGTGACGTTTTGCTTTAAAATGTCTACATAAACAAATTTGTTCATAATTCCCGAAATGTGGTGCAATATTTCGGTTCCACTTCCTGCCATGCACCCCCAAACCATGACAGAACCACCTCCATGCTTCACACTTGGGGTAAGGTTTTTTTTCCTAAAGCTGGGTGTTCTTTTGTCGCCATACCATTTGCTTTCGTCGGAGTCAAATAAATTAAATTTACGTTCATCTGTAAATAAAACCTAACCAAACATTTTTAGTGGATTTTTAAAACAAAAAACAGTTACCGTTATTTTACCAAGAACAAAATCAAGTGGCTCACTTTGAGTGTGATGTATATTTGGGTAATTTTTTGAGTTTTTGTTGATTTATCTGAAATAACTGTTATACTTTGTAAGCTTTCAAGTTAAACAAACAAAGAACTTTATATTTTTGGCCAATCTGTTTTTGTTTTATTAATAGTTTTATTTGAAAATTTACCCTGGCTCACTTTGAATGTGAGCCACTGTATGTATATATAACATTTGAAGAAAAAAACTAACTAATAACCAAACACGTGATATTCAATGATAACAAACATTTTGGTTAGATATTGTTTAATTTCAGATAAAAATGACCAATTTGTTTTTAATAGAATTCTTTTTAATTTAATTAGAATTTATCTTAAAAATATAATGATTTACTTTTATTTATAATGAAAACCAAATGTAATTCTATTAATAAAATGACTCACATTATTCTTTTTTATTATTTTTACTATAAAAAAATGTGTGTTCACACTTTTTTATTCGTCAAATTACAAAAAAAAAAAAATAACATCATCAGCTGCAGAATATAAAAGTGTATAATCATTTCAAATTATGTTTAACATACAAAAGAAGCCAATTGTAACAAGTAAAAAAGGGCTAAATTCGGCTGTGCCGAATCTTTGAATACCCTCCACCAATATCCTAAAAAGATGTTCTCTTCTGTTTTTGATACAAATAATATAAAAAAACTTTTGAAGTAAAATTATGTAGGTGAAAAACTTTTTTAGATGTGAAAATAACTTTTTTGATGGAAAAAAAAATTTAGAGGTGAAAAAAATTTTAGTGGTGAAAAAATGTTTCGAGGTGAATACAAAATATTTACTGCTAAGCGACTGGTGAAAAAATATGAGAAAATATGTTATGTACCAGTCGCTACTATGAAATTGTACTAAATTTGTATGGGCAATTTAGAGGCACCTTTACATTTTCACTAGTTTTTTTAACCATGGACTTCACAAAAAACACATTTTAAAGTATAGTTTTTGTCAAATACTCAATTTTGTTTCGGCTAATGGTGACTAGCTCTGCAGCTGACCACGTATTGATAAATAGTTGCAACGAATGTTCTTTCTTTAAAAAATTGAAGTTTGTTTGTCCAATGGAGAGAATACAGCAAAGAACATGTGTTGTAACTATTTGTCAATAGATGGCCCATCAGAAGGTGCATTCTCTCCATTAGGCATATTTTGCTGTAGAGCTAGTCTCCATTAGCCATATTGTGCTACAATATGCAGTAGAGAACTATTAATTTTCTAGTTTCTTCGTAACATAAATGAATATTTGCCAAAAAATCTTAATTTTTTAAATCAATATTCATTAAGATGTTTAAGAGCACAATATTGCAACATTTAAAAATTACCTTAACATGAATTAATTTTAAATAAAATTGCTGTTGCCGACATAGCTTTTTGCACAGTGGCGTAGAACCTAACGAAACCTTTCATAAAAATTTATATATATTATAATAAGATTTCATTCTTTGAAAGCACTGATCAAAAGAATGTAGTGTAGCTTTTTTTTAGTGATTAAGTGTTAGACAGTCAGAATGCAATTCTTTGTTTTATTTTAAAATTGTAAAACATATTTTTTAGCTATTTTTAAAACAACGACGTACGCACAGGAATTTCTTGTGATTACGAGAAGCAAACAAATACACCAAAAATTGAAAAGTGAAAATTATTTAAAAAAAAAAATATTGCTAATAATAGAAGAAAAAAAAATGGTAATAAAAATATAAATTAATAATTTAGAAGGAATCGCTATTTTTTGTATTTAAATTACAAAGCCCCAACTACTTAAAAACGAATTTTTCCCTTACCTAATGAGCTAATTGAAATTACTTTACTTTTCAAATTGTCTTTGATTGATTTTTAATCAGATATTCAGAAAATACTTGGTTTAACATTTTTGCAAAATTTGGCCAATGAACATATTCCAATAATATAAATGAGTTAAGTCCAGATGGGATCAATTCATTTGTAAACACAGAGTGACATTTATTTTTTTCCAATGGAAATCAAACAATCAGAGCTTGTCAAATTGTAGCTAAACTCTGAAAAGACCTAATTTTTACATCTCTCGCGTAATTCGAAAACTAAACACTAATATTTAATCACTTTATATCGCAATACGTCAAAATAAATACTCGTAAATCGGGGTAGTTTAGAATTTTCATGATTTTAATAATAAAATTCTTGTATTTTAATTTTAACTCCCAGTAATTTTATATTACTTTTAACGCCTATTAAAATTTTTGGAAATGCTTTAAAAATTGATTAACACCAACCATCAACCACCTTATAAACTATTAAATTTATATGTGCATATATTTTTTTTTTCTTTCATCTACAGTTCAAACCACAAATACATCAATAAAATTGTAAAACTCAAAACACACTCTTATTATATAAATAATAAAAACAGAACAGAAAAATGGGTCAAACTCTATCGGAACCAGTAACATCTAAGGAATCTGCATATTGTCAAAATGAAATATACAGAGTGGGTTCCAGTTGTATGCAGGGTTGGCGTATAAATATGGAAGATTCTCATACACATATTTTATCGCTACCAGATGATCCTGGTACATCATTTTTTGCCGTCTATGATGGGCATGGTGGTGCCACAGTTGCTCAATATGCCGGAAAACATTTACACAAATTCATTTTGAAAAGACCCGAGTATAAAGAAAATGTTGAAGAAGCTTTAAAGCAGGTAAGTGATTTTCTTTTGTCAATTTCTTGGACATTAACTTAACTTTTTCTTTCTTGCCCCCACTGCTTTTGCAGGCCTTTTTAGATATTGATTATGAAATGTTGTACAATGAGTCATGGGGCGAACAAATGGCTGGTTCTACCGCCGTTGTAGTTTTAATTAAAGATAATCGTTTATATTGTGCCAATGCTGGTGATTCACGTGCTGTGGCTTGTATTAATGGAGAGGTTGAGACTTTATCTATGGACCATAAACCAAATAATGAAGCTGAGTCAAAACGTATCAATGAAGGCGGCGGTTGGGTTGAATTTAATCGCGTCAATGGTAATTTGGCTTTATCACGGGCATTGGGAGATTTTGTTTTTAAACGAAATGAAAATAAAAAACCTGAAGATCAGATTGTTACAGGTAAGATTATAAAAATGGAATCAGTTTTATATGTAACACATTTTAAATTCCAAATAATCTTTTAACGTCCAAATCGAATTTAACAAATTTAAATATAAATTCAAATATTCCATTCCAAATTAATAAATTTTAATAACAACATTGAGAATTCCAAAAACAAATGAATATTTTTCAAATACAATGCGGATAAGTTGATAATTTTGTATCTCTTTCATAACTTTCTCTGTCAAAAATTTATTCAAACCCTCAAAAAAAAAAAAAAATGCAAATAAATTAAATTTTATATCAGTGTGCTTTGGTTTACAGTAACAAAATCTTTACGGATTTTAAACGATATTTCCCTTAATATTTATAAACATTGAAATAGCAAAAACCAACCAAACAGAAAATTATTCACAAGAAAATAAACTACCGGCATTTAATCACTTTTTCAATACAATTTATTATATTTTTTATTAAATTTTTTTCTTGTTTCTTTGCACCTGTAGTATATAGAAATTGAGCACTCCTAGAGCGGTTTCTTTAATCTTGTTGAAATAAACAAAATATGTATAAAAAGAAAATATTACGTTTAAATAACGACCCACGCACATTAAAATAATACAAAAGTGAACAATAAAACAATGTAACAGAAATTTCAAAGAATTAATTCTAAAAGGAAATGCATTGTCACAAATCAAAAACCTTGAATAATTTCGAAAAATTTCAAAATAAAAATTTGTACGATCCAGAGAAAAATTATAAAATTAAAATTTTATTTTTTGAACAAATGTACGTTTTGGCTAAACACGTGTTTAGGATTTAGTTATGAAAGCAGCCTAATAGATTTCAATTTGAAATCTATATCGTTAACAGTATATTTTTCGATATATTTTTCGATATAAATAGAAAAAGGATTTTATTAGCCAATTTTGCATTTAGCATTAAAAAAATATAGTTGATACAAAGAAAAAGACTAAAACATCATTTTAATGTCCCTGTAGGAAATGTCGATAGTGAAACTGTACTGATTCACTATTGACTCCGTCACCTAATTATGCCCCAGCCAACTCTTTCTGCTGTAGACATTTAACATGTGCGTGTGATTGCGAATCTACACAACTATTGACTAGGTGTTGACATTGGATCCAGGGATTCACTAGTACATTTTAGTAGTTCTAGTCTACACTTTTGGAACTTTTCATGTAGATTTACACACAAGGAAGGAAATAAGATTAAACAGGTGCATTTATTTTGTTAAATTAGATATTTAATTAACACGTTGAGTTCCATGTGCGGCAGGGCACATTTTTCTTTTACTAGAGTGCCATGTGTAGCACTGGCGGTGCACAGCTACTTAAGTATTCAATACAATATATTTTCTTTGGTATTATAGTAAAGCGAATAAATATTATGTGCTGGCACCTAGAGAAATGCATTTTTTTTAACTTCATATTGGCACTTTATTAATATATATTTTTTTTTTGTATGATGGCACTCAACGTGTTAATAATTTTTTTTTTTATAAATTTCATTAAAGTAAAAAAAAGTTTGTGCAAATTTAATTTTGGAGTAGACAAATCTTCAAAAGGCTGCACAAAATCATCCACAGGCTCCGTAAAATCTTCATCAGGCTCCACAAAATCTCTAGAGTTGCAATTTTCACTAAAAATTGTTGCCTCTTTCATGTTATTTTTATTTTTATATTTTTTTTCACAAGTTTTTTGTAATTTCTTTTGCTTATTATGTATTTTGTTTAAATTTGTATATTTAACTTTTAAATTCATTTTTCTTTATATTGTTATTAAAAACTTTAATTTTCCATGCAGCTATGCACATGTATTTTCAAAAAAATAAAATAATAAAAAATCAAGAACAAGTACAGCTACAAATAGTCGACAAAAGTGGTGACTTGTAGACACTGGACCCCAGGCTTCCTACAGGGGTGTGTTATACCAAAAACACAAACAAATGTATTATCATAATATTATTTCACATCCAAATGCACTGTGTACACATACACATATAAATTATTATGTATGTGGCTACGTGTATTGGACTTTTATACAACGTTAAACAATTCTTGCCATACCAACAACAATAACGATTTCACGGAAAATTAAGAGTTGTATTCGACATAGTCGAATTTTTATTTTTTAATTTTAAAAAATTTTTCATATTCGTTTCATACTAATACCTAGCATAAGTGACTTACACTTATGCTAATTCTGTTTCCGCCTGTACTTTGAGAAAAAAATTATCATTTGACAGATAGTTTACACATATACTAAACCAAAATTCGCACTTATTTTCATCGCTTCGCTAAATGTGAAGTGCTGCCCAGGAATATGAGTAAAACATATAATAAAACTTTTATTAGTTTTTCGAAATCTTGTTTAAAATTGAGCTAAACCCAGTTTATGGCGATTTTGGAGACTTTTTTTCGACTTTTAGGAATACAACTCTAAATGTGGTTGCACGTTGACAATTGTTTGACGTTTAATAAAATCGCAAAAATACGTGGTCACATAAAAAATACACTTGTATGTGTGTAAAGAAGAAGGCTTAATAAAAATTTTACTTACTTAAAAAAATACAGGTTGGATGAAAAGTTCCTGCGCTCGAAATGAAAGAATACTGTTTTTGTTACGAAATATATTTTTTTATTCAATATAATCTCCTAGAAGCTCAATACACTTGTTTCAATGATCTTCGAATAATTTTATCCCATCCTTATAATGGTTTTCCGGAACTCTGCAATATAACCTTCTACAGCTGCTATGGCCTCTTCACTCGACGAAAAATGCTTTCCACAAAGGAATTGTTTGAGATTTCTGAAGAGATAGTAGTCACTGGGAGCCAAATCTGATGAATACGGTGGATGTTCAAGCAATTCGTACTTTAATTCTTTGAATTTAGCCATCGTTAAAACACTTTTGTGAGCAGGTGCATTGTCTTAATGAAAAATAATTTTTTTCTTCTTTAAACCAGGTCTTTTCTCACGAATTTTTTCATCCACTTCATCCAAAAGGCTGCAATAATATGCAGAGTTAATTGTTTTACCTTTCTGAAGATAATCAATCAACAAAATTCCTTTTGCATACCAAAAAACTGATGCCATAACCTTCTTTGCTGATCGTTGTGACTTCACCTGCTTTGGAGCTGAACAACCAGCTTCAGTCCCTGTAAACGTTCTTGTTTCAATTTAGGATCATGGTGGTAGATCCAAGTCTCATCCATAGTTATAAAACGACGCAAGAAGTCGGTTTTATTCGGTTTAAAACGCTCCAAATTACGCTGAGAAATTTGTTTTCGATCCAGACTTTGTTGAATTGTTAATGTGGGCGGCACTAACTTTCCAAACAGTTTTTTCATACGTAATTCTTCATGTAAAATATGGAGTACTCGTTCTATGCCTATGGCATTAGCAATTTCACGTCTAGTCAAACTTGGATCTTCACTAAACATATTATGTACCTGCTCAATGATTTCTGCTGTGGTTGCAGTTTTTGGTCGTCCTTCGCGTGGATCGTTTTTAGGCTGGTACGACCACGTTTAAATTCACCAGCCCAAAATTCAACGGTGCGTTTTGAAGGTGAGGACTCCTTATACACTTCTAACAATTGTTCATAAATTTCCTTTGCTTTTAAACCCTTCAAAACAAAGAATCTAATGACTGCACGATATTCAATTTTTTCCATATTAAAAAAAATCTATGACACGTCAACTTCAAATGGCTTGTAAAAAAAAAAAGAATTGACAGAATGACTTACAACTTTGCATGTGTTCTCAGGACAGTTATACCAACTTGAGAAAAAAAAAGTTTGGAACTAGCAGTGCCATCTCTTGGTGAGCGCAGAAACTTTTCAACCAACCTGTACTTGTATATGTGCACAATACATTTGTGTTTAGTATTATGATAATACATTTTTTTGTGTTTGGGTATAACACATTAAGACGATGTTTGAGCCATTTTCGTTATAACAAAAATTTTTTTTTTAATACCGGATGTATAATAGACTAATAAGATCTTTTTATTTGAAGTTTTCATGTCATTGTTTTGTATATTCACATTCTTTTGTAGATTTAATCAGCTGAAATCCTGAAAAATATGTATAATGATTTCGAAATAGATTTCAAATTGAAATCTACTTAAAAAAGTAATATAAAATTTGACAGCTAAACTGGATTACGATTTAACAAAAACAGCATTTTGTAAACAAAACAAAATAAAAAAAATAATTTTTAATTTAAACGTTTCTAAAAAATGTATTACGATGATGAAAGAAACAATGTTAATATAGTTTTTTAAAATGTTTTTAATAAGGGATGACTGGAAATAAGATTCTTCGCTTTGTTCATGGTAGGTATTCCCGGCACTATTCCAATGTGCCGCAAAGATTTCCTTCGCCGAAGGCCAAAATAAGAAACTGGGTGTTGCATTTAATTTTACTTTCAATTTTTAACGCAATTGGATCTACAACTCATATTGTAGTTTTCTTAAATAATTAAAATTTATTATTTGCTAACATTTTTTTTGCACAAAGTGATGCCAGATTTTCACAATTTTTTCATACATACTATTGCTGAATGTAATGCAAACATAATAATGAAACTAGATTTTTCGAAAATCTGGTTTTAAATACAGTTATGAACTAGATCCGTTTTAAACGAGATTTCGGGCATAGTGTAAATTTAGTATTAGAGTAAACAACATTTAATATATTTATGATTTCCCATTTCTCCCGAATAAGATCCAAGAGTACTTTCAAGACCCATACAGTAGATATAATGCTTCGTTTACATCTAAATCCTAAAATCGTGTTTAACCAAAAGGAGAAAAATGTTTTTCGAAATGTTTTGATAGTAAATGTAGCATGAGGGAGCTTTTGTTACATATTTGCTTATGCTGTGTTCTCACTAGAGGTGGGCAAGTGACACGGCATTTCGTTATTCCCGTTAATCAGCAAAATCGCCAAAATTTAAATTCATCACATTATCGTGCGTGAATAGAAAAAAAAATCTTCCTGCGTAATAGTGATTATCACTCCGTGCTTATCTCTAGTTCTCACCTAAATACTTTTTTAGCCAAAAGGAGTATAAAAATGTAAATAAATTTTGTAAGAGAGCAAAGAGCTGAAATTTGAGTTTTCGCTAAATACGTGTTAGGGAACTAGATGTGAACGCAGCCTAAATCCGAATTGGTTTTCTATTTTAAAGTTTAATTTTTATACCCTCCACCATATATGGTGAGGGTATATATTAGTTTGTCATTCCGTTTGTAATATGTCGAAATATAGGGTTAAGACCCCATAAAGTATATATATTCGTGATCCTTATGCAATTTTAATCGATTTAGCGATGTCTGTCTGTTGAAATGGCGATCACGACGCGAAGACGCAAGCGGGGGTGCCTATTTTTACCCAGATTATTGGACATCCTCGTGAGCAGTTTGGTATTTAAAATGAGCAAAATCGGTTCAGCGGTTCAAAAGTTATAAGTGAAAATGTGAAGGTACCTCTAAATTTTCCATACAAATTTGTACAATTTTTCTGTATCTATTTTTTTTTCTGTTAAGTAAGTAAAAATGTTATTAAGTCTTCTTATTGTTCGATTACATTTATTATCTTACATACTATGAGAATAATAACATTCTTAGAGCTATATGTGTGTTACTCTAATAACTAAGTTAACGTAAAAATCAACAATGTTAAAGTCGCTAACAGAGCAGACCTCTGTAAATAACATTGCTAAAACTAAATAAATAACATTACTGAAACTAAATAACAAAAGTTCGTTACATAAATTGACAAAACATATTCATATTACAGTTCATGCAAAATTTAGTATATACGTATATCATCTTCATCCCCTTTGGTGGAGGGTATTCAAAGATTCGGCACAGCCGAATTTAGCACTTTTTTACTTGTTTGAGGATAGGTTCGAGCGCAGCGAAAGTTTTCAAAGTAATGGTTAGCATACTTATTGGTCAATATGAGGTAGTTTTAGTTGCTTCTATATTAGGCTTATGCTGCGTTCACACCTAGATCTTAACACGTATTTGGCCAAAAGAAGTGTAAAGGAATAAAGAAATTTTGAATAGAATAATAAACTGAAATACGGGATTTCACTAAACACATTTTTAAGAAGTTATTGCTGCGTTTACATCTACATAGTTGGTTTTTTTAATAAACATATCCTAAATAGATGTATAGCCAAAACAATCGTAACAGAAAAAATAAGTTTCATAATAGAATAAAGTGCTGGAAACACGTGTTTAAGAAGAACAATGAATGTTTAAGAACTGAGAAACGAAGAAATAATAAAAAAAAATATTTAACATATACTTTATAGAGCCTTAAACCTATATTTTGAAATGTTACAAACGGAATGACAAACTGATATAGAAAGTTGACACAGTTTTATTTTAAAAATTTTAATTCAGTAATAAATTCTTTTAAAGCTCTTTCTGATACACGCAAAGTTCGCATCAATTAATTTTGAAAAATAAACAAACAATAAAAATTATATCGTATCTGTGTACTTTTGACAAAAGCACTTTTTTCAAAAACACACATCTTTTTCATGAGAGCTTAAAACATACATATTTACCGTTGTTGTATATAACTGTTTGTATAAAACGTTACAATTTACTACTTTTAAAAAAAAAAAATAATTGTTTGCATTGAAAAATTTGCTAAAGTAAAATCACCTAACGTGCAAAAGGTTATTTTGTCGTATAGAAATTAATAAAATAATTATATGATAATTATATAACTTTATTTGATCTTTTTTTTTCAATATTAATATTTTATTTATTCAGCTAAAGATCTTTTCTTTTTTTTATAAAAATTCTTATTTTATTTTCAATATTTCGCTAACAATTTGTTAGCATCTTCAGGAAAACAAAATTTTTTATATAATTATGAAAAGTTGACAAACATTTTGTCATAAAAAATATTTAACATTTAGCTGAATAAATAAAATATTAATATTGAAATTAATAAAATTTTAAAATAAGTTGATTTGAGGTGTCTTATATCTTTTAGTGCATAAGATGTGAAAATTTCATATTTCTGTGTGATTTGTGCGTAATAAAAAGTTTAATTGACTACAAAAATCTTGGAAAAAATATCGTAATTTTCGACTTAAGTGCTTTTGTCAAATGGCCACAGATATAAAAACGATCAATATTATGATAAGTATTTCCTGGATCTGTGTATCTATCTTACTTAATAATTATTTATTTTAATGTGTTAACATTTGTTCATCAAATTTTTATTAATTTTTTTCCCGTTTTATTTTTTCTGCAGCCTATCCTGATGTTGAAATACGCACAATTTACGACGATTGGGAATTCCTAGTTTTGGCATGTGATGGCATTTGGGATGTTATGAGCAATAAAGAAGTAATTGATTTTTGTCGAACACGTATTGGCCAGGGCATGTATCCCGAAGAAATTTGCGAAGAATTGATGAATCATTGCTTAGCACCCGATTGTCAAATGGGTGGCTTGGGTGGTGATAATATGACCGTGGTCTTAGTATGTTTCCTGCATAATAAACCCTATGCGGAATTAGTGCAACGATGTGCTACATCGACAACAACAGCCAACACAAATACTTCATTACCACCAACACAAACGTCCTCATCATCCTCGGCCGAAGATGAAGATATTGATCTGAAATAACGGCGCCAACATCATAAGTCAACAACAGCTAGAACAGTACTACTCACTATATTATTCTTCTTTTCCTTCTTTTACTTGTACTTTTGAGTTGAAATTATGAAGTTTTGCTTTCCAGAAGAATATATTTTTCTTTATATTTTAGATTTGAAAAAATAAACTATATTTTTCCTATTTATATTGTGTACCTCCAGATATCATTATGTTGTCGTAGTCGTCATTATTATCGTTTTTTTTATTTCTGATCAAAATACTACTCGTTACTTAAAATAACAGGGGTGTTCCTTTAATTTTACATATACTTTTTATATATTTTATTATTACAGCTGTATTTATGCGGAAAGTTATCAACGTTGACTTATTTCATACCCTTACAAATTTGACATAAGTAACGTTAAGCGTTAACACTAAACGTTGGCTTATGTCAACTTCGTAGCTTGCCGCATAAACACGGCTTTTGTACTCGTAAATTTTCTTTTTGTTTTCACTTCTAATTTTTTTTTGTGTAAACTCTTTATATTTTTCTGTTATTTATCCTTGCAGTTCAAAATTGGTTTTGGTTTAATATTAAAAAACGCAAATTTTTTTTAAGGAATTTATGGAAATTAAAATAATAAAAAGCAATTATTTTGTTAATGTTTAAGTTTTACAAAATTTGTTAACTTGTTATTTTTAAATATTACCATAGAATACCAAAATGCAAAAAAAAAAAAACAAACAAATTCCTTTAAACTTTTTATTTTTTCCTACGAAAAGAACTAAAACAACATTGTTTTTATAAAAGAAAAAGAAAACAAGTCCTAAAATTTGTACAACAAATAATAAATCTGTAGAACAAATAATAAATCTTAAAACTAATTTTGTTCCTTTTTTGGAATTTTTATATGTATTGTTTTAACACTTCTTTTCCTTGGTTTATAGCAAAAATATATAATTTAATTTTAAAAAATTGTAAAACTTTAAATTCAAAAGGTATTAAATGTATTACACTAAAATTATTTGGACGAATTTAATTTTTATATATGCCCTTCAGTTGGGCGCCAAAAATTAGTGTTGAATAAATTAAAAATTTGTAAAATTATAATTACGTTTTGAAATAAAATTGAAATTTTTGTTGAAATAAAATAAAAAAATTACATTTTCGGTTTGTAGACTTACAATTAACACAATAATATGGAACACAAAATTTACCATCCCAAAAAATTAAGTTTTCTTTTTTGTTTAATTTTTCTTTTTGATTTAGAACATTTAAAGTATCATTCTCTTCTTATAAAATATGTGTGTTTTTATAGTAAAATACATATTTTCATATTTTTATACCCTAATTAAAAATAAAATCAACAATTCAATAAGGTTGAAGAAAGTATAATAATAAAAAAAATTAATATTGTATAGAGAAAAGCTTTAATGAAATAAAAACAAAATAATTATTGCGTCTTTTATTTAGTCGTATATACATATAAATAAATAAGTTTACGATCTAAGGTATAAAATTCAATAAAAAAGTTAGTTAAGAAAAAAATATCCAACACAAAATATTAATGTTTTATTAATTAGGAATACTAAATACTTTTCAAAGTAATGAATATTTCGTATGCTGAAATGCAAAAGGGCGTAAGTAACAAAATTTTCAAACCCGGTTTAATTATTAGAGTTTTTTGAATAAAATTGAATCTGAGATGTTTTAAATTTTCCAAGTTTTTTGGTTGCACTGTTCAAATTGAAAATGGGATTGAGTGATTATGAAGTACTGCATTGAACTACATCTCTTTACAAAATTTTATTGTTCTATAATCAAAACTGTCAGATTTATTTACGAATTTGTTAAGTTGCCTATTGGGGTTTTTTGCAACGTAGTTTTAAAAGATTTGTATATGTCAATTAGAGTATTCAAAAAACCGGGCTTTTGAAAAAACCGGTTTCGGTTTTCTTCGAAAAATCGAATTTTAAAACCGGTTTTGGTTTTTGCAGGAAAAACCGGTCAACCGGTTTTTTCGGTTTTTTTTTAATTTGAATAAAAAGCATATATAATTTGTTAATTGTTTTTATTACAAACAAAAAAGAAATTTAATATATAAAGTAATAAAAATAAAAAAATACATTCTTTGAAAAAAAATATACCATTTTATTTGTTGGTTTAAATATTTTTTAATATAATATCCTAAAAATTAATATTATAAAACTATATTCATATCAAATTAATAGAGATCATTAAGTTTGTAAATTGGGTAAAATTAGGTACGATAGTAATTTAAACGTTTAAAACATTTGGCAATTAATAAGTTTTTAATATTACATTTTAAATATGTAAAAAGAAAATCTATTTTTTACTTCTAAAATAATATTTTAGAAATAATATGCAATTTAAACGAATTTGGGAAAATCGAAAAAAATGGGAAAAACATTAAAATTTTACTTCTTTTGATTTTTTGGTTTTAAATTGTTTTTAAATTGTGCGAAAAAAATACGTCACCACATGGGCATGACGTCACCAAAGTCACTAACCATACCAAATCGCATCTCCCAACTGAAGGTGTGTTCACAGCGATAATGCGTTATAAAACTTTAAATGCGTTTTTCTCAAAACTTAATTTTTACACACTTTTCTCGGAGAAGGTCACATATAATGATGAATGATTTTGTACAGTCTCTTTTTTAGGATTTTGAATACTGTTTATTGTGTTATTTAGATCAGAAATTAAACTATTTGAATTTGGAATATCCAAAGTTAACTCTTCATCGGAATCTATCAGACTTGCATCTAAATCTTCATAACCAAACAAACGATTATAAAAGTGTTCGAAAAAAATAAAAGAGACCAAGTAACCCAGTTGGTGCTGTAATTAAAAAAACCGGTTAACCTAACAAAAAAGACCGATTTTCGGTTTTCTTCGAATTTACAAAATATTTGAAACCGATCGGTTTTAAAAAAAAAAAGAAACCGGTTGACCGGTTTTCGGTTTCGGTTTTTAAATACTCTAATGTCAATTTGAAAATTGTTGCTTGCAAAAACTTGTTCAGTAAAAATTTACAAACTCTCAACATCGAAATGTCAGTTTATTCTCTCTTTTTTTCAGTACTATTATTAAAAATTACTTGGTATGTAATTTGAAAAGGTAGTTTTTTTTTTGCTCTAAACCCGAATCAGCCAACACACACCAGACTAATATTTTAGTGCACAATTTTTGTTCTTGTCGTAACACACGGGAATGTTATTCATCTGGCATAAAATGTATACGTATACATAGCTTTGTGTGTGTTAAAGCTGGTTGCAACTTTACGCCCCCAAAAAACCATTCTCTTCGCCCAGCTTGCCTACAAGCTGGCAAGTTATGCCAATTGTTCTCGTGTATGATAGCTCTAGCATTAGCAGCACAAACGTTAAATGAATGCAAAAAAAAAAACACAAACACACAAAAAGCTATGTATACGTACAAATTGTATGCCAGATGAATATCATTCCCGTGTGTTACGAAAAGAACAAAAATTGTGCGCCTAAATATTAATCTCGTGTGTGTTGGCTCATAAAGATTAAAATTTGTATGTAATATGGAAGATATTCATCGTTCAGTTAAACGTTAATCGTCTTATAGAATCTAGGCTCTGGTTTGTACTTTTCCATTAACATTCTATTACAAATAAACAATGTGGCAATTCTGAAAAATAATTGTAAAGCATATAAAAGAGTTAACTGTACCATATAAAAAATTACTATATTTATCTCTTTCACTCCATTAAGGCAAAATACGACACGAGTTCCATTGTTCGCTGCCTCTGCCCACAATTTTTTTTCGTTTCATCACACATTTCATTTATCAATTCGAGCATTTCAAAAGTTGGTAAAACAGAGTTTTTTTTAATAAAAATTCAAGTTTAAGTAATATAAAAAAAGAAATAAAAACTTCTAAGTTTTTTTCAATTAAAACGAAACGCGATTTAATTAGCAAAGTTCTCAAATTAAAAACAAACGCGAATAACACGCTTTTTTATTTTTTGGCTGTTGGTAATTTTTTTTAATATCGTATGTCCATCCAGAATTTAAATTCATTTGGTAAGTTACAATTATACAGATAAAAAATTTAATACTTGTTTAATGATAAAGAAATTAGAAAGGCTCAAAAAGAAATTTTAAATCACGATGTGGGCCCATGTTAGCAAGTTACGAGTATTTTTGGTAGAGTATAAAATGGCTGCTCTTTTTTTGTTGGTCTTTTCGCTGTTTTATTGCCTCTATTAATGTTTAACAGCGCAGTTTATGACATTTTTATTAAATTAATATGAATCAAAAGGGATTTGTTGGAATAATTTTATACCCTACTTTACTCGTGGTCAGGGTACAATTTAGAAATCATCTAAAAAATTTAGTTTTCATTCTTTAGAAATAAAAATACATGGATGAGTCAGCAATGAATTTGTTCCGATTATTAATGTGAAACAGTATTGGTTAGTTAAAAAATTAAAAAAAGCTATATAAAATAATTTCCAGATTTTTCGCTTTTGTCATTGTTCGCTTTTAACAAAACATTTATTTTTAAAATTTTCTTTCTATTTGCTTTTGTTTTCCGCTTTTGATGACTACTTTCATTGAATGTAATGTTGTCTATTTAGCGATATTCCAATGTCGCTTTAGTGATATAACAAGTGAAAGGAAAATAAATAGAATTTTTACAATATATAATTTTACTATTATAGCTTGTGCTTATGAGAAAATCTATTAACGTTGGCTTCTATCATTTCCATACAAATTTATCATAGTAAAGTGTTAACACTAAACGTTGGGTATGGGAATGGCACAAGACAAGCTTGCCACATAAACACAGCATCTATTTCGAAAAAAATCGATATCAATTTTCTTTGTAATTGAGCTCTTCGGGTACCTATTTGCACCATATTGCTCTACAAAGTGTTCTACAATACTTTTACACAAAATACGATAACATTTCCTTTAATTTTAAAGGAATATAAAAATTGTATAATGTGCTCTACAGATTATAAAATGTTTTTCACTTCTTTTAATTTTTTTTTTGTATTCATTATATTGGAAGATTGTTATCTGACACACGCAGATTAATTACCCTTTAAAGAAAGTTATAATTTTCCCAAGTATCGCCAAAATAGCTTTCAAATAGTAAAAGAAAGATAATTAAAAAATTCCACTTGATTTTTTCTTTCAAATCCCATGTTTTTAATTTTAAAATTCAAACTAGATTCTGGCGATTTTTAATTGAAAAAAAATCGCATTTTTTCTCTCTCTACAGTAGTTGACAATTTCGATTTTATGTCGACATCATTTTTGCGTAAAAGTTTACTGCACAATTTATAATATAATTAATAATTTTTTTTTAATTATACATATCTTTTTATATATTTTGTAAAAATTCTTTGTGTCCCTCTTAAAATCTTTTAATGCTTCTAAAAAGTTTGTGGCCGACCCTAATAAGAAGGGATATATTTATTTTTATTGTTATAAAAATATCAATTGATGTTGGCTTCAAAGAGGTTGAAAATTCTGTGTTTTATTTTTAAACTTGAATTTATTTCTTTTTTAATAAAATGAATAAGAAGTGGGGGAAAGGAGATCTACAATATGTAACATAAATTATAAATGCGGAAGTATTAAATTTAATAATAGCAAATGGTTTCCTTATATAATTTCTATGTAGAGAAGTGAAAACACAGCGATAGAAAGTAGTTGCGTATATTTGTTTTTTTTTAATGGTCTGTGTAAATTTCAAGTACAAAACTTAGAAAGTATTTAAAAATTCCAAAAGTTCATTTCTCTTCACTTGGAATAAAATGTTAACAAATTTAAGAAAAAAAAAATAGTTTTTTCTGTTAAATTTGTTATTGACGTAAAATTTGTTTATATTTTTATTCAGTTTTTTTTTTTTTGTTTTATTTAAAAAAAATGTTTCCTTAACCTACGTTAACACACAATTTACCCACAGTTTTAGTTATTTATAAACTATTCATCTAAAAATTAAGTAATTTTTTGAAGATAAATTGATATTATTGGTAATAAGAATGTATATTGGGACCAGAATCTTGGTTATTAATGAAATATAAATTGCATATACTAAATGAGGTTGCAAATTTAAAGGATATAAAAATATGTTTTGATAATATTAACATAAATATATACCTAGAATTTGAGTCAGACAAATGATAAATCACATCTAGAGAAGTAAATGAATTTATATACCTGAAATGCTTATGGTTATTTACTCATATAAGCTTGATATTAGCGGATTTTCTGATAATCCACAAAGAAGTGTTAAACGATCTGTTATAAATTGTATTTTATTACATACTAGACTAATGTTGTTGTTATTGTAAAGATCTCTGGTGGATTAGTGCCATGGGAGATTTATCATCATTTTAAGTAATTTATTTTGGCAAATTTGCGCAAACACCCCAAACAGGGCATGCATACAAAATTATTTTCACCCTTATTCTAGTTGTCGTTATCAATGTCGTCGTTGTTTTTGAGTCAACATCACTTTGCTTCGACGTCGACATCACTTCGACACCAAATTGGTATTCTAAAACAGTGTTGTAACGACGTCGACAGTTTATCGATTTAAACAAAAACACATCTCTAAAAATTGAGTCGGCAGATTTATTTTGTTTATTATTTTTGCGAAAAAATGTTTTTTATGTGTAATTTAAATTCTGATACCAGTGATGAAGAAAATAAAGAAAATATAGTATTGGAAAGAAGACTTCTCACACAGAAATATCTTTAATCTGCCGGATAACAAGTGAGTAGCAAAATCAAAGTTTTTAAAAGGTTTGAAAGTTACTTTCGGCTGAATAAAACAGCCTTCAAAGATGTGCTGGAAACAATAGCACCTAATTTAAAAACCGGAATCAAATTCACATTTATTTCCAAAACAATAAAGTTGGCAGCTACATTAAGACTTTTCGTCCATGGGTCGTACCAGCTCAGTGTTGGAAACGACTTTAACTTAGGGTTCAGCTGTTTCTGAAACTGTAGAAGATTTGCCACATCTTCCTGCAGCGGGCTCAATATAAATTGCTTGAATCTTCCGCCACCTGTAGCATTACACTCGGCTTTTTTGGCTACCATTTTCTTTTTAACTTTAAATTATCATGCTTTCTTTACCTTCTGCCATCCCTCTCACATTATTCTCGGTGGGCCAAGTGCATTTAATTAATTTGATATTTCTTCCCATTTTTTTTTCAGTCATTACTTTTCCTCAAGTCGTTACTAAAAATTGTGTCGACAAAATCAGAGTCGTTTCAAGACAATATCGTCGTCACATTTTCTTACAGAATACCAAATACTTGTCGACAGTTATCAATTATTTTCGATAACGACAACGGGAATACCAATTTCAAAAAAAAATCCCAAGACGACATTGTCTTGTGTCGATGACGACAACTAGAATAAGGGTGTTTGTTTTCGTCACTTGCCATTTTTTATTCAGTTGTTTATATTTTTATTCGATATATTTTTCTTCTATTACACGTGAATAGGAAGTAATGATTGGCAATTCCTTCATAATTTCTAAATTGAACTTCCATTATGAGTTTGGAAGTCAATTAAATTAGATCTGTTCATTATAGTTCGTTTTGGTGACTGCTTTTTCTTTTGAAAATTGCTATCCTTAATGTATCCCATCTAAGTTTCGTAGGCAATTTTCTTTTCATTTAACTACTATGGGCAAGTGCGCCCTTCATCGATTTTAATGCGGCACTGTAATTAATTTAAATTTCGACTTCATTACATTTTAAAATTTTTTTCGGAGAATTTTATTTATTTATTTTAATACATAGGAAGCCTATAAGGCCAATTATACATGTATTTTAGATTAATATCCATGTTATATTACAATACAATGTGACTTAAAAATACTAAAAATAATATATTTTAGTGCTAAAAAAATATATGGTTCCCCAACAACACAAACATCACCAATATATAAATTCTGTAAAAAAAAAACAAAAACAACCCTTAAATCCTATAATACCAGAGAATCAAACTGTTTAGAATACTTAAGGATACAAACTCAAAAGCTTTTTCTTGTATGTAGGATATGAATATGAAAATAGCCTTAGCGTAGACGGCAGAAGGTTCCAAGTACGACATACTCTAATTTAAAATGAATTTTTAAAAGTTGTAAGATGTATTCGAAGTATCTCAAGTTGTATATTACGGGTAGAGTGAATAAATTTAAATTCATCCACAAGAAAAATTGGCAGTCTTAGTTTCATAATTTTATAAAAATATAATAAAAGACGAGAAGATAGGTAATCATGATAATTGCAACCTAAAAATACTGGGACTAATGCAGACACTTTATTATGTTCGCTAACTTGATCATAACATACACCTCTTCTAGCAATACTCCCAAGGTAGCACAAGTTACCAGAGGACGTTCCGGAAAATACTTCTAGGCAGTAGTTAATTTTAGACATAAGCAAAGCATTTGCTAAACGGCATCGTAACATACCGCGGTGTATATGATTTCAAAGCATACAATCTTCTTAAAATAAAAGAAACTTGATTAGACATATTATTTATGTGATTTTCAAAATTTAGAGTAGAATAAAGAATAACACCAAGGAATTTATGGGAATCTACATAACTAATTGGTATGTAATTTATACAGATTGTATGACAAATAAAATGTTGAGCAGGTAAAAGGAAAAAAGTTTTAAAAGTTGAATTAAAAGTTTTAGTTGAATTTATTTCTAGATAATTTAGATTCATCCAGTATAGCATTAAGATGATTATTTTCTCGAATTTCAAGTAATGTATCCATATTTTAATTAATATTGGTTGTATACCAGAAAAATATCATCAGCAAAAACGTATGACTTACAAAAACTCTTATCCATGAGAGAAAAACTATAATTTAAATAAATACTATATAGGACCTGAAACAGACATATACGTACATATTTTTTTATTTAAATTTATCATACCCTGCAAACATTGCAATAAGAAATTGTTTCGAAATCGTATCGCCTGGAAGAAAAAACTTATTGCGGAAATAATTATTTTCTTATTGCGGAAGATCACACCTTCGGGAATAAATGTTCAATCCAAAACAATACTTCCAAATAATACGAAAGCAACTCTTCTGGAAGATAAATCGGCGATATTACCATGGGGGGTTGATGATTTTAGGCCTATTTCGATACTTCCTGTGTTGTCTAAAGTTGTGGAGCATATTCTTAAGGATCAAATACTTGAGTCTTCTATGATGAGTATTTACGAGTCTCAATATGCCTTTCGTCGGGGTCATAGTACTACATCATTGCTTCTAAAACTAACTGATACTATTAGAGAGGATGTAAATCGTAATAAGTTGAGTGTTCTAGTTTCCCTTGATTTCTCTAAAGCTTTTAATTCCATTAACAATGTGCAGTTGATTTTCAAACTTAAGGATATTTTTAATTTTTCTAGATCGGCTTGTAAATTAATTATGTCTTACTTAACTGACAGATCGCAGTTTGTTGCTGTTAATGGCTTAATGTCTAGTTTACTTTCAGTACATTCTGGTGTCCCTCAGGGGTCTGTTTTAGGACCCCTTCTGTTTACACTTTACATTAATGATTTGCCTGGGTTTGTAAATTCGCGGATTTGCAAATCGTTTATATTTGCTGATGATGTCTTTTTACTTTTTAATGGTAATCGTAGGTTTTCTGAGTTGATAGAGAGTAACATTAATGACTCTTTTGAACGTGTTTTGGAGTGGACTTCAAATAATTCTCTTGCTATAAATTCTACTAAATCTAAGGCAATTGTGTTTGGACTTTCAGATTACTCTGTGGTTAATTTTGATGTTTTTCTGGGCAATAATAATATTGAGATTGTAAATCATTTGAGAATTTTAGGTGTTGTTGTTGATAGTAGACTGTTATTTAAACCACATATTGATATCCTATGTGGCAGAGTTTTGGGTTCATTACGTAGGATTTATTCATCAAACATGTACTTACCCTTCTTAGTTAAACATAAGTTAGCACATGCTCTTTTGATGTCACAGGTCTTATATGGGTTTGAGGTAATTTCTGGAACCATTGGTATAAATATTATAAGACTTAGGCGTTTAGTAAATACTATTGTTCGGTTTGTTTATAGTGTTCGTCGGAGTGATCATGTTTCTGCTTATGTTAGGCGTTTCCTTGGTTGCTCTTTTGATGAGCTTCTTGAATACCGATCGTTGATTTTTTTCCATAAAATTATTAAAAGTCATACACCTTTACCTTTGTTTAGAAGCTTTGTTTTTACACGATCAACTCGTAATCCCCAGGTATTCATTCCTAGGATAAGTAATGCTATGTTCGAGAGATCTTTCTTAATTAGAATTGCTAGGTGTTGGAATAGATTGCCTTTTGAATTGCGGGTTTTCTCTCACTCAAATAATGTCTTTCGGTTGAAAGTTTTAGAGTATTTCAATGGTGTTTTAGCATAAAGTTTCTGGTTCATTTTTTTTTTCGGTTATATAAGTTTACTTTCACTATATATCCATGCATGGGTTTGGGTTTGCATGCTTTACATTTTTTTTTGCCATCAATAGGGCTAAATACTGTTTTTAACTTTAACTCTTGCTTTTTATTAATACTTTTATTTATATTATGGCTGGGGAGCCAATATGAGAGGTTAATGAAGATTTGTATATTTTTGAACTTCTCTATAACGCTTTCGTTAAATATTTTTATGATGAATATTATTGTTAATTATGTATTTTTAATAATTATGTATATTTTTAATAGTTATTAATGATATTTTTATTTTTAAGATTTTGCTCAGGATTATTGCTATGTAATACAGTTTATTGGCCGTTATGGCTTTTGTATTATAGTTGAATTATAAATAAATAAATAATCATTTGGAAGAAAACTAGAAGATATCGCTAAGTAATCATTTGGAAGACAAAAATAAGATATCGTTGTAGCGTAAACAGACCAGAGCCTCTGGTGGGAATAAAACCTACCACACCCGCACTGATAAGCTAGCGGGGCGCTCCAACGACATATATTTTTATATTCAATATTTATTATTTACAATATTATTCCTCATTGTTTGTTTAATATTATATATAGTTTTTTTCTCTTAAATTTGTTTTGATGTGAAATTTTAAATTTCTTAATGCAGTTGTTCTTAATTTTTGATAATTGTTTTATTTACTATTTTTTTCGGGAAATGTAAACAAACAGACCCATTAGATCAACAGAATTTTACAATTGTACACAATCATCACATTAAATACAGCTAAAAAGTCTTGCTAAGTCCGAATCGATAATCATTGTGTAAAACAACAATTTAACAAAAACTTTCTTATGATGTCAAATGAGTTGATTTAATTTTCTTTTGCTTTTACTGCTTAAAAGTAATTTGGACATGCTACACTGTTGCCAAATCTTACCCAAAAATATTCTAAGATCTAAAATAAATAGAAAATAGCTAAATTATTAAAAATTAAAAAATTTTGTAATAATTTTTTAAAAATGTTAATTTTTGTTGAAAAATTACAAAAAAAAATTTGACAGTACTAGAGTCCTACATTTATTAATAGATACAGGAGTTATGAGTATGACCTAATTATATATATATTTTAGAAGATACTTGTTAGTTGTGTTCTCTTATAAACTAACAAAGTAAGGTACTTGTTAGTTTACTTTTGTAAAAAAGTGCCAATGATAATTGCATGATATGATGTTTCCAATTCTGCTGTCCAAAGGTTTTTATATCAGTTTTCCTTTGGAAAACATATTAATATTTTTTTTTTTTAACTTTTATTTACAATTTAAATGCTGAAATATATTACACATTTAAATAATATGTGGTTATACTAGTTTGGCTTAAGGTCAATATTTCAATCTAAGTTTTAGATCATCTGGAACTATTGTGAAAAAAATACAAGAAATTGTAAATACGCAATTATTATTTAACAAAAACATAAAAAATAAAATAAATAAATTTTTATTACATTTTCTAAGTAGAATTAATTTTCCCGAGCCGCAACTTTTACACTTCACTGTCAGTAATTGTCAACTAGTCTATGTTAAGTTTTCTATATTTTCTGTATGTCTATGAAGTTGAGCACAGTTATCTGTATCTCTCTTATAGTTTAGGCTCTTTAGAGAGGGAGTGTCAATAATATGGAGCATTTCTAGCAAAAATCTCTTTTTGTAGTTATACTCTTTTTGTAAAATTTTTGTATCATTAAAATTTGGAATATGACCGTACGTAATAATAATAATAATTTTTGGGCATCTATACGGGGAGGGGGAATTTCCTTTTTGACAGCCTGGGTTAACCCATTTGGCTAGAAGACTAAAATTTGATATATGTACCTGTTTCGAAATTTCTACGAGGAAGGGAAAAGTTCATCCCACCTTAACGTCCTATCCAAACCCCTTTGGCTGAAAATTTAAAATAAATGCACTCTGATATCTAAAATATTAATTCTCTAATAAGATACTTTTTGCACCATTTTAATCTGGGGACACCGGTAACATCTGTTTCTACGCTAACAACGTAGCGGGCTGTTCCCAATAATCGTTCATATAACTGTTCTCGATCATTCGCTTTGCTATTATGTTTACAAACTATTTGTTGTGTTCGTGTTTTCTCATTGCTTTTAGTCAATAAAGATACAATATGTCAGAAAAGTAGATTAATTATAAAATAAAGAAAATATTTTATGATAAAATAAATTGTTTTAAGAATTTTATTTACCTTGTGTAGCTTTGGCCTTTAACCTGTTGAAAAATTACAAATTAAATAAAATTGTCCCGACTGAAACTAAACTAGCGTTTTGTAGTGACCTAGGTTTTTTGATCAATCGAGTAAAGAGTTCAGTTGATTTCCCCACTAACTATGCCATAGTGATGGTTATTTCACTTATGACTGTGAAAAATATCATCAACCATTTTTTTTTTATTTTCGGCGTAGGCATTTTTTTATTTAGAAATCTGGTACATAAAATTGTTCTTGTTTGCTGAAGGCATTTTTTTTATTTAAAAAATCTGTATTTCAAAATTGTTTTATATAAATTGTTTTTTTTTTTTTTTTAATTTTTTGTAGACCCCTTTGCTGATGCAATCAAGGGTGCTGATGATGATGTTCAAGACGGCCTTGTGCATATAAGAATTCAGCAGCGTAATGGTCGCAAAACATTAACCACTGTACAGGGTTTATCTGCGGAATATGACCTAAAGAAAATTGTGCGGTCATGTAAAAAGGTAAGTGAATATAATATATTTTCCAAATTTAACCCGTATGTAGGGCGCTCTCTCTCACGGCAATCAGATCTACGTTTCGGGGCGACTCAAGTTTCTACTCGACCATTCAACTTCAAATAAACCGAGTCGGAATATTGTATTAAAATTACATACATTTTCTAAATGAGTATTAAAATATTCGCTTACTGTACATATTTTTTTGGTTAAGGTTAAGTCATTCGAGTAAAAACTCGAACAGTTTTGATTAGTTTTTAAATCTATATCTAAATCACAAGAAAACTTGCTTGTGAACGGGATATTATATTGCAAATATTTAAAATTTTTGGGTGGTATTTTGATTGTTTGGTTGGTTAATTTATTATTAACTAATTAAAAGGTGTGTTCGACGTACGTTACCGTGGATGCCAGCGGGGGTACCTAATCTTACCAGAAAGCGTTTCTTGTAACAAAAATTGAGTAAATGAGAGCGCTCATGAGAGAGGAATTGTGTTTCTCTTAACTTACCCGTACTTTTTGTTTGGGTAAATGGTAAAATTGTCAAATCATCACCTGCTGCTAATAAATTAGCTGTTTTGCATTTGTGAAAAAAATAACTTTTTCTTCTTAATAATGAAAAATACATTTGAAAATGTAAATAGTTCTTTGTAATTTCAAATATATTTATTAATTAAGCTGTTTTTGAATGTGAAAAATTTAACTTTTTTTGGTATGAAATGTGGTTTTGTGCGTTCGCAGTATTTTGGTCATTTTATGGTTTTGTAAGAGAATATTTTGCTTACACTCATTTTACCAGACTTTACCCAAAATTACCTCCTACAGACATAAAATGTTTTGAAAAATAAATGTTTTTTTCGAATTTATTTTTGAACAGAGATTCAAAATAAATATTGTAAAACCGTATGTTTAAAAATAAATTCGACTAAATTTGAAATGTTTTATAGTTTTTTTTCTTTAGGAAATTAATTGCTTTAGGAATTTCTGCGAAAATTTAATGGCTTTAATAGGAATGCATTCCAAAGGGAATGAGTGCCTTGAGTTGAAGGTTTAATTAACTAAATGAATTCATTGGCGAATTAATGCTTTAAATTGGAAAATAAAGAATGAATTCTTTGAAGATAAATGGAATTCATTTAATTAAGTCATTCCCAAAATATATATAAATTTAGTTAAAACAGGGAAATATAAAATTGATTCTGTATAAGAGAAAAAAACCTAATTTAAATTTTAATTATTTCAGGAATTTGCATGCAATGGCACAGTAATTGAACATCCCGAATACGGAGAAGTTTTGCAACTCCAGGGCGATCAACGTGAAAATATTTGCCAATGGTTGACAAAAGCTGGTCTTGCTAAGCCTGATCAATTAAAAGTTCACGGTTTTTAAGCCTCATCAAATCTACGACAACAACTACAACAACAACAAATAAGCCCATATGAAAAGTATAACAACAACAATTATAGTAACACTTATAAAGAATTTAAACAAACTAACCGAAAAGAACCCGTTTATCATATTTTAGTTTAATTTTAAGAACACCACAAAAACAAATCATTTTTGCGGTAAACAAATAAAAACCAGAATAGAAAATAAAAAACATCCGTGTTACTAACTACAGCATCTCGTAGTCGTCGTCAGCATCATCAGCTAGCATCAACATCATCTCTTACACACAATAGTAGCCTTCAAATAAACAGAGATTAATTTTTTGTCCTACATTTAAAGTTTTCTTGAAAAAATCACTTGGAATTTATTTTATTACACAATTTGATTTCAAGCGAATACATTTAATAGTAAAAATAGCAACAAATTTGTTTAAAATATACTACATAAATTTTGAATAAAAAAAAAATATTTAATCATATTTAAAAACAAAATTGTAACTGTTAATTATATTTAAATGCAAACTAAAACAAAAACTTGTAATAAAAATAAAATAAATGTATTTTATTTAAATTAAATGAAACTAAAGAAAAAGAACAACAACTTCTCCACATCCTCCACCAAATCATTAATACATCATTAAAGAGGAAGGAGAAACGCTGCTTGCAAAGCTTTTGAAAATAAAAAAATCGACAACATTTAAAATAAGGGACATCTTTTTATAACAATATCTTATTATCACTCATATGTAATTACATAAATATATATTTTATTAATATTTTTTGTTTGATTAGATTTTAACAAAATGTTAAACTACATATTCAATTTTTTTCAATATCATCATCATACATTTTCATTGCAAAACTATTGGAAACATAGAAGAAAGTTGATTAATTTTCTAAATTAAATCATACCTACTACTATTTTATATTCATTTTTGTAGCATGTAGTAGATTTTCTCCCTTAAAAATATATATATTTTTATTTTATTCAAAGAAATTTTTCCTTTCCTTTTGTTTCGTTTTGTTTTTTTTTTTTTTTTTGTTAGGGTATAAATGAATTAAATTAGTATATATCGTAAAACAAACTGCAAAAATAAAAATAAATAAATAAATAAATAAATAAAAATATGTACACGATATAATATTATTAATAAAAAAAAAAACTTAATTATATTAAAAATTCAAAGTGAACATTTTTTAATTATTAATAGATCCGAGTCTCAATTTCCATTCTGTGATAAAGTTGTAAATGATGAATTTTAACATTTTATTCATTAGTTTTCGTTCTTTTTTAACTTACCGCAAAATAGTAATGCCGAGCTAGTTTATTAATTCCCAATACAGAGCTTTAAAGACATTTATAACCTAATTCAAAACTAAACCATTTTTGGTTTTTTGATAGTTGAATTCTTTCATGCATTTAGTGAATTGAATGAATTCCCCTTATTTTAATTAAATATTTGGCTTATTAATTTTGCAACTGAATTTATTATAAACTGGACTCAATTTGTAAGAAATATACATTCTCAATTTCACTTCTTAATAATTTCCGATATGCACAATATTCTGTATAGAGTCAAAAATTTCGAATACCATCCACCAATGTCCTAAAAAAAGTTCACTGTTTTTGATACAAATAACTTATAAAACGTTAGAAGTAAAATTATGGAGGTGAAAAACTTTTTTGGATATGGTTGGAAAAAGTTTTGAGGTTAAAAAAGAAAATATTTTACTTGCCAGTCGCTACTAGAAATTGTACCAAAATACACCCATTTAGAGCTACCCTCACATTTGCACTCTAACTTTTTACCCGCTAGACCGATTTTGCTCATCAATACCAAACTCCTCGGGAGGATGTACATTAATTTAGGTAAAAATGAGCACCCCGCTTTCGTCCTCTCACCGTGATGGCCATTTCAACAGACGGGCATCGCTAGATCGACTTAAAATTTCATACGGATCAGGAATATATATACTTTATGGGGTCTTTGACCTATATTTCGACAGGTTACAAACGGAATGACAAACTTATATATACCATATATGGAGGAGATAACCTGGCGATGTAATGTTGCAGAGTATAACCATGTGGAGTTACAAAAGTAGTAGAGTATTAAAAATAACAGTAGTTGAGTATTTCAGTGTTTAAGTATTAAGTGTTTCATTTATTTCGATAACAATATTATAAGGGTATCGGTATTTTAAGGCTATCGATATTTCATTTATTATAGTATTTTAGGGTAATAGTAGTCAGTTGAAAGAGTTTTTAATCGATAACATTATTTTAACGGTATTACTGTCTAAATTTTCACGTGAAGAGGCGCCATCTACAAGTAAGACTGATAGCGAAGGCATATTATCCCCCTGCTCAACTATACAGTTTTTAATTCAGAGAACTACTTGTTCGAAATGTTTAGCTGTGTTTATGCGGCAAGTTATTAACGTTTCTATATATACTGTGACTGTGGTCTACACGAGACATAAAATCGTTGTTAAAATACGAAAAATACATGCAAAACAATAACAAATTTTTGTTGCTTCGCACGTATTTTTAGTCCGTGCTGCCAGTTTTTTTTCAAGGCTTTATCCCCAATTATAGATTTTTCACCCCCAAACTGTGATTTTCTGATCCTTAAAAATCCCCAAAATTTAGTTTCTAAAAAAATCAAATTAAAATAAAACATATTTTTGTAATGTAAATCATTTGCAACGCAAATGATTTTTTCACATTCATAATTTTACTTCTAACGTTTTTTTGAATTATTTGTATCAAAGACAGTAGAGGATTTTTTTGAATATTGGTGAAGTGAATTCAAAGATTCGGTACAGCTAAATTTAAGCCTTTTTTACTTAATTTTTATCAGATGGTGAATTTTGGTGTAGAAGTTAAAAAGTTTCACCATTTCAGTAGATAGATAGAAATTTTGATATTAATTTAAAATTTTACTCAGATAGTTTTGCTACATACAAATTTGTTTAATAATTTGTTTATGCTAAACCCTAAAATACGTATTTCCGTTTTTTCAAGCTTGTGACTTGAAATTTGAGGAACTTCAGAAAAGGATGAACGTATGCACTAGTATCAAGCATTTTGGTATTGAGTACATACTAAATACTTAAAAGTAACGACTAAATACTTCCATAGTTCTATTTGTCTGTATATAAATGTAATTTGGTGTGAAAAACGTTATGAAAATGTAACGCTGATTAGTATGAATGTAAAAAGTATTGTATAGTACCGAGTTATGCATATTTTACAACTCTACACTAGCTGTGTTTAAATGGGAAGCTATCAAAGTTGGCTTGTCATTGCTATATAAATTTGACATAAGCGAACCTTAAGTGTTAACGCTTACGTTAGTTATGTCAAATTTTTATGGGATTGACAGAAGCTAATGTCAATAGCAATTGTAAATAAAAATTTAAAATAGAAGAAAACATTGTTAATTTTTTATCCCGAAAAATCCCCTTAAATTTTGTCATCCCCGACAAATCCCCAGATGCCCAAACGGAAATTTTTATCCCCATTCATGAATTAAAATCCCCTAAGCTGACAGCACAATTGTCGGTGTTTTAACATGTTTTTTTTTGGCAAAAAATTAGTAACGCGTGAAATTTCCGGCGGCTCCATTTTTGGGAACTACGAGCCGTAAAACAAAAGCTTTGCAAAGAATTTAAATGGTTTAGTGCCGGTCGGCTTGGGACTCTGATTGCAGACGCATCGTTTGTTAAAAATTTTTCGTAATTTTGCAATTTAAAGGCAATTTATTGAGAAAATCATTAACGATATACAAGTATTGATAATTAATTATTGTAAAATATTATTGAGTGTTAAAAAAACAAATGCGAAAACTTTGCTTATCTAAAAAGTCGAGCAAAGAAAAAATAGCGTGAATCTTGAAAAAAACCCAAAAGAGATAATAGATTTTGAACAAAAAAAATGCATTGTCGGTGTTTTGCCTGCAATTTAAAAACAAAAGTGTTGTCCCTTTCTCACGTATAGCGGAAGCTATATCGGTTGTGTGAATAGAAAAAATATAAACGAATTAAATAAGTAGTAAAATGAAAGACTGATTTCATTGATACAAGGTGAAATTGTAACACGGATAATAGTTTTTTTTTTTGACAAGTGGCTGTTTTTATGAATGACATTTCAAAAACGGAACATCATTGCAACTATTTTTATAATTGAAGAAAAAAAAACTAATACTAATAAAGTACCATTTTAATTTGGTAGAGTTACTAAAGCATACGTTAATTATACTAAAGCAATATTAATATGTGTTTTGTTTGTTATTAAATATCTATTTTTTGTGCATTTAAATGAAAAATATTTAATTTCTTACTGAACTTAATAACAAAATTAAAATAAAATCAATAACTTTATAAAAAAATATTAATCAAAATTGATTTTTTTGCTTGCAAAATTTTGTAATTTTAAACGTTATTGATTAACAAAAAAAAAAAAAGACAAAAGAAAGGCTGATTGTTATTTTAAATAGAACAGAAAGAAATTGCAAGTAAAATTTTGCGTTGGAAATATTTTTATCTTCATCTTATTCGTGTAAAATATTATTGAATTGAAATTTTTATTATTTGAAAAATTATTAATTCTTTTTAAAGTGTGAGTAAATATTTAATTTTTTATAAATTTTTATGACTGTAGTTTACTTGTACTTTATAAAATTATATTGAAACTCTTCAAATGCAATTAAATAACAAAAATTTGTATTTACCGTTTACCCCTCCCTTTGTACGCGTGCTCAATAGATTTTGTTTGCTTATTAATTACCATAATATTAACCCCCAGACGGCAATCGTAAAATTTTGATTTACATCTAGGCTTTGAAGGAATGGGGGGGAGAGAGTCAATTTTACAACTTCGTAAATAGTTAAATATTATTATTTACTTGCAGAGAATTGTTGCGGTGATTTTTTTGTGGTATCAATTTAATAGCCATGACCATTAGTGTAAAAAGCGACATTTAGCTTTATTATGATTAAGGCTTTCTATTTACTGCAAAAACTTTACGAATTTTAAAATTATTTTTATATTTTTTTTTATTTCAAACATAGTCCGAAATTTTGTTTGCTATTGGGAGCAAAATGTCAACAAAAATATAACCAAATAAAAAAGAATGATGCAACACACAACATTTAGTACACTGCCAAAAGCGATTCCCAAATCGTATTGCCCAGAAGAAAATCTTTATTGTGGCAATAATCGTGTCCGTATTGCCCTATTTTTTAGAATACGTATCCCGAAAGCAATATTAATAAATAATACGATAGCAATTCTTCTAAAAGTTGTAAAGGAAATATTGTTAGATATCGCTAAAATATCATTTGGAAGTTAAAAAGAAATAGCCAAACAGAATATTACTTATGGTTTTGTTAATATTATTTTAAAATAAATATTGCAATTTTATTACAATATAATTTAAATCACAAATCTACATTACGCTTAATTTTATATTTGGCTGCAATTAATCGTCCCCTAATCGCTTTCCGCGTGCTTGCGTTTTTTGTTTGGCACCCTTTTGCAATCTTATTTTCTGTAAAGAAGAAAACAGTTTGACTTATTATTGAAATGTCTTAAATCAATGAAATGCAATTTTAACTTATCTCAATGATTGCAGTTTAGTTTTGTGAAGATTATGTACAATTCTTGATTTTAATTTTTTACATTTTTCTACAATTGTTGAAAACAATTTTCTTCCCAAATACTTTTTTGACACTACTTTCAAATATACCCAAAATATCTGCTGACTTTTGTTATCTTCCGATGGAAGATATTGCCGTGATATCATCTGGCGTATTTGTCTTCCAAATGCTTGTTGGGACTTTGTGATCTCATTTAATCGATTATTTCTTTAGAATGATTTTCATTTATTTGTAATAAAATTTGATGTAAAACAACAATAATATTTGATGGTTTATGAAACATATAAATAAAAATATTAATATTTGCATGAAACATAGAAAAAAAAAATACAAAACAAATTATAGAATAAGCTTTTCAGAGCTTGAACAACATTTTTGGCATAAATGTTTTGAAAATTCTGTTACGATTGTACCTTTTAAAATCTTTGATTTATCTCCTTTAAATGAATCTAGTTCTGTTTATATAGCAAATAATAAACACAGATGAAATTTTCTATAGTAGCTCTTTATTTACACAATTGCACAAGCTGCTTTATTATAACTCTATTAAGTTACACTTTAACAGAATACACAATTCAATGCTTCTTCTTTAGCGTTTTATTAGAAACTATCTTGTCACATAGCTGTCGTATTTATATGAGCGGGGAAAAACAGCTAGTATATGGCAGCACCGTCCAGAAGCTGCATACTGGAAACCTTCAGGCCAAGTTTTTAGGATGTGATTTAAACTTGGTTTAGTTAAACCGAAAACGAATTTTGTCTGCGATTTCCATGTTTATGAACATAAATTTTGTCGAAACAACTTTTCGTTACATAAAATTTTGGTCTTCATTGATATAAAATAAATTAAAACAAATTTCAAAATCAGTATTCAAGTTACAAACTGAGATAAACTTAGTTTACAGATAACCTAAATATTAAAAACTCGGCCTCAGAGTTTTTTTTTGAAGTTTAACAGAAGAACACCAATGCAACGCTCGTCGCGTTGAAGGGTTGCCATTAATGGCAACTGTGTTACATTTCAGGACTGGCATATGGATATTTATGTTTCTACAAGTAAATGGAAATTGATGAATAGAATTTCCGTAATGTTCGTCCCGAAAAGACATAGTTTTTCCCTTTTCATAGTCAGATAGTCGTTCTGATGCACAACCTTCATCTTAGACCTTGGGCTCTAATATTTCTGTATTTTATAAACCACATTATTTAACCTCTTAATCACCCTGTAGGATCCGTCCCAATGCGTTTGTAGTTTGGGAGATAATCCTTTCTTCCTTTGCGGGTTAAACAACAGAGCCAGCTGGCCGTCATTAAATCCTTCAGAATTCGCTGCTCGATCGCCTTCTTTTTATCGCTGACCATTTTAATTCGATTGCAGACGAACTAATTTAGGTCTTCTTGTTGCCGGATAGACTTGTCGTTTTCATTGTCTGTTGCGACTATGCTTAACATCAAGTCCGGTAGGTGAACGGCCAATTGGTATGCCAGCAGAAATTTTGAAATGTCCCAGTCCTTCTGATGTGTACTGATCACTTTTTTTGTTACTCCTTTAAAGTTCTGGTTTTTCTTATTCCATATAACTCGCACGTTTCCTTGAAGATGACAGATTTAAAATTCCTTCCCTTGTCAGAGTGCAATTTTAATGGAACATCGTAGCGACACACCGTTTTGGTTTCTGGATCCGTAAACGGGCCAGAAAACGAATTTTAAGGAATATCGAAACTGATTTTAATCCGTTAAAAGTCCGTCAATGGCGGACCGATATATCGGATAAAAAACGGAGTTGTCCGTTAAAGGTCCGTCAATGACGGACCGATATGTCGGATGAAAAACGGAGTTGTCCGTTAAAAGTCCGTCAATGACGGACCGTTTACGGTCCTTATTCGTCCGTTTTTTTTTTCAACAAAAAACGGATATGTGTAAATGCATTTTATTTTAATTTTTAATAGCAAATTTTTTTTGTTTAAATTTATTTACAAAAATATTTAAAATAAAATAACAAAACTTTAGAAACTAAGTACAACAAATACCAACCAAAGTTACAAACAAATACCATATTTATCTCCAGCACAATTAGCATTCATCAACCGCTGCGATTGTGACCCATTAAAAGTCATTAAAAAATAAAACGAATATTTAATTTAGGTTTAAATGGTGGTATTCACATCATATCGCAGCATTAAATATATTTTAAACTGTTAGGCAATATTTTTATTTGCAAGTCTGCATAAATTTGCACACGTCATCGAAAAACTTGTTTTAAATTTCATAAATATTTACCTCATGGATATTTAAGTAGTCGTTTTTGATAACTAAACTGATCCAAAAGCAACGGAAGAAAAACTCATGAAAAACCGTGGTCTGTATTTGACGGTACAGAAACGGATACATCAAAACGGAGTCAAAACGTATTGTTTACGTAAATTCAATTATACGGTCCGTTAAGGTTCGGTTTACGTACAAACTTTAACGGGTATGCATTTTCGGACCGTAAATGTACAGTATAAGCCGGATTCATGAATCCGTACGTATCGGAGAGTCCGTAAATATGTTTCTTGGGTTATTATAAAATCTTAATTTCTTCTATGAATTTTCACGAAAAGGTAAGCCACATTTATTTGGAGCTAAACACTGTGTTACATTTTCTTATTTCAGAAAGATTCTGTTACAAATTTCTACGCTTTTGAATAAAAAAAGGATTAGTGAAAAACACATCGAGTCAAAAAATCAAGTTCAGATACAAAACTAAAATTAAAAAAATGTAAATTGTACCATAACCAATCAATACCGTGTTTTTATGGCTTTGTTTGAACTTGAAGTAAGGTCTTGTTATTATTATGCTGCTTAAACTTGAATTAAACTGTGATTCAAGGCTTGAATTAAAGTATATTCTCACTGTAATGTTCGACTTGAATTCCACTGTCCGTTTTGCTGGAATAAGCTATTAAATTAAAATGTAATTAAAGTATAAATCAAGGCTTAAAATTGCAAAATATGACTTAAATAGCACTTGATTTTTGCTTAAATTCCAGCAAAAATGTTTATTGGGATGTCTTTATACAAAACCCCCTTTTTATTGATATGAAACTATTTTGTTTTAATTATGAATACACACACGCGTTGTTTTTTGTTTTTTTTGATTTATTATACATCAAAATAATTATTGTTGACCCCCGAACGAACAAGAATAAAATGAATGGTATGAAAACGACCGATGATTAAATCAGAGACACAACAAGTTGTACGTGGTTTAATTGATTTAAAATCATCAACGAATATGTGTATTGGAGTGCAGATTTCTCATGCGAGGCCAATCCTTTACAGCTCGGTTTTTATTCTCATCGATTGATATACCATGTGCGGTTACGCGATGCCTCAAATACTTGGCTTCCTTTTAGAACAATGTGCACTTCTTTACATCAAGCTGAAGTCCAGCTGCTGATTTTCGACGTAGGACTTCTTCTAAGTTCTTAAAGGTTATCCCCATGACGATTATGTCGTCAAGGTACACTAGGCATGTCTTCTAGTGAAGTCCCTTCAACATAATTTCAATCAAACGCTCGAATTTTGCTGTAGCATTGAAGAGTCCGAAAGGCATAACGTTAAACTGCCATAACCCGTCACTTGTGCTAAATGGAGTTTTTTCCTTGTCGCGAATTTCTACTTGCCAATATCCACTTTGCAAGTCCAATGTGGAGAACCATTTCGTTCCTGCTTCTGGTGACGTCGTTCAGTTTTCTGTAATTTTCTTCACTAAAACTATTGGCGAGCTCCGTGGCCTGGAGGATGGTTCGATTGCCCTGTGACGTTACATTTCGCTGACTAACTCTTTCACTTCGCTATGTTTTGCTAAGGGAATATTTCTGGGCGCCTGCTTTATTGGTCTCGCTTCACCAGTAATTGTGAAACATCGAATAAATATTAACGTTGACTCTTGGGATGATTGCTGATCGGCCCGGAAGATTTACTTGATGCTTTGCAATTACGCTGGAAATGTTCCACTCTACCGAAGTTATAGCATTTATCCTTGGCCTTGCCTTGCTGCTCCCCTAATGCCTGCTTAAATGCATCTTTTAACCCTAAACCCTCTGTTCTCTCTTTCAGCAGTTACTTAAGGTTACGCACCTTATATATTTGAGGCTTATTAATTACCTTCATAGTCTCTTGTGGCAGCGCGAATGAGACAGTTTCTGCAAAACAATTTCTGCGTAGCACACTCCGCATGTATGTCTCACATCAGAATCAGGAATTTTATTCACAAATGTCTCAATTTTGAATTGATCTAAGAATGAATAATTTTCGCCTGGATAAGTAGCTGCACCAACCTCGATCAGTCGCAAAAACTTGTAACGATTCGTTTTTTTTTGCAGTCTACCATACGGTAAATTTCTTTTTTGTGTTCGCCACATACTTTCCTTGCAGAGCAACCATTATGTTATCATAATTATTTCTGCAGGTGCTTGGCACACTTTCTAGAATTTCTGCTTTATTTCCTTTTAAGGCCAGAATCAATTCTATAGCTTTTTCTTCGCTGTTCCATACATTTTTGGCGACCACTGTTTCGAGTTGAAACTTGCATACATACATGAAATGGTGTGCTGAGTGCCTTTGCTCTACCAGAAGTTTTCGAAATAATCCGTACTGAGCGCTCTTGACATTGAAGATTATTGATTTTATTTTTTACATCTTTCAGTTTTTTCTCAACACCTTTGGCTTGTAATTCCGCGCCAATCTTTAAGTCCGACGCTTTTTTTGTAACCTCAGAAATTTTCTCTTGTGTTTCTTTCACCTTGGCAAATAGTTTTTCGTTGTCTGCTCTCAAAATGTATATCTTAGCTAGCAGTTTTTCGCTGTCTGCTCTACACTCAGAAAAACAAGTTAGTAGAAAAATTTATAAACGGTTCCCTATAAACAATTTTGCTAGAATTAAAGCTTAAATAAAGTGTCATTCAAGTCATGTTTACCAATTTCAAGCAATTCAAGTTCAAGCAACATAATAATAACAAGCCCTAAATTCAAGTTCAAACAAAGCCATAAAAACACGGTATTGATTGGTTTTGGTACAATTTATTAACTATTTTTTTATAATTTTAGTTTTGTATGTTTGATCTTGATTTTTTGACTCGATATTTTTTTCACTAATCCTTTTTTTTATTTAGAAGTGTAGAAATTTGTAGAATCTTTCTGAAATAAGAAAAAAGATTATGCAAGGACAGAGTTTAGCTCCAATTTAACGTTTCGTTAAAATTCATGGCAGAAATTCAAATTTGATAAAAATCTTCACGGGAAAATTGTAAATTCGAACAAGTGTTTTAATTTTATTTTTAAATATTAACAATAAACAAAAACAATATTTTTATTTGTATGAACTTGATTTTAACTATAAAAATCACTTAAAATAAAGCACAATACATGCTATATTTAAATCACTTGAATATTTAGCTTTTCAATGTTTTTTGGGTTTTCAATCCCAATTTACTATTTTTGTACTGACGTTTAGTAAAAAAAATATTATTTGGAAAATTTTTTTGCTATTACATTTTAAAAATTACAGAATATTTACAAATTTTTGTTGCTAATTTCAGAAATTATTTTACAAAATTTTAATATACGATTTGCTACAATTATCCAAAAAAAAATTTACTAATTTTAAAAAAGTGGATATTAAAGACAATTTTATTTCTAATAATTAAAACTTATACTTACAAACATAAATTGCCTTTAAATGCTACATAGGCTGAAAAAAGGGATCGGAAGTAAATGTTTAAAAATAAATATATAATAAAAAAATCTTGCTCGACTAAAAAAAAAATAAATTTGTGATTTTTTCCTCGTAAGACAATTTCAAAAGAAATAAGCAGCTTTAAAATGCAACAAGTGTATTTAAAAAATAATTCAGTTAATTTGTTCATTTTTAATAATTTTTTTATAAATTAAAATTTTTCTATTTTTTACAATTCATTGAGTTTAGTTCACTATAATTTTTGAAAATTTTTTGTTTTTATTTTAATAAACTGTACAGAATTTTACCAATGTTTAGTAGCGGTTAACTTTCCTGCTATACCCATTTCATTAATATTCAGTAAAGTTTGTTGCTGATTTTAGCAGATAGATTTTAAATTGCAGCTTACAGAAATTTACTAAAATTTAGTAGCGCTTACTAACTTTTTATATATACTAATTTCATTGTATTAATATTAATAATATTTAATAATTTTTTTGTTTTTATATAGTAACTCTTTATTTACACAAACTAAAAACAATTGCACAAGAGACTTTATTAAAACTCTATTAAGTTACACTTTAACAGAATGCAAAATTCAATGAATCGCCAATGCTTCTTCTTTAGCGTTTTATTATCAACTACGAAATTCAAGTCAAATGCCCACAAACACTACTCCCTATTTTCTCTTTCCCATAATGCACTGCATTAGTAGGCGTTGGTCTATCGCAAAAAAAAGAAGTAATCTAAAACTCCAATACACTAAGTCCAACGATTTTCCAGAAATTCCAGCAAGTATATTCGGGAACACTTAGAAGTCACAGAGAACTAAATTAGGAGAATACGTATGGTGGTCAAGCAATTCGTACTTTAATTCCTTGATTTTTCTCATTGTAAAAACACTCTTGTATGCTCGTGCGTTATCTTTAAAAGTTTTTTGTGTTGAAAACCAGGTCGTGTTCTCGATGTTTATTTCATTTTTACTCAATTGATCCAAAAGGTTACAATAAAATTCTGAATATATTGGTTTA